>JAOXXN010000065.1:58149479-58188138 GCA_026770055.1 Myrmophylax atrothorax
ACCTTTGGGTGGGCATTAATAGAGAAATGAGAGTTCTGATTGGATGTTAATGAGGGGTATAAAGCCCCAAAACTTCCGGCCATTGGGGTCAGACCCCTTCTGGGTCTGATCGTGGAAGCTTCTAATTAATAAACCCTGTATCTTTCTCCATTAACTTGTTTCCAGTGTGTCTCTATTCACAGGGATACGGGATCTGGAGGCATCAGACATGTCAAAGCACAAATGTCCTGGGTAAGAGCTGACCAGGTGGGCTGTGCCTGTGTCTGTGAGCTGGCAGGAGCCTCCAAGCCACATGGGACAAGGACCTTGCCTCTGTTTGTAGCTGCTTTCCAGGAGAAGGCTATAAAACCTTGCACTTTGGCACTACGGGGTCATTTCTCATTCAGAGATGGTCAAAGTCAAGCAAAAAATAGTATAAAAAAGGATTTGGACATTTGCATGAGTATGGGGCATATCCAGAGGTGCTGCACCGAGTGACAGTGGTGTTTGGGAAGTCATATATGAGTTCTCATGGCCTTGGTCTGTGGCCAATGATTAATTTATTCTCCTAGCTCCTGCTTGCATTGTGCTGCTTGCTGTTTAGGGAGCACAAGGCTTCCCAGTTACCATTGCCTGGCCACTGGTTTGGCATGGAAATGCCAGTGCCAGACCTGGCCTTGCGGTGTTACTGCCTGTGACTTGACAGGGCTGAGATACATTGACTGGTGTTGCTCCCTCCCCTCTATTGCTTCCATCAGCTCAATAGTGTTAGGGCTGCCCCAAACCCCCCCAAACTGGGTTTTTAATGTTGTCCCAAGTACGCTTCGTTAAAGCACTTTGCATCTGAGTCCAACTCAGGGCAAAAAGACCAAGGTTTTTCCTCCTAGCACTGTTTGTGCCAGGGTTATAGAAAACCAGATACCCCAAATCTGGGGTCTCTGCCAGCTCTCCCTTCAGGCTGACAGAGGGTCCTGCTGCAGGAGTACATTTTCCAATTGTTATTTCATTAGCATATGTTTTGTAGCATTGTAATGTCAAGGGCTATTTCTGGCTATGACTTCACACAGATGCCTTTGGAAAGCCACACAACACCAGGAGGAGGGAGGAAACAACCCAGATGATCTGTCGTTATAGCTGGAGCATGTGGGAAGCATCATCCTTCCAGCCTCCACGGAGACACAATCTAGTCAGCAAGGGGTGATTCATGCTCCGAGATGGCCACGTCCTCTGACCAAGGTCTGGGAGGGAGATGAGCCTGATGAGTTAGAAACAGGGCTTGCAGGCAGGTGTTGATCTGGCTAGTTTGAAGCAGGAGATGGCAAAATGATGTGGAGGAATAGATGGAGGGGTGAGGTTTGTCAAAAAGACAGATTAATGTTCCTTCTGGCTCAGGAAGACAAATAAGAGGAGGTGTTGCTGAGGAAATGGGTGGCAGGTGGAACTGTCAGCCCTATAAAACAAGTAGAAATATTATGGCACTGGTTGAAATCTGACTGAGAACTGAATATAACTCCTGTGTCACGTACAAAGTCCTGCAGGTCTGCTGGATCATGACACCTGCTCCAGGTTCTGTGTTTGTGAGCACAGAGTAGAAAATTGAACTGGCTTTGGACATGGGACAAGAACTTGAGTCATATTTTGGCTTTTGGATCATCTGTTTGCAGCATGTGAGTAGAATGGATTGGTGGACTGTAAGGGCCACCAAGCTAACTATGAAGTGAGTGTTGCTGCCCACAGAAACATGACAGGAATAAAATTAAAGAAAGTGAAACCCAAAGCATCAAAGTTCCAGTCTTGCCGAGTGCAGGTTTTTCTGGAAGTGACAGTCTGTTCTGGTGTGGGCTTTTTGATCTCTCTGTATGCTGCTGCAAAGTCTATTTGGCAAGAAGTGGCTTTTTGCAGACAGGAGGGTCTCATTTCATATCAGTGAATTGTGGCCCAAACGAGTACAGCCAAGAAGTGCTCCTGATGAAAGCAAAGCCCTGCATCCAGGACTGGGGGAACTGAGAGACAGTAAAGCAAGTTCCCAAATCTGCTTTCTCTCCTGCAGGCTCCAGTGCCAATTATAAATGGAGGAGCTAGTGGATGTGGGTTATAACCTTCCAAGGCTGTGAGGAACCTGAAACCTGCTCCCTCCCCTCTCAGCAGGTGATTTTCTGCAGGGTTTTCCTGCAGATTGTGGCCATTTCTTTATTTTGCCTGTCACCAGCATTCAGAGGTAGGAGAGGGAAATTTTGTCACAAAAATGTGTTGTTCCCTGTACCTTCTTCTGCTTTTCTACTGGAAGAGCAAAGCAGTGAGAAATACTTTCTCCTCCTCTGCAGGGGGTGAAATTATTCTCCAAACTTTGATTGCCATCACACCACATCAGACCATGGACAGTGGAAACAGTAAAAGCATTCTATACACAAACAGCCATGGGATACAGACTGCCCTGCAATGGACATCCTTGTTCTGGGAGAAGGATGTGGGATGGATGCCAATCTGGCTGGGTTATCACTTAAAAAAGTCAATAGTTGGCGATTGATAGGCTGGTGCTGTATTATATTAGTTTTCTGATCTTGGAAATGGGAATTCTCTGTATCTTCAATGCCACCATGTGGTAAAGGTAAAAAAACGCTGACTCTATGAAACATCAGGTTTGCAGAAGGAGGTGGATGTATGGGAGGCTGAATGGCCTTATCAGGCTTTGGTGTTTTGATTAGATGAAATACATTCTCAGGAATGAGTGTATTTGTGCATGTTTTATAGCTGAACCAGAATGAAACCTCTGGGTAGAAAACAAAAAGGAGAAGGTCAATAGTTCAACCATTACAGCTCAGAACTCATTCATAATTGTAAAAAGAAAACAAACAAAAACCCCCTAAACCCACAAACATAATGAACAACAAATCCCAGTTTATGGCAGTAACAAAAAAAACCCAAAACACCAAAACCAAAACAACAACAGACAAAACCAAACCAAAACTATAGAAAAGGAAAATGAGAAATGTTTTGCAGTAATTTACCTGCCCTGCAGTGTCATAGAGTCCCAGCAAGTGTTGTTGTCCTCCTACAGTCACGGTTACTGGAAGAGAGAAATAAGAGGTGTTGTTTATGCACAAGTCAGTGGCCTCATTTTTATGTGCTTTAATCCTAAAATGCCAATAGGCTGTGGTACTAGACACATTAGGACAAATCTTAAAATGGGCATCCAAAATCAAGCACATCTCTTCAACCCAAACTGAACCAACCGAGTCACAGCAAAACCAAATCCCTTCTGCCAAGCTCTTATATCTGTAAAGACAACCAAGGATGATGAGCTGCACACACTGATGCCATCAGAGACTGGTGGGCATCTGCTCCTGTCTCTGCAGCCACCAGCTGACCACCACGGATTGAAAGCTCAGAACTTCTTCCTCTCCACCATGAGCACAGGGGTAGCTCTGTCATGGATCACTGAGTGGGGTTTTTATTATTTTATTTCTTCCAGGCTGTGAAATGCTAAAGCATTCCACAGTGGCTGGTGTTTGGTGAGTCCCATTGCAGGTGCAGCCTGTCCTGCCCTGCAGCATGCAAGCACAGCAGCAAAGCAGCAGGACTTAGTTCTTGGGGCTCTGTGGTGGATGCTTTGAAGGACAGGAAGGAAGAGAAGCTTTAATATGTGCAGGGATGTTGACCAGATTCTGCTGCAAATGAAGGAAAGCATGGCTTAGTGTACTGATCACATTTGGCACATTTATTCCCTTTACAGAATTCACTTTGAACTCTGTTTTGAGCCCACTGACACATTTTGAGCCCACTGACATTGACAAAAATGTTTACTCATTGCCTTTAGATGAACCCCATTATTAGCTGATCTCTTAACCAATGTTATTTTGTATAAAGGACATGATTTCAGTTAATGTCATTTAGTCAACCAGTTAATCTGCTTAAATAATTGCTACTCAGTTAGAAAGAAAGGGGGACAGTTCAGTTTCATCCATTAGTCAACAGGAACTTTGAACATTCATCAAGAAGGTTGTATAAAATAATGATACTGTTGCAGCATATGGACTACTACCTTTTTTAAAAAAACATGAGGGAAATGGGCTGGAATGAACACAGAGTTATGGCTGGGGCAGGGGGACTGGGACTGGTGCCCATCATCTGATCACAACTTGCAATTAATGGGGGCTGGGAATGAGTAATGGTTACTTTGGGCAAAGAGGAAGCTTGAAAGCATCACACAGGCTCTTGTTGATTTTTTTTTTAGTGATAAAACTTTTGTAGGAGGAAAGCACCTACCAATTCATGGAATTTAATAGCTCCTGCACTGGAGACCAATGTCCTGTTTGAAATCTCTTAGACTCAAAGGCTCTGTCAGTGTGACAGGACAGGCTGATTATTCAGCAGCTTTACTTGCTTGCAAAGGGACAGGGTAATTTTGCCAGCACATAAACAGAACAAACCTGACATCCTGAAAGCACCAAAGGCTCAGCAAGGACCAGAGTTGCTGAGGAGAGCAGGATGGGCTGCACTGACCCAGTGCCTTGTCATATGCACTGAAAGAGGAGATGGGAGAGGGGCTGGGACCCCTCCCGCTCCTCAGCTCAGGAGGTGGCATGTGCACTGTGCAGCTCCCTGAGGAACTCAGAATGAGTCTGTGAACATGGATGTCTGAGAGTGGAAGAGCCCAGGGATATGGTACCAGGGCAGGGAGATGGGTCCCAATGCAGACAAGAGACAGTCCAGATACCCATCCTCTTCTTTCACACTGACTTAAGTAATTTGAACTCATCCTCCTTGGAGCCCTGGTTTTCAACTTCTCGTGGTGTAGAGAGTCACAGAATGTCCCAGTAGAAGTATGAACTGTATAAGTTTACTGCCACATGCCTGCTTTTCTCAGCTCCCATCTCAGAAGCAGTGGGGGTTACAGGTGGTCTGGCACAGCTCATTGGAGACAGTGGGAAATGGGCATTTTTTTTCCCAGTTGCAACCTTGGACAACCTCCAATCTCCCCTTGTGCCAAGAAATGCATCAGGCAGACCCATTCTGCTAGTTTTATTCTGCTCAAGGACCAGCTGTGGGAAGATGTACCCTTCAGCTGAAGGCAATTTTCCAGCTGCACCAATCAAGGTGGTGATTAGGAGGACCGTGGTGCCCGGGACTGCATGTGAACAGGAGTTCTGCTGTCAGTCCTTGGCTGAATTTGTCTGGAGCCTGCAGGGCACCTTCAAAGGTACGCATATGAAGTTGTGTGGCTGTGAGGGACATGGAGGTGCATGTCACCTCATGGGTCTGATGGATATGAGGAGACATCTTCCATACGTCAGTAACAGACAGAGTTATCCAGCTCTGCCTCTCCCACTGGCTAACCCTGAGCACAGGCAAACTGAGCTGGGTTCTGCTTGCAAAGACCAGCTCTGGCCTTCAGCATTTTAAAAACTTAGAAGTTGCACTTAAATTTCCTCTGCTGTGAAACTTTGCTGGCCCATTTCTTTCTTGGTGGCATCTGACTGACAGAGCTACACTGGCAAAAAGCCCTGGTGGAGGTACAAATTGCTGCCTTGTTCCAGTAATTAATATGGTTTGGAGATAAGCTGTTTGGATAGAGGACTGGTCTGTCTCTGGTGCCAGAAGGATATAACTCCTGAACTATTATCTGTGCTTTGTGGTCCATGAAGTCACAGAGGATATTTTGCAACAGGTCTGTGGAGCCACATGCTGAGCAGTGATTGATAGTTTGTGCAGCTCAGTTTGGCTCTTGGTGACCTCTGGGAAATGCTGAGGGGGAAGAAAGAGATTGGTAGAGTCCTCCTATTACTCTTCCCATATACAAGGGCTAAGAAATGCAAGGACTTTTGGAAAAATACACCCTGAGTCTATCCAGCTGGCATATCACATTTTAATTCTCCTTACAGCCTCCTCTCCTACCTCTTATGGGTCCTGCTGTGAATTTCTGTGTGATACCAATGTTTTATTTTTACTTTTTCTCTTTTTATCTGTTTCTTTTTCTCTTTTTTACTTTTCTTTTCATTGTTTCTTTTCTTTTTTTTACCTGCTTTTTCTTTTGCCCATCAACCTTTTGATTTTCTTTCTTCTTGTCAATTGATCTAATCTGTCTCATCATCAGTAGATATTCTTCCTGTCCACTTCACTTCTCTGAGTTTGCAGCTACCACCCCAGCAAAACTGTCTTGTTGGATAAACTTCAGCAACAGGCAAACTGTTGTCTTTGAATTCCTGGCTGTGAATGCATTGGGGACCAAATGGCTCACACTGGCAAATCAAATAATCCACAACTCTTGGAACAGCAATGTCTCAATTAATGTATTGGTACTGAGCCTTCCACCAGACTTTCAAGCAGGCAAAACAGATGTCAAAATAAATGGCTTTTGCCTATGAAAACCTCATGGTATTTTTATCCTAAGAGTTTATCAGTCTGCCTGTCAGGCTGCTCAGAGTATCCACTTGGTAGGTCGTTTTTATGAGCTCAGATTGCCCTGCTAGATTTGTAGGCCTTACTTTTGGCTTTATTCCAGTTTACTTTTACTTACTCCTTGACTATCTTTTCCTGCTCTCTCAGTGGCCAAGCCTATGGGAAGCTGATGGGGAATTCCTTTCCAGCCACTGGGGTAATGCAGGCTCCTTTACAGGCTCATGAACTCGGCTTTATGAGCAGTCTTGGAGTAACAAGACAAATATGAACACTCCTTGCCATTTACTGGCTGTATTGGTGTATTGATTAAGCATTTAAATGACCTGACCTTTAACACTGAGTGCAGTGGGGACTGCACTAAAATGAGACTGAATATTTGCACAGTCCTGGTTCTCATTTGGCTCCAGTTTGGGTTGCATCAGAGGATGCAATAGAGAAGATGTTCCCCTCCTTTCATTACGTGGTTTTAACCAAATACTGGATATGTAAAACACTGCTTTTAAAATGTTATTTAGATCATAAATTAGCTGGGTATTTCTTGGTAGAGTTTGAGCAACTGTTTTGGGTCACCTCCAGGGCTTTGTTGCAGGTCTGTGCCTGGGGGTTCTGCTAATGGGCTTCAACACAGAGCTTGAAGATCCCAGCAGAAGGGCAAGGTGCTAGGTGGGTGCTAGGTGGGATAGGTCTGGAGTGTGGACCATGAACTGCTCTGACCTAGGAGCTCTGTTTTTAAATAAGTGGTCAGTCTGTGCTCCTGGGGACAATGTGACAATTCTCATTGTTGTTCTTGATGCCCAGATTGTCCCAGATCCACCTGTCAGTGGTCAGTCTTTGCCAAACTCTTCTCTTATTGGGCATTGTTTGCTCTCAGCAAAACCCTGGTGACTTTGTGTGACTGAACTGTAGCCATGGAGAAGCCCTTCAGCCACACAACAACAACGTTCATGGTCTGCACTGATGGAAAGGGACACAGATTTTCTGCCACACTTCCAGAACATTGTATTTTTGATTAATAGTGCAAAGCAAAACATATGGTATGACACCAAACTAGGATGCAACAGCTCAGCTGTGCTTACTTGTGGCACAGGAGAGTGGATGTGAACAGCACGGGGAATTTTTCTGTGCCAGTGAAGAAGTGCTTGCAGAACCCAAAGACTGTGAAACCACTAGCCAGAATATACACAAGAGCTAAGCAATGTTTAATGTGACACCGCACAGGAAAAGTAATCTATTTATTCTAGTGCCTTCCTGCCAACAAATGAAGGTCCAGCTGCTTTGGAGAGAGATGCCAGGAGCCTGAGAGCAAGCAGAGATGGTAGCACCTGCCTAGATGGAAAGACTTTCTCATATTTTTGGGGAAATTAGTCTGCTTCAAGTCTCCAGCTTTCACAAGGGCCATCTCTGCCCTAGTCAGCAAGCTCTGACAATTAGTTTATGCATTTGTCTGTTCACTATGTTTATGTGTACCAAATGCATGTTACTTAACACAGACTAATCACAGAATGATAAAATGTTTAGGTTGGAAGGGACCTTAAAGGCCATCCCTTTCCAACCCCACTGCCGTGGGCAGGGACACCTTCCACCAGACCAGGTTGCTCCAAGCCCTATCCAGCTTGGCCTTGAACACTTCCAGGGACGGCCATGATATAAGAACAACTGCAATTCTGGTTGATCTGCTGGCAGTAGAAATGCCCTATTCTGTTTCCTTTCCTGCTGGGAAAGAGGACGCAATCAGAAAATAGACAAAAGAGCAGCAGTGGTCAGCTGCAATGAAGTTCAGATGGAAGTTTTGTGTTCTTACTGCTTTAACTGTTGGGTAGATGCTTGACCAAATTTTTAATTTCTAAACAGAAAGTTCTTTGCATGTGTGGTTTGTAGATTTGCTTTCACTTCCAAAGGTGTTGGTGCATACAGGCCTCACTCAAGAAGAGCAGTACTCTTTCGAACTCTTGGCTTCAGATTGTGCCCAGTTTCACAAAACTATTTCAAATCAAACTTCTTTGCTCCTGCATGTACTTGTCAGGTGAAGATCTACTTGAAACTGTAACTGAATCTGATCAATGTGTTACATACAGGTCAGGTACTAAGGAGGAGGGATAGCAATGGGAAATAAAAGGAGCAGTACTTTTGTCTTTAAAATACATATGCACACACATGCAGTCATGTCTTCTATATGTAAAACACGCAAATGTACATGTGTTTCCTGAGTCTAGTTGAACAAAGTTTTTCAGAGTGGAATGTTTTGCTTTGTCTTGGGGTCCCTGATCATGCCTGGGACATTTAGGAAAGTGTAAGGATTCAAATTCACAGAGGAACATAGACCTTATTGGAAAAATAGCAGGCGAACTTCTCCATACTCAGTGGCAGGGACTGGAAAAACAGTGTCACCTCAGAGGACTAGAGAAGCTCTCAGAGAGGTGAGAACTGAATCACCCTCTCCTCAGTCCTGGTTGTAAATGAAGAATTTGACACTTCTTCCTTGTTAATATGCCCTAAATCTCCAACAGTAGCCTATAAAATCAGAACATTTTCAGCAATGCCAGAACGATTCATTCTCACTTTCCTCCATGTTCTTTACCAGATTTGTTGTCGTTCGTATAAATTGGAGTCCACCTGCAATTATGAAGGGGGTTTGTTCTTTTTTTGCTGCTTTCCTCAGCACAGATTTAAAGCAAAAGCTGAGATCCTGAGAAATGGGCACCAGTCAATGATAACCCAGAAGGTTTTACTCCCTCTCTAATGATAACCTTTGCAAGTCATGATTCAAATCCAGATTATATCTTCAAGAGCAAATGCATTGTCTGTGGACTGCATCAAATACCAGAGTGTAGAAGGGATCTCCACATCCTTCTAAGACACCTTTCAGAGTGATTTCTGTGATGTGGCATTACCCATCCAGTGAATGTGGTCTGTTCTCCAGCAGCTGATATCCCTGGGGTACTGACTATATGTTTACTCATTGAGTAACGTTTTCCTTCCTTCCTGGATATGGTTTTGTGAAAGCTCTTGTAATGAACTGGAAATCCCCCTCCCCTTCACAGATGTATTCTGCTCTCTAGAAAGGGCAGGAGTGTTTTGGTAGGAGTTTGTTTGAAGAAGAGTGATTTAAAAAACCTAGTTTATAAATTGTCTTTTTGCACTGTGTAGTTCCTGAATAAGGGTCTCTGTGGCTGGAATATGAGGATCCCTGTCCCACCCAGAGACTGAAAGTCAAACATGCCTCAAAGACTTTTAGATCAAAGACATTTAGAGCTCTAACTCTCTCTGGTTCCCATAATGGTCAGGCACCTAAGTAACTGAGATGAAACTACATATCCAAGCTTTAAGAAATAGCAGCTTTAAATACTCCATCAGAAAACAAAGTGAATGTGGGCAGTGCATTTTTATAGCACCTTCTAAGTACTCCAGGTGTATTTCTGAATCCCATTTTGGGCCGTATTTGTCTTCAGAAATATCTTTCTTTGGCTGATCCAGGTGAAGAAAATAAGGTTGCCAGGGATTAGCTGGCACATGCTGCCTTGGGAACCTTGGTTTTAGTTACTATGAACCACCTTTCAGAAGATGCTGTGCTGCTGGAACACTCAAAAAACCTGAAAATGAATGCTACAATCCAGCAGCCACAGAAGCAAGACAGAAAAAAAAAAAAAGGAAATATAAAAGACCTTAATGACATATCCCCATCATCCAGGCCAGGAATGACAATAACTCAGCTGAGCTCTGTGAGGGGTTGTATGGCCAACTCAGCCAGAGCAGGTAAGAGCTGCTGTTACAGGGCCCTTGGCTTACTCAGGGTCTGTCAGTGCCCTGGGACTCAAAACTGGGCCATTCTTCACTTCCATGCATAAGGGTCATCTCCAGGAAATCAGGTGACTTGTTGCTTGCGGCATGTTCCTACATTCCCTCCTTCATGACAAACATGATTTGATTACAGCCAAATTGATGTTCTCCCTCAGACTTGCCCTGCAGCTTAGCTATATTCTTGTGAAAAGAAAATAAAAAGACGCTATTTTGCTCTGTAGTTGGCCTAAATACCGCACTTCAGATGTAAATTGTACTAAATGCTTTTAATTGCTCCTGTAATCATCTACCATTAGCCATACAGACCTCTGAGAGACAGAGTTTTATAAAAGAAGGGCTCTGAGTAAACCTCACCATTTTCTGTCACCTCATCAGTGGATGAGATCTATGTTCTGCTGAGCAAATACTTTTGCCTGTCTGATATTTACAATATCTGAAAAACATTTCCAGCCTGCTCCCCGTGGTGGGAGCACAGAGAGGCCTCCAGGGCTGGGATTCAGCCGATTTCATTCCGTGTGGCTCTTGGTCTAATGAGGTGGTGAGGAATTCGTTGCTTTGTCTTTAGGCCACAGATATTTAGTGATTTTAAAGCCAGATAGAATTCATAGCATCATTTATTCTGCTCTAAATAGCTTATCTAGTGTCTTCCTACAAGGCATATTTTCTTGTTCTTGTATCCTTCTTGCAGCTCTTTTCCAAATTCTTTGTCAAGCAGTTGCTGTGACAAGACAATGTGGTCCAGCAATGGTTTCATTAGCAATCTAGCCAGAGGTAACATGACTTTCCTATTCCTACCTGTCATTCCTCAGTAGCTGGTCTAAAGCTCTCATTGGTTGATTATTCTTTTTATTTCATGAGTCTTGCAGTACTTTACTCCTTTCTTAAGGCTAAAGTCCAGTCATTTTTGGCTTTTGTACTTTCAAGCCTTTTTATTACATTCTTTTAAACTCTGTGGTTGTGTGGAAAATCTGGAGACTGTAACTCAAACACCCACTGAAGGCATCTCACAAAAGGGGAGGCAAACAGTCATGATTCTCCAATGCTCCCACAGCATGGAAGTCAACATTAAAGGCTTTTGGAAGTCTGGGATTGTCCTTGCAGTGACAAGATTTTTCTACAGAGTGTCTCAGGTCAGAGATGTGATATCTAAACACTGTGCAATGTTTCCTTTCCAGACATCTCTCCCCTATCTCTAGGGATGGCTCTTCAACTTGGGCTCTTATCTTTTGCCCATGGCAAGGGGCACACCCTTCCCTCTGCCTTGTCTGTACAAGTTTGAAGATTCCAGTGGAATTAGTGGGAAAATGCCCAGCCCTGGCTCGTGCTGCAGCTTCACTGGGGAAGCAGGCTGACACCAAATGACAGTTCTATTGTCTCATTCTGCAACAGAATAGATTCATCTAGACAATGTCATCCTAGAGGAGGATTCATGACTTGCAGTAGGTGAGATTTTGCATCTTGAGAGGAAAAATGATGTGGCTTTTCACAGCTGGGTATTTGCTACTCAGAGACAGCAAACAGAGGAGATGTACCAGTCCACCCATCATTTTTAATCAAGCAGCTCAAATGAAATGTTCTAAATCTTTCAAAACACATTGAGAAGTCAGACTTCAGTGTTGTTCAGCTTACATGACACAGAACACAGAAGCAGTAGACATTCATTATGAAGATGAAGCAGAATGAATCTGGTCCAGAAATGAGAAAGAATGGAAATTCCCAAAGCTTTCAGAACAAGCACAACATTACAACACGAGCCAGCTTCTTTCCTAGTCTGGGACATTACTTATTTATAGACAGCATGAATAAAGTTGATTTATCAGAATCATTGACTTCATTGTTTGTAAAATCAACACTGGAGGATTTCCCCTGCATCTCCATGAATTATTGCTGTGCTAATCAATCCTTGAACAACTTCAGCTTTGCTGACAGCAGAGTCTAAGGAACCTTGAGGTCTCTGCAAGAAAACTGTGCCCAGTTCCTCCACCAATACAGAACTGAGGGACCTCTTGGGACCTCAAGGTTATGCAAAGCTGGACAGAAAAGACAAACATGATTATAGTGCTTAGGGACTTGAAGAACAATTAACATTGTGTCTAAGAGAGTGTTTTATTATATTCTGTTCTGTCCTAAATGGAGGGCTGTGCACTGTCACAGACTGGGAGGTACTTCCTGAGTGTTTCAGCTCACTGTGCACCATCAGCTGTCCTCACAGAAGGCAGTTCTGCTCCTGAGTTAGAAACTGATAATAACTGCCCAGCTAAATGCACTAAATTTGCAGGCAAATAGGCTCTGATGTGTGCACTTTAATGATAATCTAATTGAAGCTCTTACTCCTTGCTGAAAGTAAGCCCTAAGTCCAACCAAATGCTGGACAGAGAAACAACTGTTGCATTAAGCAATATAAATAGATAAAACCTGAACTTATTATTAAAAATATTAAGATGGTTCCTAAACAATGAAGAATACTTGATATCTTCTTAACCCCAGTGGTGGGGAAGTGCACTGTCTGAGACCACGTGATTGTCTGAGGCATTGAGATGAATGAAAACCCAAAATTTTGGCTATGACTGTAGTGTAAACCTCTTAAGAAAACACAAAGACAACATGTGGATTGTATTTTTGTACTTTTAGCTCTACTAAATATTTTTGGTGTTTCTATCACCACAGCACAGTATTTAGGGATATCTATTTTTCTGGAGCTGAGTTTATGACTCAAGTAAATAGCAAAGGCAGTAGAGCTCTGAGATTATTAAATTTGACTGATAATTGAAGTAATCTTATCAGTATTTTAACTAG
The DNA here is from genome assembly GCA_026770055.1 of Myrmophylax atrothorax. Taxonomy (NCBI): domain Eukaryota; kingdom Metazoa; phylum Chordata; class Aves; order Passeriformes; family Thamnophilidae; genus Myrmophylax; species Myrmophylax atrothorax. The sequence goes on from JAOXXN010000065.1 coordinate 58,162,452, forward strand.
CTATGCTGACCTGACTTGTAAAAGATCAGATACTGCAACATTTTCAGGGTTTTTTAGCACAGATAAAGTCAGTCAAGATTGTTTTTCAACTGCTTCCTGACACCTAATTGTGAAGGATGTATTTAGAGTCTCCTAACACTGATACTGAGATCATGGTAAGCAAAGCAAAGAGGGTGAATTTTACTCCAAGGAGAAGTTGAAATAAATTGAGGAAAAGGTGGGAATAAATGGAGCCTTTGCCTATTTGTCAGGCTCCTTTCTCCTGTCTGTGGGAGGGGAAAGTCACTCCTCAAACTCAACAGAGTGTGGGGAAAGGAATATCTCCCAAGTTTTGTCAGGTGTCTGGTTATCAAGGGAATATGAGACTTGGTAAATAGCAGCAGAATAAATGGAAGATCAGTCGCAAAATGAGAAAAATTTCACTGAAATGTATCCAGGCAATACACAGGATGATTTCCAGAGCATGAGAGGACAAATCTCTCTGTGTACCTGGGAGGAATCAAGGCAGCTCTCCTCTACATTTCTTGCAGTGTTCAAGGATCAGAGCTGGTGGATTTTTTGCCTAAAAGGGAGAGGAAAGCAGTTCTAAAACCTGTGGTGATCTGCCTTGGTCTGGGTTAGATGGCAGGGGAGCAAATAATGCTGATGGCAGGGCACTAAACATCTGCTCTGCAGTGGATGGGTTGTCCTCACTGTGGGCTGAATCTTCAGATCATGGAGTAACTGTCAGACAGAGTGACTAACACTGGCAGAAGGCCCCATGCTCTGAACTTCACATTGGTTCTAGGTTCTTGATTAGAAGGAGACCACAGTGAAAGCCTTTTAGTATTCAGTGGCTACAGTGTTAGTGCATTGAACTCTTTGAGAACTTTGGGGCTGACCAAGCTTTCATTTCTTGGGTTCCTGAAGAGTTCCTGTCTGAGTGACAAGGGGAGACAGTCTATGCTGGCCAAGCTCGTTCTCAGTATTACCCCATATTAATCAACATTGCTAATTGTGGTAGAACAGCCACGGAATGAGGGGTGTGGAACTAAGATGGACTTGTGCTAGATGCTGTGCCAGGGTTGGGGAGAGATGTTAAGTACAGATGCCAAAGCTAGAAAGGAAGAAATATTTGTCTGTGTATACATAGAAGGGTATGGAGCGTGACTGCCACAAGAACCTGGTGTTAGGGGAAATATGATTGCTGCACAGCAATATAAACCAGGAAGCAGCCACAGCTTGGCTGCTGTCTGTGCAATAAGCCTGAGACTCCTTTTCCTTACACTTGATGCCCCATAAGCTGGTCAGACCTGCCCTGAGCTGGCTGCAGTACCTAAAACAAAGAAGTGGCCAGTCATGAGTTGAGATGTTTTGGGAGCTGCATTTGGGCACAGACCTGTGGGACTTGTGTGTGTGTGTCTGCCCCAGGTGCTGCCATGAGCCTTTGAGCAAGATCCCTGCAGTCAGACCCACTCTGGCTCAGAGAGCAGAGTGATGCCTCGGGCATGATTCCAGAGTTAGGGCAGTGTAACTTAAAATAGCATCTGATGAGTTAGGGTAGTGTGACTTAAAATAACATCTGGTTCTCTGAGCTGTGAACTGCTGAGGCACGTTTGGCACACTGAACTGAAGCCAGCAGGCTGCTGAGGTCCCTGTGAGAGGTCAGGAGCACCAGGTTTGCCCAAACTCCAGTGCTTCCACAGCTGACATTTTATATGCCATCAATTGTGTTTCGGGCAGGGGAAAGATTGAATGATATTTGCAGCCCCTTACAACACCAGCCTCCTTGATGCTTTGTCTGCATCTTTGTTAAGTTTGACCTTAGTTCTGTCTTTTGCTGTGCATTTTTTCCCATGAGGTATTGCTTGAGAAGCTTCAAAGCAATGTACCTGTTCCTGAACCCAAGGAGGACCACAACACAACCTCTGCTTTGCATTTCCCAGAAAGAGAATCAAGCCCTTTGTCCTTAGCACCAGGACCAAACCTGAGCTGCTATTTTCCCTGCAGCTTGCAGACATCAGCCAAACATTTGGGCAGCAGCTCTAAGCCTGTATGACTTATGAAGCAGAAATGTTAAATGCTGTAAACAAAGATCTTGGAAATATTTAAACTTTCTGATAAGAAAATCTGAAGTAAGGAATTATGATTTTTTTTCCCCCTGGTTACCACAAAGGTTTTAAATGCTGTTAATGCTTTCTCTGTGCCCTGCTGAGATTCCTTCCACTTTCCTGTCCAGCGTGGCAGCCACCACAGACAATGAAGTGATTGTAATGTTGGAAAAGCAACAGATGGAGATGGATGAAATGCCTCATCTTAACCCTCTGTTTGTTTGTGTGTGTGCCTGTGAAAGGGAGAGGTGAAGGCAAACCTGAGCATTGGATATCCTGATCCTTTATTCAAGCATGGTTGCACTCATATGAAGCAGTCAGAAAGGTAATTTCTACCACTAGGGATAGTTTGGTGGCCTTTCCAGCACAGAACTGAGTCTTGCAGCCTCCTCTTGGGAGACCAAGAGACTGTAAGTTGGCACAGCCCAGCCGTAGGTGTAAAGAAGAAGTGCTGAAGTGCCTGGTGTAGCTGAGGCCAGAGAATTTTTCCTTTGGACAGAACAAAATAAATCCAAATTTCTGTGTAGAGCTGGAGAGGAATTTTCAGCTAGAAAATGTGATTTCTACAGAATCAGAAGTTTCCATGATAAGTTATCACTTTCAACAGAAGAGTTTAGATCTTTCCACTGGGAGAAATGAGGTGAAATGGTATGAATTAACAGACCCTGTTCTAAACTGTTCTCTCTTTTAAAAAGACCTGAGCCAGTTTATGTAAAGTTGTTTTCCTGCCATGACAGGGACAGTGACTTCTCTTTATATACAGAAATTTTGTTCTTGTGAAAATTTTAAAATTTTTAACCTTTCATTCCCATGTACAATGAAAATGAATTCTGAATTATGTAGCTTTTCCAAGTGACAGGAATATGTGATGAGTTTCTGCTCTATTCAAAGCTCTTTAAACTTGTAACTCTTAGGTTAGGGTTAATTAATTTAACTTTTCTGCTAATCATTCTGTGTTGGAATGCAATCTTTGAATCAAGTGTTCTAATTCAGCTGTATTTCCAGGAATGTCTTGCACTCTCTGTTAGCTATAACTCCATTTAGACTGTATTTACTCTTGAAAAGATTTATTAGGTTTAATTCACCTTCTCTTCCACCTTGTGAACATCAGAGGCAGCTCTGCTGAGCTCAGAGGAGTTACTTTTAGCTGTGAGAAACATCAATCATGTAGCTGGAGAAACAAGTGAACTAATTGTGAAACAAGCAGTGTATATTTTAATGTAAATTGCTGTTAAAATATTATGCTCTTAAAATGCAACAGTCAATAGGTGCAGAGAGCAGAAATTTATGATGAAATGATTATTTTTTACAACATTTTATTTCTTCTCTTAGGTGCGAAAGTAACATAGTCAGCAAAATACAGGGTAGCAGCAGGCAGCTCAATTAAAGAATCAAAATATTAGCCCATATGAAATTGGGCATTTCTCCAAATTGTTCTTTCACTTGGCAGAAATAGTATTTGTTTTCCACCTATCTTTATTTAAGGCTACATTTGCTCAGGGATTGACTGAAATACGCAGCTCTTAAGCATTCTGAGAGAGCATCTTAAACATCATGCCTGGTAATTTTTTCTATTTCCCACTGCTCTCCTGAGAGCCCTACAATTCATTCCCCCTTCTTTTTCTAGAGCTTTAATCTATATTGGAAAATGTTGACACACTTCTTCAGCTACATGAAAGTGCCACTAATGGGGAACCCATCTGACTTCAGAGGAAAGGGACTTTGAAGAAAATCACAGAAAATTGCAAATAAAGGAGAAATGAATCAAGGTAGAAAATCCACAGCTACTTCCCACAATTGATTACCAAGTATGATGTGAATTTTGCCTTTGATTTGGGTTACTGTTCAGCACGGGGAATGGATTTTAAGCAGCGTATTTTACACGATCAGATACATGAAAAGCCTTGTTTTTGAGAGAGACATTGTTCTCTGTTTCTATTTTTATGGTGGCAACACCTTGGATTATGACTCCATTGTCCTAGGCTGGTGCAAACAGGCAGAGAGGGGCCAGCCTGGCCCTGCAGAGCAAACACGGCAACAATGAAGGTGGAGAAAGGAAATTTCCTGTTTTGAGGCAAGGGAAACAAGATGCACAGAGGGGCTGTGGCTCTTCAGGGCTGGGGCACAAAACCCTGAGCCTCAGTGTGTGGCTCCATCTCAACATAGAGATTGGGTTTGGCCATCATTGCAGACAGCCCGTTCCACTGGGTAATCACAGGATCAATCAGGTTGGAGAAGACTTCTGAGATCAGTGAGTCCAACCTATGACCCAACACCACCCTGTCAGAAATGCCATGTCCTGTCCTTCCTTCAACACCTCCAGGGACAGTGACTTGACCTCATCCCTGGGCAACCCACTCCAATGCCTAGTCACCCATTCTGTGAAGAAATTTCTCCTAATGTCCAACTTAAACCTTCCCTGCTGCAGCTTAAGACTATGTCATCTTGGCTTGTCACTTGTTACCTGGGAGAAGGGACTGACCCCCAGCTGGCTACACCTCCTTTCAGGGAGTTGTAGAGAGCAAGAAGATCCCTCCTTGAGCCTCCTTTCCTCAAAGCTAAACATCCCGAGCTCTCTCAGCCATTCCACATGGGACTTGTGCTCCAGACCCTTCCCCAGCTTCATTGCCCTTCTCTGCACCCTCTCCAGCACCTCAATGTCTTTCCTGAATTGAGAGGCCCAGGACTGGGCCCAATACTCAAGATGTGGCCTCAGCTGCTGGACATGTCCTGCTCATCCCTGCAGGGCAGTCTTGGGGCACAGAATGATAGAATCATTAAGGGTGGCAAAGACCTCCAAGTCCATCCTTTGACCAATACCACCACACCCACTAAACCACAGGGTGAGGTACCATGTCTACTCATTTCTTGAACATTTTGCTCTTGCAAGGACATGGAGCAGGAGGGAACATGGTGCATTGCTCCTGCGTGCTTTTAGACAGTGGGAGTCCCTGCAATATTTTACTTGAGCTCATTTCCCTGACAACACGATCAGAGTGGTGAAACATCACTGCTGCTGGAAACTGAGGTTGAACATCAGCTGGGCAAGCACTTGCCTCGGCCACAGCTGCCTGGCAGGGCTTGTTTCTCAGTAGTGACTGGGATGTTGCTGAGTTTTCAGGCATTCTGTAATTTTCCATTGATTTTTAATGGAACAGTGCTGATGTTTGCATTAAAAGGCACCTCAGGGTCTCGTGCTGACTTCACACAGAGCTGAACTGCTCAGACAATATTTTCTCCCAGTTCCTGGCCTGTCAGAGCATGTGTCTGACAGGCACACAGAAATCCACTCAGAAAGGTCATCCTCGAAGAAATCAGGCTGCCAGATTAAGTGTGATAGATATTATCTCAGACACCTTTGAGTTCAGCTGAAATGGACCCTTCTGCAGGGAGAAAAGTTGGATGATGTGCTTTTTTTTCTAATTTAAAAAGGGTTTTGAGCATTTTTGTGCATTCTCATAGCAACAGACTTAGAAAAGACTGAGAAACTCTCAACTCTCTGCTTTGGTATCTTAAAAATGGAGTAAAAGAATTAGTCTGCATCAATTTAAACCAAGTCCAAGTGGAGAACCAGGGGTTGTTGGAATGGCAGCAGCAAACTAGGCTGGAGTGTGGCTGAGCACATGCAGATGAATGTGGTCATTTCCCTACAGCAGTGAATGAGCACAGTATTACCTGACCCTAAATGTCCTCATGGTAAAAAAGGGCAAAAACAAGGCAGATAAAGCAAGCTGTGATATTCTTAGGGTGGTAGGGTACTGGAATGGGTTGCCCAGAGAAGTTTTGGATGGCTTATCACTGGAAGTGTGCAAGGTCAGGCTGGATTGGGCTTTGAGAAACCTGGTCTAGTGGAAATTGTCTTCCCCATGTTGGGGAAGGCGAGGAGGGGGAAAGTAGATAATCTTGAAGGTCACTTCCAACCCAAAACATTCGATGATTCTGTGATTCTTGGGTGGGTTTAACCATTTTGTGCTGCACCTCTCAACGATGCCAGTGGTGTGAGAAAGTTCTGGGGTTGAGCACTGGTTTAGCAGAGCTGCAGGGATGGGAACTCACAGTGGCTTGGGTTATAGTGGGGCCAGGGCTGTGATGTATCAACCCCAAGCTGGACTTTGGAGGCCTTTGCTGCTGCCACAGACTGGAATTATTAAGGATATCTCTTTGGTTGCCTTCTAACTCATCCATATAAGGAAAGCTGCCACTGAGCTGCATCAGGAGAGAAAATCAAGGGGGAGGATGCTGCTGGTTTTAAACCCTCTCTGACGCTACCTGCATCATTTGGAGGCAGCACCCAGTACATCTGGGCTGTGTAAATCCGTCTGCCCAGCTGCCTGCTAATGCTCTGAAGCTCTGGGGAACTCATTGCACTGAGTGACTACATCGTGTGCTCTGTCATGGCTTGGGGTGAAGCAAAATGGAAGGGAACAGGAAGCAAGCATGGACCACAGAGCTGAGTCCAAAAGCACGAAGACACTGCTAAAGAATAACAAAAAGAATGGGTTTTGTTTAAATTGCTGATATTTTTAGTGCTCTGAGCAAAACACCTTTTCTATTTTCCTTCTACCTGTGTTTTTCTGTTCTCGTTCCACCCAGCTTTTCTCAGAAGGAGGTAGAGCGTAAGTAAAATGCAGAAGGTAGAATAAACTGTTGCTTTCACCTAGTGCACTATCTGTCTGTCCTTTTCTTTGATCCTAGGGTTATCCAGAGTTTTTGTATCAAAGAAGCAGGACAAGACCTGTGTAGAAAAGGGTGTCTACATGTTGGTTGTAGATGTTACGCAGCAGGCAGGGAGCAGAGGCAAGGAAAGGGCTGTGCAATCTGGGCCACATGGGAACTGGGGGCAGGAGGTGAGGAACATGCTGCTTGGTGTGGTGGATTTATTCCAGTCCCAGCCTTGCAGCCCCATCCCCCCTGCACTGCCCCTCTGCCAGCTCTCACAGCAGACCCTGCCAGGGCTCTGCATCAGGGCAGGGAAACTGCTCTGCCTGTACCTGAACTGACTCAGTGCTGATGGAATATGGACACATTCCATAGCCCTTCTGAGGACTATGGGCTGCAGTGGAGGCTGCAGAGGGCCCTTTCCCAGTGCAGTTTGCCAGCAGCAAGCTCTGTGCATGCGCAGCATTTGCATTCATGTGATGTGCTCCTTTGCCAAGTGTCATTTTGCACAGATGCTGGTTGAGATCAGTCTGCACCTGCACAAGTGTGTGTAACTGAGGCTGCAATTAGCCCATTTGTTTGAACAACTGTGGTTTCAGATATTTTCTGGTTTTCCCCCCATATGTTCATAGATCCTGTTTCTAACCATTGATCTCCTGCATATACCAAATCTGTGCTGCAATAGATGCACTGCAATTCCTGCCCTCTCCTACCATGAAAACTGAACTTGCTGTTCATTTCTCTCCCCTCTGGCATACAGCCACTATTTCTGTTGTTTCTTTTCAAGGTATTTGTCATCATAGCTGAAAAGTGAGCTGTAATATCTGGGAGCTATACCTACTTTATTCAGTAAGACTGAAAATACCCATGGAGAACAGGGTTTTCTCTGGCTTAACACACATACTTTTAGACCAGAGTCACAGAGCTGAATTTCATAGAATCATAGAATAATTAAGGTTGGAAAAAGCCTCTAAGATCAAGTCCAACCATTAACCCATCACTGCTGTGTTACCACTAGCCCATGTGCCCAAGTGCCACATCTACATGTCTTTTGTACACTTCTAGGATTGGTGACTCCACCACTTCCCTGGGCAACCTGTTCCAGTTCCTGACCACCCTTCCAGTTTGCAGTGGTTCTTAGAGAGATGCTAGAGTACAAAGGCAGCTCTTTCGGTGAATACAAATATGGCAAGATTGAAAGGCTTCCTGGTCATCCTGCAGAGTGATCATTTGGAGACAAAAGACTGGGAGTGATTTCCTGTCTTGTTTTATCCTTGGATACAGCTTAGATTGAAGATAGTGGTAGCCATGTAATGTCATTGATTTAGTGACTGTTGAAATATGTAAGGATTAGAGATCTGTGTAAATCAGAACCAGGATTTGGATGAGGATGGAAAAGAGAGAGCACAGGCAGGATTACAGCCTTCTCATATTGCAGGGTTTCCCCCTGCCAGCTGGTGTAACTGCACCACATGGCATTGCTTTAAAACCAGCATGAGAAAAGTGAATCAGAAGCAGTGGTGGATATCCCTCTGCTTGAACCCAGTGGGGCCACAGCTCTGTGACAGAGGTATGTGATGCAGAAGCCTGGCATGGAGTGGGATGGATGGAGCTGCCTCACTGTCTGAGGTGCTTAGAGCTATTTTTGGCAATTTAACTGCATGGTCAGTGATGAGTCTGGTCTGATGCAAGCTGGTATGTTTCTCTGCTGAGGCTCAGATGGCAGGCACTGCTGCTTGGTGTATATTCTTGAGTAATTTCCCTTTCAGCTTGCCATACTTCTGTCTGTTCTGTTTTTACGTCTGTCTCTAGTCCACATGCAGGGAGATGTCTGTGCCTGTGCCACTGGAAAGGAACAGCACCTCGCCTGAGATACAAAACACCTTTGCCATCCTAAGGATTTACGCAGCAGTTCTGCCTGAAGAGCAGGAGCCTGCTGCTTCCCTGTGTGTCTGGACAGGCTGGTTAGATATTCTGGTCCTGTTTCCACACACAGTTTTTAAACGACTCCCACTGTGGTGTCTTTCCCCCTGCCTAATGTAAAAAGGCAACCCACCTCTAATCTGGTTATTAGAAAATCATCCAACTCCACAGGTCAATGAAGAGTCAAAAGCATCGTTTAATTCTTGAATTTTTCTGCTGGCTCCTGGCTGTGGCTGGTGCTAGCTGGGAATCCAAAGCACTGCCCAGGGAAGAGCTGTGATGTGTCTGTGAGAAGGCAGCCTAGGGCCAGAGGCCAATGTTTTCCCTGAGTTGGTGGCTTTTTTTTTTTCTTTTTGGCTGGAATTTTGCTGCATCGTGACTTGCAGATCATCTTTCTCTTGGCCAGGGAAAGTGGCTGACCCTGCTCCCATCACTTCTCTGGGATTCTTGTTCAAAAGGACTGATCTTACCCTCTGGGTACAGAGGAGGAGGAGGACACATTTCCCCTAGGTTTATTCCCGGTTCAAAATATTACCAGGAAAGGCCTGATAAATCCCTTCTGAGAAGGTTCCTCCTCAAATGCTGGTGTCTCATTTTCCCCTTTCAAATTCCCTGCAGGGTCATCATTGGCATTAATCTTCCTCTGGTGGTTCATGCTCCCCTGGCTTACACCCCTCCCCACTGGGGGAGAGACTTCCTGCCCGTGAGTCAGTCCGGCAGCGGGACTGGAGAGAGCAGATGGAAACAAAGGTGGACTCTGCTTATGTATGGCACCCTCCCCATGCACACTGACATGGGGCAAAGCTCTGCCTGCTCTGCTGTGCTACACTTACGTGCTGCATGCTCACCCCACAGAACCCCAGACTTGTCCAGCCACTGCTGCTCCATGCTGGCTTGCAGCACCAAGACTTGGGGTTAGGCAGCAGCAGGATAATTTCCAGCCCAGAGATCTGTAGGACTCAAATTACAGTGCTAAGGAAATACCCATAAAATATCAGCTCATTAGGCACGCTCAGTAGTCATTAGACACACTCGGTGGTGGAGGTACATCAACAATGAGTCAGATTTGCTGTTTGTCACTGCGGCTCATGGTTGAAGTGCTGTGGATAACGGCGGGGCTTCCCCAGCTGTGTTGGGTACAAGTGGGAGAGAAAAGCAGGGAGGTGTTTAATGTGCTTATGGCTTGGTCTAATGTGAGCCACTTCAGACAAGGTATCCTCTGAAGTCACAGGATCGTGGAGTCATAGAATGATCTGGGTCAGAATGGACCTTAAAGTTCATGCTCTGACCAACAAGGTGCTTGGAGAGCCAAAACTAATTCAGCAGTGAATTCTGAGAGAAAATATTACCCTGTGTCTTTGCTGGTTTTTTATAACACCTTCTTTTAAAAGAATAGCCATTTCCTACGAATGTTCCTTTAAAATTAAAGTCTATAAAAGGGAGTGTTGTATTTGGAAGGTGAAACTGATTACTTTTCTCTAAAGGAGGAGCTTTAGGTGTTTCTTCGGAAAATATTGAACTGAATAACATTATAGGGGGGACAGGGAAAAGAAGCCTGGTTTTAATCAGTTCTGTTGAGAGTTGTGGCTAGTGCAATACAGCCCAGAGAAGTTGTGGATGCCCCATTCCAGGAAGTGTTCAAGGCTGGATGTGTCTCTGAGGAACCTGGTCTAATGGAAGGTGTCCCTGCCTGTGGTGAGGAGATTGGAATGAGATCACCCATTTCCACCCAAATCATTTTATTATTCTGTCATATCTTTCATCCATTCCTCATCAGGAAGGGAGAACATCCTTTGGTCCTGGATGGAAGATGTATGACTTTTTCCTCCTCCTCTAGCACAGGTTGTGAGTGCTGCCCACATCCACCTCCTCATCAAACCGATCCATGGGCATAAACATCAAAACAGTTCTTAGGAAGGTTATTACACACATGGACTTGCAATCAGCTGAGAGTTGTGCTGACAGGAGAGTTAAAAGACAGGGAATGTGTCTGACAGGCACGTGCTTTCCATGCAGAAGACAGAAGAGATGACAGCATTTATCTGAGTGGATATGGTGCTGGTGTCTGGACATGTGTGGTTACACTACGGACTTTACAGTTGCGTGACTGGCTGTGTTGTGCTGTGTGTGAAAAGATCTTTTGTCCCTTTAAATGTCACTTGCTGTCAGACTGAGGAAAAGCTCAGAAGCCAGTGTTGACATTTATGCAAAAAGATTTAAAAAAGAATTCCTGGTGAGGTTCGACTGATAAACACTTTGGCCCTAATTTTGCAGTTGGATGTGTGTGGGCAGATGCCTGTGTTCCTGCAGAGCCTCTCTCACTGCTGGAAGAGGACATATGTGTTTTTAAGTCAGTTATTTACCTTGAGTTTTTTGCTGGACAAGGTCTTAGCAAGAGGGTTTGAAAGGCAGACAAATGACTGAAGAGCACAAGGCCACTGATTCTCAGTGGGAACTGTACATCAGAAGTGAAGTAAAGGCTCTTTTGAAACTCTAAAGTCACTTCATTATTTAGGAAGTATTGCCTCAATTTTTCCAATTTTCCATTTTTTCCCCCTAAATATTTACCCTCTTCTATCCTACTAAGTCCTACCTTGTTACCAATTGTTACCAATAACTGTTAGCAATTATGAGGGCCTGAATTTTGCCCTCAGCTGTTCAGGTAAATCCTTCATCTTTTACCAACCAGACACCAACCAGGTGAAGGATTAGATTAGCCTTACACAGAAACACAGAGATCCATGGGGTTTGCATGGGCATGTTGCATATGCAGTGATTCCTGGAAAATGCAAAATTGATTAAATTACCTAAAACCAAAATTATGTTTAAGTGAATCTTGATTTTCACTCAAATCTTTTTGATGACAAACCAGCAGGTATTAAAATCAGAGTCAAACACTTAATTTCAGATATTAGGACCTGGGTTGAGTATATGCACCCAAATTTATTTCACAGCAGTAATGAAAATGGAGTGAACACAGTTACTGTAAAATTTGTGACAGTGAATTTTAAGTGAGAACACACCACTTGTGCCTTTCTTAAAGACTCTGCTGCTAGAGAATGCACTAGAAGTTTGTCCTGCCAAGGAGGCTGTTTGTCCATCTATCCATGATACATATAGGAGCTGTTCTCTCAAGAAATGTCTGTTCCTAAAAGATCTCCTCCCTTCCAGGCTTCCTAAGGTCATGCTTCAACGTGAGACTTGAAAATCTTATATGACAGCAAATAGTGGGACAATATGGTAATTACACACTGAGGCTGAGTAAATTGTCTTTTTTCTATTGCTGTGTAAGCTTAAAAATGCAGAGAAATTACATCAACTTTGCTGCCAAACTTAGTGTTATTCAGCCCCCTCTTCTCCTGTCATAGTGACTTTTGTGTAGATGCCCAGAGCACCCAGCCTGTTGCTTTGGTTATGCTTTGTGTTCTTTGGTGTTCCAGCATTTCTGATGTCTCTCTTGGGTTGAATCCCAGTGAGTCAATGGAAAAGACATGTTGATGGTATTGAGAGCAGGAACTGGCTTTTCAGACCATCTTTCTAATCTGAATTTGACACCAACTTTAATTCACAACATATGCAACTAGAAGGGTAATAACAGCCTAGGAATGAAGCTGAACTGTCACCTTTAAAAGTGAAATCACTAATGGGTACTTGTGTTCACCTTCTGTACTCCATTGTGCTCTGGTCTGGAGATCCTTCCTTAGGATAGCTGGCCCAGAAGGAATAAGAGATATCACTTTGAATATGAAAAATAAAAACGAAGAGTCTTGTCAGATGGTTAAAACTGGTATTAGAGGTCAGTCAAACCAGAAGAAAATGGTCAACTGAAGTTCTGTCCCATTAATAAATCATGGGAGCTTCACACTCATTATGTACCAGCCTGATATGGGCTGATGCCCCTTCTGTGGCTCTGCAGAAATCATCTCTCAAATAGAACAACACCAAATGACAGCCAAAGTTTAGGGCACTGCTTTGAACTCTCAGATCACCCTGGCAGAGCTTGCCCTTGCTCTAAAGGCGAGCTCACGAGCTGCATGTGACCATGAATAAGGATGATCACAGCTGACCTTGTTGGCTGGGATACTCTCCTGGCTTCGGAGAGATGTTGCTCATCTCATATATTGCCTAAGAAAATAGGGGAAAGGGAAAACAAACTAATTTAGGAGGAAGCTTTCAGAAGTACTAAGTTCTTCAGCCACTGAAGGCTCATTTTCACTTCAGAACAGGGGTGACTCGACCATTTGCTGTCCACAGATGTGTGTGTGCTGCATCTGGAACACAACAGGGACACCACCAGCTGACAGCAAAGCTGAACTTTGCACACCATGAAAACCAGCCAATGCCTCCACTGTATACAACATATTTAGGAGAATGCCTCTGTTGTACCCAGCCTTCCATATTAAATGAAAGAGGCTGCATTGTCCTTTCCAGGCATGGCCTGAATGCAAATCCATAAATATGGTTAATATGGCTGTTCTGCTTCCACAAGTTTGCTCTTACAGTCTCTACTTACTAAAATGTTAAGTCCTTAATTGAAATTCCACCTCCAGTGGAACAGCCCTCCATGAGCTGTCCCTGTGAAAGCAGAGTGAGAGATAACAGCAAAAGCATTGTGATGAGCTTTTCTATGCTCTCCTGGCATTTTTTGAAAATTTTCCATTATTTTGGCTAAGAGGTCAGTGCTGCTCTGCAAACTCAGTTGTGCTTTTGATTCTCTATTATCAAGCAAAACATAACATCCTTTAAAACAACTACCAGAATCAAAAACCAGTCCTTTCATAGCTTGGGAAGGGTCTACTTAAATAATATTTTTTTCCAATGATTCTGTGACTCAAGCAGCACTAAGTTACCAAACCCGTCTGGCCATATATATTTAGATATAAATTGTTCTTCACAGAGGGGAAGTTTTGCACATAATTTTACATGAAGGGATGGAAGTTGTCGTAGTTTACTTGTTCTACTCTCTCTCTTCCCTGACTCTTTAGATTTAAGTATTACCTTTGTCCTGGTTCCTTTGACTAGTAACCTTTAACAGGAAGCTCTCGGCTCACACAACACAGTTGTCAAGAGAATTCTGTGAGGCTTGAAGATAACTACAGGCATGTCCATGAGAAAGGAGAGGGTAGAAATAGGGTTCCATGAAGCCATCTGACTGACTGCTTGTTTACCTCAGTTCAGGGCAAGCCACTGGAAACAGGAAAAGGCAGATGGCAGGAAAAAGGCAGATGACAGAGACCTCCCAGAGGTGTTGGCAGGTAATTCAGAGCCTAATATTTTGCACATATATAACATCTCATAAAGATATGCTGTATTCCCTCCCAAATATGGCAAAACAGAATCTGCCTTAGCCTCTCCTATGGATCTGGTTATCCTTGTACTTTGTTAATGTCCTTAGGGGACTTACTTGCACCAATAATTAGTACTCTAAAATTAATGGGTTTTTATAGACACATGTTCTCACACACACACGTGCTCCCATGTACATATAAAAAGATTTTCAGGTGGACTTTGCAGATTTACAGCACTTTCCTGGCATCTCCACCAGCACTTAGCAGCTCTTTCCCTTGCCCACTGCCATTACTGGCCTTAGTCCCCAAGTCACTTGCCATGAGTTGGCTTTGACCCCTTCTCTGACTGTGAGACTCCCTCACTGTTTGAAGGGATTCCTCCCTTGACTTTAGTGGAATTACTCCTGGTTTCCACAGTTGGAGGCTGGCAGTGGTATTTTATAGCTCTGAAACTGACTGGGAGGAGGAGGAGGAGGAGAGAGGAAGAAAACACAAGAGCAGAGGGGGAAGAGGCAGACAATACAGCAGACAATGTGTACTGTTTCCCAGCATCATTTCACAGCTGCTTTGAATGGCTGAAAAATGACACTAGAAGTCTCACAAAGACACCATAGCTGTCTCAATGTATAATTATATGGTTTCATTGTAGTGATATGGATAATTATCACAATTTAAAAACCCAATAATCGACACTCTCCTTTTTATTTTTTTTTGCATTACAGCCAGTTCATGGATCATAAAGTATTATCCACTACAGGATTTGGAAATTACTTGTTTTATATTATTTTTATATTATTGTTGTGGCTTTATTTTGCAACAATCTCTACAAGTTGTCACTGCATAATTGTTGAGAACAATTCACTGCCAAATTATGCTGCTGAAGGCCAAAGTAACTCTACACCAAATTCTGATGCACATGCAGACTGTGAATGCCATTGTAATCCCAGGACAGGCAAGTCCTTCCTCGGGTGGCTCAGGCTGTGATGACCTGACCCAGTCTACAGCACCTCATTCAATGAGTGCCACTCTCTCCTCTGATCCATGTGGGCATTTTATGAAGCAAAGTCCTGTATTTCAAGCCTTATAACTTGCACATATGTTCCTGCCACCCACCATGGACTAGTTATATTCCAGTTCAAACAGGCACTCTTAATTTTGCTTGTCTTGTACTGGGAGGTATATCAGCATGCTTGTTTTTGTGAAATTTGGGAGAACAAAGGCTAATTTAATCCCACCCTTCCAACAGGTTATATATTTTTTCAACCCTGCAGCAAATTTTCTATGTCTGTATGTTTTGGCTTTTAAACTCAATAACCTGCGGGCATCAACCACGTCAGCAAAGAAATGGAAAGCTCATTATTGCACTATTATAAGGTTTCAAGCTTAAAACCAGAGGCTATAACAACAGCAAAGGGGATATCACAGGCACGCCCTTCTTGAGATTTTCACTGAATTCAGGATGGAGGGATGCTGTGAAGGTTGTTTTACTGTGCCTGTTCACTCTCCAACCATCACAGTATGTTGAGGGTATAATTTTTTTTTTAATATTATTGTAGATTCTTTTTCTAGCAGATAAACAGGACAAAACCAGTGTGACTTTTGGAGGTGAAGATGTGCTGTTCGAGCACATGAAGGAACATTCACTCCCTGCAAGTCTAGCCCTGGACTTTCAATGACTGTGCCACAGAAATTTCACTGGGCAGTTTATTCAGTGTTACAACTGGCCCACAGGTTACAGTATGAATTTTAGTAAAAAATCTATATTCTAAATTTTGGGCTATTGGGAGTCATTCAAGCTATTCTGTATGTATGAACTCCATTAAGAAAAGGGTTCCCTTCTGCCCTAAGCTTCCTATTCTCTATTCCTCCCAGGTCCCTTTGGACTGTTACCTTGTTGCTCTGTATTGTTTTTCCACCCATTCCCTGGCCTTGATATCTGCAGTGCTGGAATTTTTTTCCTGCAGACCTTGTTTTCTAAACCTTCTATTATTTTTGTGACCTTTTGAGATACTTTCTATTTCAAGAACAATCTTTTGAAGATGGATGTGATACAGAGAGAAATAATTCCACCCTGGTCTTACAGGACATGTGTTCCCACTCTGATAGCATGTCTTTTTAACTCTTCCCCATGCTCATTCCAGCTCATGCCCTGCTCAGCCCCAGTGTGCAGCCACGGGAGTGTTGGGCTTTCCCAGAAGTATGTGAGCTGCTGGTTTGGTGGGGAAGGCTGTTTCTGGAGGATGCTGCCACCAAAAGCAAAATGCCTCTGTCTGCCATCCAACTGTTTCTAGACAACCCACAGTTTTAATGCCTTATCTGCATATATATCCTCTGAAGGAACTCCCTGCTATCCTACATTGTTGGCTTCCCAAGAGGAAATAAAAAATCCTGCTTGGAGCAGATCCTTTGAGGGATCCAAGGTTCCCTCGAGGAATGTGGCCCTGAACCAAAAGCGTCAGGTGCAGCTGATCCTGGTAAAGCTCAGGGCTCCCCAGGGGCTGAGTCAGTGGCAGAGGGTGAAAGGATTTCTGGCTGGAAGCCAAGGCCAGGCAGGCTGGAGGCTTCCAGCTCTGCTCTCTCTGCCCTGATTTCTTTGATGGGAGACAGTCACTGAGCTGTGTGGAGGGTGGTCGGAGGCTTTGCTGGTTAAACATAAACTGTGAGTATAAAATCTGAATTGCAGAAGGGAATCATAATTTTCGGCTGCTGGGCCTGGATATAAAGGAACCTCCAACATTTTACATGATCTCTATGTGTTCCAGGTGGGTGTACTGATGCTGTCCTTTAAAATGCAAGCCCTGGAAAGCGTGGCTGGTGTGGCTCACAAAGCCCTGCCACATGGTCTTTGCTTGTCAGGAGTGAAAACTGCAGTAGGTGCTTAGGGCACTTCTGGAGCAAACATCAACAGGACATGCACCTTCAGTTTTGTGACACAGCAGCTGTATTTAAAAATGCTGCAGTCCCAGTGAGAGAGGCTGTGAGTCAGAGTGTTGTTTCCCAGGGTTTGTTTCTAACTGAGTGGATGTTTTTTAGGAACTGCCTGTGTTCTTCTGAAGTTCTCAGTTTGGGTCTGCTGGGGCCAGTGATGCTGCCTGATGTTTGAGTCTACACTGAGGGGACAATGCTGGATTGTTACAAATGAAACATGCTGGTACTGAACAGCGTAGGGACTTTGCATCATCTATTAAACACCAGGAATTAAATTGCTTTTTGCTTCCACCCTACCAAAGAAAACTTTTATCTAAATCTTCAGCCCGTGGTAGTCTCGGTGGGTCAACCTTGTATAATTAATGCAAAACCAAAGTGGGAGGATGATCAGTCCCACTTCCCATAGGCCGGCAAACCAAAAGATTTGGATCACTTTAATAGGCCCTTCTGAGACACAGGAACAGCATCATTTCATCTGTGCCTGAGTGCTTCAGCAGAGACACCACATTGAATTGATGGCAAAAGTGTGTGGCAGCAATTACTGCCATGAGAGTTGCTCTGGAAAGAAACACAAAAAATTCATTTAACTCCCGCACTCGCCACTGTAAGTTAATTTGGACATGCTATATTCCCAGCACAGTTACAAATTTAAAAATGAGCACAGCCAGGGCTGTAGCTGGAGAGGGACTCGATGGTGCAACTGATCAAAATGTGCTCCAGAATACACTGGAGTGGAGTTTACAAAAATCTGCCTTTTAAATCTTATGCCTATGATCTATTTCTTTCTGGAACAAAACATGGTACTTCCAGCCTACAATATGAAGTGAGTCATAATATTGTCATTCTGCTCCCAGCACAATTGGAGCATACCTATGGTATGAAGTGGGAGAAATATTTGGCCAAGAAGAAAGCTCCAGAATTTTTTTTATGTACTGTCAAGACATGCTTAATAAATGGAGAGTATTCTTTCCATATTGCGTAATTCCGACTTTCCTCCTTCTGGGGTTGTTTCAGCAAGACACGCAAGTGTGTGCTTATCTTCAGTGAGTGTTTAAGCCCAGATGACTGTAAACATACATAGGGGGAAGGCTTTCCTTCCCATGCATGGGGACAAGCACGTGCTTCCACCTGCATGGGCACTGAGTGGGGTCTCGCTGGCAGATGTGGAGGGTGGCTGTCAGTGGCAGAAAGCACATGAACCTGATGTGGTCCACAGTCCCCTCGTGTGGGCATGGACTGGCAGAAACAGCCTGAAGGTGAGTAAAGGGAGAGCCTGGCTGCCCAGCTGGAAAGGTTTGGGGGCAGAGGGTGAAATCCCCAGCCCAATCATGAAAACAGGCATGTTTCCTTCAGCAGAACAGATTCCATTCCGTGCCTACAAACAGGTGCCAAAACAGAGAAGGAATCAAGATGTGATGGCAGACTGGGAATTGTTGTAGCAAGGGAAACAGGGCTTAAGCCTTGAACTCTTCCAAGTGAAAAGTAAAGGCAGAAGCAACTTTTGTGCACACAGGAGGGCAGGCGAGGTGGGTTGTGGGTAAAGCTTTGGTCCATGAAACAGATGATTTTGCCTTGATTCCTGCCCTGCAGCTGTGTGATCCTCCCAAGCCAGTGTTTCCCTTCAAGTTAGATATGAGTATTGACACAAACCTGCTTTTGTATAAAACCTGTGAACCCTCACGTATTGCTGTGCTTGTACCAGAGACTGTTTACGAGTTGAACTTAATGTTTACTTAATATATCCTACTCCTTGATGTTAAATGCTGTTACTATTAACTGCTGTGATGCTTGCTGACCTGCAGGGCTTTAATGATCAAGATAATCTAAAATAACAGTGGTTCATTTTATTTTTAAGCAATCAATAGCATGCTATGAATTGTTTAACATTAGGCAGCATATGCATTACTATGCTGTGCTCATATATGAAGTGTGTTCTTTTGACCAAACAGCCCAGAAACGTCTCTTGCTCTTGGTAATGAGAGGTCCCAGAATCAGAGAGCTGGTGAATATTTGAACCCACAGGGTGAAATAGTAATGGCCATCTGGTGGCATTGCAGTGGGGAAGGCTGTGAGCAAATGGCAAAGATATGAGAATTAAATCTTGTTTATACCATGCCACTGAGGACCACTAAGAAACTGGTTTGGATTGGTTTTAAGAGGATTTCAGAACAAAAGGGTTTCTCAAAAATCTCTGCCCTTTCAGAACAGCAACATTCCTCTGCACACAGGATCTTTGGACTTTGAGTTTGGGAGCAGATTCTGGAAAACAGATGGATTGACCACTTGACCACTGCTGAGACTCTCTGGAGAAATCAGGAGGAGAATAATTGGGAAATGTATGTCTATATATCTCTTCAGTTAAAATGCTAAATTCTTGCTGCTATGTTCATGAGGCAGCTTGGAGTGTCTGAACAGACTCCCTGTCATTTAACAGACAGATGGATGAAGTCACATAGGTTATATATACCTGGTCAATGATGGATTGGTATCCAGAAAGCCAATGCTAAAGTAACCTGGGGATAAGTTATGAAAAAAATAAAGTCTTTTTGTAATGACAGGAACACACTGGGGACAAATTAATTCAATCCTGTGAATAATTTCATCACCATAAGCTTACTGTTCACTTTGTAATTACGAGGTGAAACAACATTATCAGAGCTGTATCCTTTTGAACACGGGGACATATCCTTTACCCTGTGCTGCTATGTCTGTCTATGTTTCCTCCACTGGAAAAAGCTCCTTCCTTACTCAGGGGTATGTGGATGATGGCAAACTGCAGAGTGTTTTTTCTAACACATTTGCTTTCCTCCTTAAACTTTTTTTCTCTGGAGTTTTCCCCACCCCTGTTCCTTCAGTCATATTGATCTCCATAAGCTTACCTCTTCCTAATGTAAGATCTGTTTTTTTTTTAGGACAGCTACAAGTCTGGGAAATACACACTCTGGTGTCCAAGAGGGCAGAGGGAGGTCTTTCTAGAAATAGCAAGATGACAAACAAATCACTAGAAGTTCTAGTCTTGGCTACCTTACTATAAACTCAGCCCATAGATCTCTTTTTTTTTCCAAACTGAGGTTTCCCATCTGTCAATGGGTGGATATAAATCCCAGCAGATGTTGAAGAGACATCTGGAGTGTATCCATTGCACTCGCCGTGTCAGTGATCATCTCTGTTACCACAGATTTTTGCTGAGCTAAGGGAATTTGTGACCTTCCCTCCAACTGGGTGATTGCAAAAAATTGTGATATGTGTCTGACATCCTCTGCTACAGCAGCTGGGAATCTCTGATACCAAGACTCCTGCTTAGTACTTGTCTTTCCATAGCCAAAGGTTTAATGACCATCCAAAAGAATGATTCTATAAACCAATGGGGTGGGTGCTGAGGGATGGGCTGGTTGCTGTCCTGAAGGGAACATCTTGATGTCTGTGACAGGACTGTTGGTTGTGGAGGAAGTGGGAACTTTCAGCAGCTCAGAAGTTGAATGAGGGGATTTGAACATCCTGGGAGTTAAAATGAGGGGAGAGGATTTTCCAAGGAAACCAAAATGTCTATTTTAAATTGAATTTCAATAGGGTCTCCAGCTCCACGAAGTGGCTTCAGAAACCCTGAGCTAATTTTTCTTAAGAGGTAGAGAGAGAGAGACACTTTTTATCGTCTCACATCTGGTCATGGCCTGGGGTACCCAGGCAAGAGAGAAAACTTTTCCAGCCAAATACATGTTTTTCTGTCCTGGGAACAGCTCCATTGTGCAGCATGAATGCCAAAGTCCAGTTTCCTTCTGGGCTTTGCACTTTTTTTGAAGTTGGTGTTTATTTTGCCTGATCTGTCCGGACTGTCTGGTTCCTGTTACTGTTCTCTCCTATTGTTGCTGGTGAACTCTGGCCCTTACCAGGATTTTGGTGGAGTTGCCTTTCTTTGAGCAGGTACATGAGAGATTTCTCTGTACTGGAGACCTGCCATCTGTATTTCCCTGCTGACCAACCTCTTTTTCTTCTGTATATATTATTACAAAGCATGGAGAAAAATAAAGCTCATTTAGGAGCCCCTGTAGTTAAAAGGGGTTGCATCTGTGAAATGGTGAAGGGCATTAGAATTGTTGTCTTTGATTAGCAAAGAGCATATGTGAAATGATTTTGAGTAAAATTCCCTGAAATGGAAACCATAGGTAGTTCTCTAATTGTTTATATAAATTAATATAGCAAAGAAAGAAATTTTGGAGGAAAAATCCCCGAGCATAAGGTTTCTTTGTAATATAATTCCTTGACAAAAATAAATCATGCAATTATTAATATGTGAACATTTCCCTGCATGTCCAGCAAATATATAAGGGGACAATGTGAAATTATCTATTGTGTGCCATAAATATCTTCATTCTGATTTCTTGGGAGCTTAAAATTTTGCACAGAAATGCATTAAGGAAATTATCTGCTTTTTTTTCCCTTATTTTATTCATCTACTTGTTGGCCTTTTATTATATGTCACACATTCCTTCACTTCAAGGGTTTCCTGACTTAGATTTGCTTGGCCCCAGCTCTGTGAGCCTTCCAGCACCAGATGAACCCAACAGTTTGTGTGACTATAGTTAACCTGGAAAAAGACTGTGTAAAAATCTATTATTTCTTCCTTTTTTAATATCAAAATGTATTTACCACAATTTCCTCATACTGATGATCATCAGACTAAAAGCTGTGTATTATGGCAACAGGCATAAATATTTACAACTAATAGAGACTATATCTAATTTTAGGTGCCCACACCCTCTATGCTCTCTGGGAAAGGAAGCCAACCTCTTTCAGGTTGTGCTTCCAGCTCCTCTAAGGAAGAAATTCCATTAGGCACCATCAGTAGTGCCTTCTCATCATTTCTGATGGCTCTGTTTTATTTCCCTGGGGCTCACAGCAGGAACACATTCAAAAGGGTTGCCTGCATAGGAAATCTGAAATTCAGTGGTCCTCAGACACCCTAAATGAACTTCCTTAGGTCAGGTGCAATTCACACTAGAGACAGGATTTTGAGCCCTCCCTTGAGAAGCTCCTGGGAAGGACAAAGAGTTTTAGCTCCAGGCTTACGGAATGAATCCCTCCTATCAAATGGCAGGGTCTTGGTTTGTTAATGTGACAGATAATAGAAATGTAGCTCTACAGGAGGAATCCAGAAAGTGACCTGACAGGAACTGGAATGTAAGTTGAATTTCGAGTTCAAACTGGTTTTTCAACCACCCAGTTCCCCTGCCCATGATGGTGTCCTTCCTAACTGAATATGGCAGAAACTCCCAATCAAGTCCTTCACTGTATTTCCTCCATAATCTACAAGGAGCCTTACTGGAATGTGGCCACAGACACCTCCCTCCACATCCACAGGGCATTATGGCTGAAGTTCCAGTGTCACTAACTCTGGGGACACTCACTGGAGCAAGGTGGTGTCTGTCAGAGGGGAGATGTACTTATGAAAACTTTTGGGAGTGCTTGGGCTGATTTCTTTCTTCTGGGAATCAAACCTATGTGGTCTTACAAGTTAGAAATGTGAATTTACTGGACATTAATGTGATGACAGAAGTCATCCAAGGCAAAGAGGAGAAAAAATCCCTCTGTCTGTACTGGAGATAGTAAAAGCACAACCAGCAACACTCAGTTCAAAGACTGCTTTCCTTTTTCCTTAGCACTTGCCTGATGCTACCATCAGGTTTGCCAAGGCTTGAGGGGATTGCCAACCTCTCCTTGCAACCACTGCAGCTCTTCATATCGATAGAGCCCAAAACCACACCTGAGCTCACATTGTTTGAAGCATCTTCCTTGGGAAGTTTTGTCTTTGCTGTACAAACATTTCATTTACAGGAAGTGGGAGTGAGTCTCCCCTTGGATAATAATGATTGCAATACAGTAACTGTAAAATGGATAACAGCAATCAACCAGAACTGGCCAGGGGGGTGATAATTCAGCTTAGCGACAACTTCTGAGGTTTTACAATTTGTTTTCATTTTACAATGGAATGAAAACAAAACCTTCAGATATTATGTTTTCAATTTGGGCCTTTTTTGCTGCACTGTCAGAAATAACCAGAGTGCCCCGGACCTCAAGAATTTGTCCTTTCAAGTATTTAAAAAATGCTTCAACTTCCATGAATCAGCATTTTCTCTTGGTGGGACAGTTCATCAAAAATGCTCTGGCCAGAACTTTTGCTAACCCCAAAAGTTCAAAATTATGAGTCATATCCCCCAAAATACAGCTGTTACAAGTTGCTTGTTTTATGATTTATGGACTGTTTCTGGGTTGTCTTCTCTTAAGCATACCTTTCCCCTCCATCCTCTAAGGATGTACATTTTTTTCCCACACGCCTCCACTTCTCTCCTACTTACTTGGGTATTTTTTGGTTCTCATGCAGCTTGGCTCTTTTGACCCTCTCTGGTTTATGCACAGGCAGCAACACTGAGCTAATGTTTTTGTGGAATGCTGTGGCAGGGGTTTGCCAGGAAAGAGGTGGCTGCCGGATGGTCTCTGGAATGGATAGTGGTCACTGCAGGGTGGTCTGGCTGCTTGCTGGTTCTCACTCATCTCAGACGGCATTTTCCATCAGCAGAGCTGACATCTGTCAGAAGGCAAGAACATCTGCTCTCATGCCCTGCCTGGTGCAGCCCTTGCCAGCTCTGCAGTGCTCCAGGAATCAGAGGAGACACACGGTAACAATTATCACTCGGTTCTTGTGGGGCAGCCGCTATGCGGACAATGTCTGTGGTTTGCTTTTGGACACAGCTGGCCCAGAGAGGGCTCTGCAGGACCCATATCTAGTTCTGGCCAGCTCCATGTCCCATGCTGTACCCAGGCAAGCTTTGGAAAACAGTCTTTTTTTTTTTTTTTCTCTACATCTCAGGTGGAAAGACCTTGGTCATTGAGAAAAAAGCAATGTAAAGAATATATACCAAGAAAAAGAAACATGGCTGTTTATTCTGAAAGCTGGAGGGAGCTGCAGAAAGTGGATCAGCACCTGGAAAGACTTTAGGTGATGGAAGGTGCAAGGTGCTCTCTAGTCAGGGGGTCTTTGTACGAATTATCTCATGCATCTCACCAAGACATACCATGAGTGCATTCAGTCAGGGACAAGCTTTGTCTCCTCAGGAATTTCCACCCTGTTGGACATAGTCTCAAAAGACTGTTTTCCTTGCAAAAATGTTGCAAGACTTGTATTATTATTTTTTTCCCCCAATCTCTTATGTTCATGAATTTAAATAGAAGGCAGGAGGAGAGAAACCCAGTTGGGAGCACCATATGGAGACAACACAAGTTATTGCTGTTCCACCATTATCTTGGCACAGATCTCCTTTGTCAAACATTACTTCAGATTTGGGACTTTATCTTGTGTTCACACTCCCTGTTGCTTCTTCCTTCCTTGGAAGCATCAGGAGGGACTTAGGGTATTGCTACAAGGAGCTCTTTACAGGAAAAGAAATAAATTGGGTAATATGATTCAAAGAATAGAAGAATGAATTATTTCACCATTTTAGCCATTTCCCAGGAGGGAGACTAGAGGGAGAAAATGCACTTAACACTCTAAAATATTAAAATAACAAGAACCACAGCAATCTCACCCCCCTGGACTTGAACCAAACTGAATGGTTTAGGTAAATGCCTAAGCAGATCTTTGAGTGGCACAATGCAACAGAGACTGTTTCCATGCATGGCAAGGGAAATTCTCCATATTAATGGTATGAACTGGCCCAGCTAATTTGGACTTCTTCCATAGGGCCTGATTTCTGGCAGATTAGCTGAATATTTTTTGGAATATGAACTCCTCTTTTAATGTTGAGTTTGAACCTGTTTTGATAGATGATATTCCTGGAAAATTACTTTCTGAATGGTGTACTTTCCATACAGTTTTTAAAATGAGAGATGCTACTCCCTTGTATTCCTGGAACAGGCTTAAAATATTCTGAGCAGTAACTAGAAGGTAATGAGATGAAGGGAATTGTGCTTGATTTTTGCAATTTACTGGTTACATCACTGGCTGCAGAGAACAAAGCAAAGCCACACAAAGGAGGGCTTTCTGAAGGGGCTTCGAAGAGCTTAAACAATGGCATCCAAATGCCTTCCTAGATGTTGTTCATGCTTTTGAAGAAAATTTTAGTGGCAAGTTTTCAATGAGCAAAAATGGCATTAAACTAGAAAGAAATCACAACCAATTCTATAGCACCCTTTGTGGTTTTGATATAGCTGAAGAGGTCTCTGTGCAGTTATAACTAAACAAAAATAAAGATGCAGTTTCAAAACACCTCTCTGGAGGTATTTTGTAATTTATATGCAGATACACCACAAGCTCCCAGTGAAGTTTGTGTGCCCATATGGAGACATTTGGGAAGCAGGATCATACAACCCAACCTATGAGTAGCACCTCTCTTGACCAAGCTGGAATGGACAATATGATGTCCTGGGCATTAGTTCCACAAGCTTGATATATATAGCATAAAATAAATGGTCTCAGGAGGCATTTTAACTGTGAGTTAGTTCCAGAGCTGAGACTTCCTTGTGGAAATGCCTCACCTTTTAAATGAAAAATGAAGTCTCTGCATTTCTGCTGCTGGTGGACAGGGTCTCAAGCAACTGGGCTCCCAAAATTAGACAAAGACATGACTGCACACTTGGAAAACCTGCCTAGGTAAGCTAACCAGTTCTGAAATGGAGCTGGGGGTATTGCTCAGAAACAGAGCATGTCCTAGATGGGGAGGGTCTGGCCTGGGAGGACACAGCAGCTGGATGGCTGCCCGCTCTGGAGCCAGGGCATGAGACAGTTTGTGAACTTAAAACACATTT
>JAOXXN010000065.1:58188165-58198189 GCA_026770055.1 Myrmophylax atrothorax
TCTGTTCTCAGCAAAGCAGCATATTATTGTAAATAGATGCTCTTTTTGTCCCATCTCCCAGGGGATAAAAATTAATGTTATGTTTAAACATGTATGTTTTCCCACTCACTGCTGAAGCTGTTCTTTTCCTTACAGTCTGCAGAAAGCCTTAGCATGAGCAGATATGTTAATACCATTACTTCAAAGTTATAGCTGGAGTCGGTGCCAGAGAGCCTTTAATAGGAGACATGGCCTCTGTTTGCAGGGGTTGGAAAGTACTTTTAGTGAGTCATCTCAGGCATCCTCCTGCACTGGGCAGGACCTTTCTGTCCAGCCTCTCTGCACAGTCTTTTTTAACTCTTTCAGGTGCCTAAATGCTGGCTCCTGTGCTCATCCCCAGGACTTCTAGTTCCATGAGACACTTCCACACTGTCCTGAACCAAGAGTGAGGATGCTGGTACAGTGCTGTGCTGTTCTTTCCCTCCTGCCTCAAAGCCATCAACTTCCTGACTGTGCCTCCTGTGCCACTGTGTTTGGGAATATTTATACAGCTGTCCATCTTCTTCCTTTGGGAGTTTTCTTTTTTTTTTCCTCAGTGCTTCTCCTGTCAGTGAAAGTTTTTTCCAGCCTTTTCTTCCCCTGAGGCTGGTTGGCGCATTTTATGTTTATGGATTCATTGCTGTGCCAGTTCCCAAGGTAAAAAGGCAACCCTGGAGCAACCCCACTGCTGGATTTGTTGGTGCACTGGGCACACACTGAACATGTGTGTTACTGAACTAACAATCTCTCATGGCCTTTCATACCTTCCCCTTCCCTGGGATCCCAAACACACCCCTTTGCTGGCAGGGACTAACTAGGGGACACCAACCCCCAGCAAGTGCCACAGGGTGCAGATGGCACTGTGTGCCTCAGTGCCCTTCCAAATCATCTTCCCTACTCTCACATAGGACTTTCTGGGCCCACAGTAATACCTGTTTAAGAAAACGGTTTTGCTCTTGGTCCTAAATCTGTGATTATGTCTACTACACAACAAATGCTCAGGAGATGCCATTGCTGGGTCATGAGGCCTGAATCTGTTTCCAAAAGAGATCCAACCTGAATCCAAAGGTGACAGCAACCACATGGCTGGGTAGTATCCCTGGGTTCTGCCTCACGTTACTCAGCTGGCTGTATCCTCACTGCTGAGACACAACAAATGCTGTTTGGGATTGCACTGAGGTGAAATGATTCCTTCTCAGATCTGGGAGAGCTTTCCTGCCCACCTGGGTACATGGGAAAGCCATTGGCTGATGAATGAAACTTGAGCATTTGAGCAGATGTACAAGCTGCACATAAGGTCCAGTCACCAGATTCAGCCAAGGCTTCTTGTGTCATGGCTTGTCTTGACTGAGAACTCCTGAGTTCGAATGCAATTAATCCTTGATATTAAATAAGGTGAACCAACTTTTTTTTTAAGCTTTTAGTTCTTAGACATGACTTTAAAATTAATTTTCACTGATATTATTTGGGGGGGAAAGGGAGATGAATACTAGTTCAATAATCCAACTTAGAATTCATTCATTCAGTACCTGTTGGCATAAAATGTGGGGTGACAACTCACAAAACTTCCATTTCTTTAGTAACATATTCCCTGACTTAGCTGGAAGACCCATAACTTGAGGTACAACAACAATATGACTGACAGGACACTGATGAGTGGTCAAAAGCAGATGAGAAATATAATAACTTGGATTTTTTTTCATTGCAAAGATAAATAGCAATTTGACAGGAGATGTCATTACTGTTTAATGACTTTGTCTGAACAGAACAATTGAAGGAAATATGTTTGCTCTTCCTCATCCTTTGCCATTTCCATGATGTCATTAGGTCTGGCCATAACAACTGGAAAGTTACAGCATAGGACAGGCACTGCCTGCAGGGCAAAACACACAGAGTGATGCACAGTAGCAGGGTGTGTATCATTAATACAGACATCAAGGCATCAAGGTGTCCCAAGAGAACAGAAAATGAGAAATACTAGTGGAAGTGTTTTGTGTTGACTTAATCAATAACTAAGCCATTGCAATGATGGCTTGGTAAAAACACTGCCACATCCTGCAAAAATGAAGTTTTTATGTGTCTAGGACTTTGGGTTGCTTAGAATTCTTTGCTAAGTTTTTGTCCTTCTTTTCTACCTGTGGAGCATCTTCTGTTGTAAAGCATCTGCCTGGCTGCCAACACACTCCTGGTCTGGCACCACCCCAAGTGGCTTTGCCCCCTTGTGTGGGTGGCTGGCCACATGTACTGACCCAATTATTGATTTTAAGATACTGGATGTGATTTAGTTCAACCTGTAGAGATTGTCCTTCAAGGGTCAGAGGCAGCAGTTTCAGTTTTGGTTTTCTCAGCTGATGTCACCTCCTGCAATGTCACACTTATGAGAAGGGGCAGGAAAGACTAGGACTGACTGACTAACTTGGAGTAGTGGAGAAGAAAAGAGTCATTTCCTTATTGCTACCACTGTTAACCCTTTTTGTTCTCCAGTCAAATCCCTCCATGTCTCTTCGTAGCAGTCCATTTCTACATAAGCAAAATTTCAAAATCTGCCCATCCATATGTCAGAAGAATCACACCAAAAAGTCCCTTTCTACATCTCTGAGCACAGGAGTACTGGATTGGGCCAAACTCACAGCCCAGTGTCTTCACCTCTGACACAGCCGTGAGCAGCTTTAAGAGAATTTGCCATTCATGAGACCAGATTTAGGCCTTGTCCTGGACTCTAACAGAGGGTGGTGTCAGCTCACTTCTTGCAGAAGTCTTTCTCATTAGCCTGTGAAAGCACTCAATCTCCCTGATATCTGGTCCAATCTCCTTTTTTTGCAAACCTTGTTAAAATTTTGTCCTCAGGAACTTCTATAAAGTGAGAAGTTCCTTAGGTTAATCACCTACCATGCAAAGAAATATTTCTTTTTAAGCCTTTTCACTTTTCCATCTTTCCAACCCATTCCCTCCAGCCTGTGGCTGACCTTAAGAAAAATCCCATCATGCTACATCCAAACCAGCAATACACATTCAAATGGTCTAACTCCTTGTTTAGTATTCTTTGTGATTCCTCTTGCCCTTCAAACACCACATAGTTAATACAAAAGAGCAGACAGAGGGGCTTTAGTGGAATTTAGGTTGGATAAGTCTGGATAAAGTAACATGGCTGCTTCATCTACTCCTCTAATTCCTGGCACTATCCTTCGTGATGTGTGTTGTAGTTTGCTTACTCTCTACATCTAGTTTTCAGACTGCAAATGTCATTCATGGTGCAGTGTTGTCCCCTGATGTCCCAAGGGCATCCCCTGACTGATACTGGCTGAAGAAATCAGTTCTCTGCACTGGGCTGCTGCCGCTTCTGGGCTGTCAGTGGAGTCCTAGGTGGGGGAGGGACTGGTGCAGAGCTCTTTTGTGCCTCTTTGTAGCATGAAGTCAAAGTAAAATCAAACCAGGAATGGCAGCAATACCAAGAGCAGCTGTATGACAGAGCCAGAAGCAAAGGTGGGAAGCAGCTCAGGTGCTGCAGGCTTGTCCCCGCTCCCAGCTGTAGTGGGGCAGGGGACTATGGGGACTTTGTCACAACAGAGCTCAGAGCTCTGCTGCAGAAACAGGATCCCAAAGTATGCACACACCTCTGTCTCCATGGGCTTCAAGTGGGTTGTGCAGTTGTGCACCCACAGGACAATACAGGGATGTGTGTGAGGAAGAGATAGGAGCGATAGTTATCTCAAGTCTTTACACACTGCAAAACACCTCCAGAAGGAAAAGGCCCCGAGATGCTTGGGGGTGTATGTGGTGCCTGTCTCATTTGAATTGGGAATAACCATGGTGATTCAGGCAAAAGGCATCTTTTCAGTATAAGGACTGTCTAGGCTTCCTGGAGGATCACTAGATCATTTCTGACTTTTGTGACTCAGGACACAGAGTTAAACCTTTCTTGGGGTGACCAGGAATCAGTGGTTCTGTAAAATTCATCTTCAAAAAATGCAGCCACGGAAACCTTGGGGGTTTTGACGTGTTGTACCTTGAATGTTTTATTGAGATCCCTGGTTTATTCTGGATGATGCCAGGAAGATTGGCAGAGAAGTCTTTTTGGCTCCTGAGAGGCAAAATGAACATAGCTATTCTGTGGCTGCCAGTTTAAAGAGCCAGATCTTAAAAGAGTCAATGCGTTCTTGTCTCAATGATAGAGTTCAAATCTGTATGACCAAAATTGGATGAACATTAAAAGGAAAAATCAAACCACTGCAAACATCCATGAAAAGAAACATCACAGCTCTCTTTCAGTGCTATTTATAGATATTTCAGTTTAATGACCCCAAACATTGCATGAAGGGTTTCTCTAATGTGCTACCAAGTCTGTTTATAGGAGACAACTGTCTCAAGAATGTGGTGGTGTGAAGACTCCCACGGCAGCACCCGTGCAGAAATTGCAAATCTCCTTTGGTAGTCCCTTCCTGTCTCATGAAGTTCCAACAGGGAGAAAAAAAAGTGGTGTGGGCTTTAAGTCATCCCTTACACATCATGGCAAGCAGAGATGGGTTGAAACCAATGTGCATTAGCAATCAATTAAAAATGACTAGCACATCAAAAGCGTGGACAGATGTGCTCTCATGCTTGTAGCTGGAGAAATTTGGGATGTTATGGCTCCCATCTGATTTCTTGGCAGATGACTCCTGCCCCACAGGGAGAGGCTGCAAGGCAAAGCTGCTTGTTGCTTGGTCTGTCTGCCCTGGGTGCTCCTGCCTGCCCTGGGACACAGAGCAACCAGCCATGAGATCACTACAATCAGTGATAGGCCACTTCCAACTCCTCTCTTTCATGGGAGGGCATGAGGAACACGAGTCAGTGCTGTGACATGCAGGCAGGATATAATAGATTTATGGATTTGCACAGGTACAAGCTGACTGCTCTGGGCAAGAGCAGTAACACTGTTCCTATGCTAATAAAAATGCCAGGGCAGGAGGCTTTCACTTTCCCAGTGGCTTGCCTGGCCACTAAGGTTGGGATCACTTCTCTGTGAGGCTGGTGAGCCCTCCAGCCCACTTCAGCGCAAAGTCAGACAGATTACATTGACTCAGCCCTAAAGAACACAAAAATATGTCTCCTAACCATAAGTAATGTCTGTCTTCTTCTATATTGCTTTCAATTTACAGAGCTTCAGTCAGGGCTGAGCTATTCTGTATGCTATTCATTAGCTGATCACATGCCACTGCTAATTTTTTTCAAATGGATTCACTATTTATAAATGTTCACCAGTTTGTGCCGACACATGAGGGGAGGGACATATTTACACCATCTACTTTTTGCAGATGCAGTTCTCCTTTAGAGGGACTGACCTCACTCATTTACCAAAGCTACAACTTTGGCTCCTAATGCTATTTGTGTGGTACCAATCTCTGTACTATCCCTCAACCAGACAGTTTAAGACTCACAACCCCCTTCTCCTCAGAATTCAACCATCTGAGGAGTCCATTCACCTTTGCACAGTGGGCCAAGTTAGTTGCATGCCATTGTCACTGCTCCTCAAGCATGGAGGTTTTTTTACTTAAAAGAAATGCACTTTTGCAATAGAACAGAATAGTCCCAGTTGGAAGGGACTACAACTATCATCTAGTCCAACTGCTTGACCATTTCTGGGCTGACCAAAAGTTACAGCATGTCATTAAGGGCATTGTCCAAATGCCTATTAAACATTGACAGGCTTGGGGCATTGATCTCCTCTCCAGGAAGGCTAAATATAGATTTTAGGGTGAATAAATGTCATGCTAAAAGTCACTGTGTTTTTAGGCTTCATGAATATAAAATGGGATGTTTGGTGGCTGCCTAAGTAACAAATAACACACACCTTCCTTCTGTATTTCCCAGAGCAAGTCAGCTAACTTTGGCACTATTAAACCAACTCTGCCAGTAGTTGAATTGAATTTTTTTGTTGGTCCAACCTCAGCCCTAAATAAACATGTATAACCTCACATAGCTAGACACAATACAAGTCACCCTGGCTGAGAGACCTTTGCACACGGAAAATCAGCATTTGATGTTCAAAAGACGGAATGGAACAAGCATGCTAAAGCATCTACTCACTATCCAAACAGTCCCTATTGTTACAGTTATTGCCAGTAATATCCTGTTTGTCACTGGGATAGCACTTTGGTTCTGCCTGCCCTAGAAACAGCCATTTGCCTTGTGGCTAAACACTTCCAGTGTGGGACTTGGAAATTCACCAAAGTAAGGAAACCTACCCAGGGCTCTGGCCTCTAGAAAAACCTCTTCAAAATGCCTTGAGAAAAAACCAGGCTCATAAACTTCCACATATCCAGTGAAAGAAACCATCTTCATATCCAAGTAACAAATTTGCCCTCCCAATTTTTCTGGCATGCTCTGATCCTACTTTACAACCATCACATCCCAACCCTGGCAAGAGGTCCTAAAGAAATTTGGCTTTGTGGACTGTGGGTGAAATCTGTGGCAGAATATTAGTAGTGTGGAGCTAATAACTGGTTTGGACTTTAGCACAGTGCAGCTGCATAGGTAGTGAAACACCAAGAGCCTTTTGGCCCAGGCATGGCTGTATCTGAGTTGTAAATGCTGTGTGAGTTATCTAAAGGAATATCAGTCCCTTCAGCTAGTGTCTTTGATTTTCTTAGAGGCAGGTTGGGCCCAAATTCTGTAAAGTGGTTTCAAGCCCTTCCATGTGAAAGGCACTGAATAAGTACTACAGAGATCTAACACTGTGGGAGCTCAGCCCTTTGAAACACTGGGTGCTTCCTCTGGACCACTGTTCTCAGTATGTCCACCTGTTTCACCTGATCCATGAACACCTGTCCACAGAAAGAACTAAAAAGCTTCAGTGCAGCAGAGCAAGTACACGTAGCTGGTTCTCTGGGGCCACGAACAGTTAATGCCTTGGCCACAGCAGTGGTGCAGCTGGAGCTTTTCCCAATGCTGGGCTGGATAGCATCACTGTCTCCCCCGAGCTTGCTGGAGTCGTGGCAGTGAGAAACTGCTCTGAGATCACTACTGGAATCCTTGATTTTTAATGTTCCCCCATCCTCCCTACATTTTCCATTAGAAAGAAGTAAATTGGTGAATGCCCTGGGACTCACAACCAGGTTGTGACCTGGTGAGTCAAGAGGAAGCACTTGCTATCCCACCACTGCTGGTAATAACTCCTGGGTGGAAAACCTTCAATGGAAAGTGCAGCTTTGAAAAAATTTGCAGCAAGTAATTGCTTTTGGGCATTTCCAGCACAGAAGGACTGAATCTAATGGTTTCAGCTTGTTGGGAGAGCTAAAAGTGTTGGTTTCAGCAGGAATGAGGGCAGGGGTAAATTCAAAAGTGATTGTCCAGAGTCTCCAACACTCTGCAGGATGTGCCCATGTAGGAAGCTACCCTGTGTGCCATGGTGACTGTGGTGTCACCATGCCCTTGGTGCCACTTCTCTTCTTCATGGCCTTCCATGCAGATAGATATGGAAGAGGCTGTTCCAAGGACTATCTTAAAGGCTATAAGCCCAGGGGTAAGGTCACCCCAAGTGGGTTCTTTTCTCTGTCAATACCCACAGTATTTTAAACAGGTTATGTTATACTTCGTGCCATGAAGTATTTTTATCAGCAGGATATTTTCCAGAAAGCTGCTCTGGAAGTAATTTCTACTGCTCAATTCTGTGTGCAGTTTTGTAGTGAAATTGGTTTAATGAATTATGGGATTCCCCCAAAACCCCTGAAATTCCTTTTCTGATCCATGCTAGTTTTAACCACTGCCTCTGGACAGGGTTTGTCTCAGAATAGCAAGCCCATACATGGAACTATTTTTTCCCTTATCTTTCTGAATTTCCCCATTGAAAATAGCCTTAGTCTACATTTATGTACTATAACAGTTAAGAAGGCAGATAGCTGGAGACATTTTAGAGGCTAAATCTTCAAATCCAGAAAATGTAGCTTGATTTAAAAGCACACACATACTGCTTTTACCCGGAACTCAAAAGAAACCAGGATTATGCTTCTTCACCTTCCCAATCTTCCCTCAGTCCTTGTCTCCCTCAGTAACTTTTGAGCCCAGTGGCAATTTCTACCATTTCTGACAGAGGAAAGGAAACCAAAGCAAGTCCCTGTGAGTCACCTGCAGCTGGGTAGGCAAGAGAAATTCAGTGTGGTGCCCTCACCAAGTGTTAGCCTGCCCAGCTGGCATCAGTGCCTATGTGTGTGCACAGCCACCAGGCACATGTGTGTCCCCCCACACTCACTCCAAACCCGCCTGGACTGATGCTTAGGTGGTCTAGCACCAGCTACTCTATGACTTTTTCCATATGCAGGGGTATTTGCAGGGCATGGAAGAGAGTGGGAGGAGGGCAGTGGGTGCTGGGACCAGGATATTGTAAGGGATGAGCAGAACTGAAATTATCACTGGAAAGTGGGTGCTGTTGCAATCTATGGCAGGCAGGCTCCCTTAGGGACTTGGCTCATGGAAGTATGTATTTACAACACGCAATCTTCTGTCTTATATCTTGTCTGTGTGAAGATTTTCTTCTAAAGGGCAGAGAAAAGAGAGAGCTGCTTGCATTAGAAGTGACGCTGCCCACTCTTGTGGAGGAAAAGGTCTTCACATTTCCATGGATCAGATTCTGCAATTACACAGCTTTCTTGTTTGGCCAGTTCATCTGCTAAACCTGACACGCAGCCAGAATGCAAACAGAGATTTTCCCATTACAGAATACCAAATCTATGATAAGCCACGCCATGAAAATTCAGTTTTTAAGGAGGTGGGGAAAGAATGAGGGAAACTCCAACTGCTGTGGCAAGATAAGCAATGAGTTTTGCAGTGCTTCTAAAGTCTGTTTGTCAGGGATCCCATAAACAACAACTGCAAGCCAAAGAAGCACTGTGAGAAGAAAAACAGTAGAGTTTGGGATAGTAAAATTTGAGCAGATGTTTGAGCACCAGTTTTAGTCCATAAACCATCTGTGTGATAACTTTGGGCACAGCTGGATAAAGTAAGTAATTGCTAGAGAAAGAAGCCTGTGAATATTTTACTTAATCTGTGGTTCTGTTCTGCACAGCAATGCAGTGAACATCATCGATGATCTTGATTACGTTTCTAATTTTTTCTTATACTACAAATTCTCTCACTATAAAATATTCAAACCAATCACCAATTCTGCTTTCCCTATCATCAAGTTATAGTATGAAAATCTATTTATAGATGGAGTAATAAATGCCTCTGAAAGGAGAGTTATATTCTGACAGCACCAAAAGAGACTATGCTGGTTTTCTCAAAGATTACTCCTTAAATAGGACATATTCTCAAAGATTATTCTTTAAATAGGATATAAATATTGTAATTTATTCATCATTTGCCATGAGGCACAGGCTCACGATAGCATACATTTTTGTGTGTGTGTATTATATATATATATATACACATATATATAGTCTTCATAACTGCAGCCTGCAAAGTTCAGAACTTCACACACTGATCAAGAATACAAATTGATAGAGGCTGAATTACATTTGTTGTCCCAAAAATCCAGTGGATTTAATTGCACCCCTAATGCTGCTTAGCTATCAAAACCAAAATAAAAATCAGAAGCAAACAAATAAGTTCTTTGAATAAATCCTGCATTGCCCCAATTGTATGAGCTGCCATCTAAGCTGCCTGGCGACTATCCAGGCCTGAATGACATTCCCGGACAAGAAGTAACCCATGCAATCCCCTTTGAACTGTCCTTTGCTCTCCTCCAGCTTCCTTTACCTCCCACCTGGCTGTCCTGCAGCTCTCAATTAAATTTCTTTTAAAGCACTTTCTTACCTGCATAGTGGTCAAACACAGTGGGGACATACTCCTCTGGAAAGGCATCATTGGCATAACTCATCAGCAAACAGGTTTTCCCAACTGCTCCATCCCCAACCACCACACATTTTAACATCTTCTTGGTGTTAGTCCTGCTCCCATCAGTGCAGTTGTCATTTTCTTCCTTGCAGTTCATTCTTGCTGCCGCCGCTGCTGCTGCTGCTCTTGCTGCTCC
>JAOXXN010000065.1:58200766-58223700 GCA_026770055.1 Myrmophylax atrothorax
CACCTAAACGCCTGTTCTCCAAGCATTTACTTTGCTGATCACTTCCACCATCAGCAGCACAGCTGGGTCATCCTGAGGGGCATCAAGTATTACAGGGATTTATTCTTTAAGCTCCTTTCTAGTTGCAATCGAGGTCAAACTCCAAGCCTGTGCCTCTGTTTAGTGGTTGTGAGCTGAGTAGGTACCAGCACACTGATACCCTCTGTGTCTTTGCTTACCAACCTGGTGACCTTGTCAGGGATGTTTGCCAAATGTGTAGGTGCATGCTGTTGCAAGGTAACTGCAGAGCCAGAGGAAGCAAAACATTCCAATAATTCGTGGTTCAGTTCCCCATTGCCTCTGTCAGACAAAAGCAAAAGATGTCTTGCTTCCCATTTTACACATACACATGCACAATCTATCTACAAGCTTTTTCAACATCAGATATATTCCAGTTAAGGCAAGATTTAGTGCTGCTTGGGCCAGATTTAGGCCTACAGCAAAATCCCCATGGCTCAGTCCTCTCTGATCATAAAGCTGGGCAAGCCTCAGCAGGACTGTGCCCACTTCCATTGTAAGAGGCTAAGTGATGAAAATTCCCTTGCTGATTCTCTAGAGGTTTTAAGTGACTTTATTGTCTCTCCATTTTTAAAGGGTCTCTCCAAATTGCTTAAAGGGGTTTGCTTTTCTGATGTTCACAAGGCTGAACTGGAGAGTCACAGAATCCTTAAATCATTAAGGCTGCAAAAACCCTCCAGGATAATCGAGTCCAACCCTTGATGGATTACCACCATGTCAACTAAATCATAGCACTAGATGCCACCTTCAGTCATTTCTTGAACACTTCCAGGGATGGTGACTCCATCCCTGGGCAGCCCATGCCAGTGGTTGACCACCCTTTCAGTGGAGAAATTCTTCCTGAATTTCTTAGGTCTTTGCAGACCATTCCAAATCTAAGCTCTGATCCATGAGACACTTTGTGAGGAACCAGTTTTAGTTAAGATGCACCAATATAAGACCTTGCATCCCATAGCATGAATAATGGCAATGCAGCCACACTGTTAGAGCCTATCTAATGGCTGGCCTGGAATAGACCAACAGGAAGAGTTTATCTTGAGAGTGAGGAAGGCTGACACATTGCCTGTATAACTCAAACTCAGTGCTATATTTTGTCTTTAACTATAGAGGTGATACACGCAGCTTTAGGAGTTATGATAAAGTTATAAGGTAAAAACTGTAGCTAGATTAAAAACAAGTATTTTCTTTAATCTCATTACTTAGTTTGGCACCATCAGCTGGAACAAAACATTTTAAGTGCTGGATTACTTGCAGCAAAGTATACCACTACATAGGGTTTTTCATACACTTTTTTTTTTCTCAGGGAACTGAGACCACATGAACCCCTCCTCTTTTCTGGGGTTGTATCTTTTACTTACCAAGTTGGCACTGACTTTGTTAAGTGAATTGACTAGCAGACCTGTTGGCTAGAGTCTAGCAAAGTTTGAGGCAATCCTGTTACATTTCATGGAAGATTTGTTAACCTGCAAGTACCAAGTGGCAATTCTATAGGTTAAGCTGACCCTTCTGCACTGCTGGGCAGATTTCAGCTACCCTAAGACCTCTTTTGCACAACAGAGCTGCCTACAAGCCCCAGTGTGGAAGTCACAGGGTTATTGGTAATGATTAGCAAAGGTCAGCAGGTCTAGTGATTTAGTCTGGATCTAGGGCTAGTTTTGCTCTTTCACTAATCAGGTTAGAATTGGTCAGATTTTCTCACAAGATCTCAGTCATTACCATCTCTCAAATCCAGTAAGAGCAGGCTGGCTATGAGCCACAGTTTGTAAAGATGAGGCTGAAGTAAAAAAAGTGAAACCAACTGGTCTAAATGCTTGGAAAGCTTGTTTAAATGTGTGTGGTTCTTGGGTATCCAAGCCACTTTGTTTCCCACTTATCTTACAAGCTCCTAGCCAGGAGTGCCATGGCACAAATAGACATGAGCAGGCTATTGGCACTGGGAATATGCCACCTGAGGCACTTTCTAGCAAAGTTTCTCTAGCAAAGAGCTCTGCTCTAGATGGAGTGCCTCTGACCTTTTGTTAATTAACAAATTAACTGGCAGCAGATTTATTCCTAAAACTACAGAGTATCTCCAACTCCCACAAGCTGTGTGGTTGCATCAGCTTCATCTTCATCAGGTAAGCCAGGGTGGTGCCTGAAACTGCTTCCTTGGGATTAGCAAGTTCAAGGCTGGTGCAAGAAATTTTGGTGAGAAGATCCGTAGGAGATGAAGGACTTTCAAACTTAATTAGCTAAGCAATTAGCAATATCTTGGCCAATTAACTCTGTATTTCTCCACAGGCTTGTAGGAGACAAAAAGGGCTATGATGCTCTCTCGTGATTCCCCTGCTCTCTTTCCCTGACCAACCTGCCACTCTCACGTTTCTCCAGTGCCTCCTGCAATGCAGTGGTCTTCCTTTGTGCAGTCTTATGAGTTCAAAACTTGAAGTCAGAGGAATTTTCTCCGCTAACCGGTTTCCTCAGCACACCTGACTGATTTTTAAGGGGGTCTTAGTCTTCCTGAGGTCTTGTCCTCCTAAATCATGTCCTGTATCCCCTCCTGGCCTAAACCAAGGATATCTGTCTCTACATTCCCACACATAAGAAGCAGCTCCACAGGGTGGGGGATTTTGAAGGTGACAACACTACTGTGAAGCTTTTCTCCCCATGTTTTCCTGTTAGACACATTCAGCCACTCTCCTTCCACCTACCAGCGTTGATGAGGGAATGAAATTTCTGTCACTTCTACCGAACTGTAAATTGATTTCAGGCCAATATTCTCACATATTTCTTATGCTTTGTCTGATCTGTTAAGATTTTGAGGTTTTTGGGGCAGAGATTGCACTGGTATTAGACTGAACACAGCAGAACCGTATCAAGCCTAACTATCCCTGTGCTGTTCAAAACCAGGTTTCTCTGGCCATCAAATTCAGGACCTTGCCTGGACTAAGCTATAGTAAGAGACAGCTTTTTCCAGTTAAATTTTTTTTTGACTTAAAGACACCCACGCAATCACCATATTCTCAGGGGAGGACCCTAGTCTTAAATACAGCTGACTTGGGTGGGTCCTCTTTGTTCTAGAGTTGCCAGTATGGCCCTCCATATTGTGCTAAGAATAATTGAAATGAGGGCATTTTATCCTTTTTCCTTCCATACTTTCTTCCCCTTCCTTGCTGGCAGCCCCATTCATCAGCCTCCCACCCTGGTGAAGCTCTCATTGATTCCTCAAATGAATTTGATATACATTGAAAAGCAGAAGCAGCAAATTAAGGAGAAAAATAATAGTTTAGCATTAAAAAAATAGTTTAAGGAGGGGTGGAAGTGCTCTGTGTGAAGACTTTTCAGAGGCAGCTTGCTGAAGGGCAAGTGCTGAGGGTCAGCTTTGAGGCTTGTTGAGTGAGAGCAAGCCTTTGTACAGCCATCACCATCACCATGGTGGTCCATGTCAGCAGAAGTGGGTTCCCTGCTTCAAGATGCTGCCATGGATATAATTAGTGTCTTTGGATTTCCCTTTGGAAAGATGAGGTAATAAAACAAATGACTTCTGGCAGAGTCAAGAGAAGGATGTTTCATGTCCTGTCCATCAGAGTACCCTCTTGATTCTGAGGGTTAGTGGCTATAAAATGAGAACTGCACATGGTGTATTTGTGGTTTTGTGAAGTGGGAGGACTGTTTTCAACTGAGGAAGATGGTTCTCACTTGTCAACTTAGAGTTAATTCTGCATCACTGACTGTAGATAGCCCTGTGTGTGTCCCATCGTCACAGCTGGTGGTACTTGTCTAGAGTCTCCATTTCCAGGTGTTTCTGTTCACAGGCATTTGTATTTTGAGGAGGAGTTTTCCTTGGAGGTGTGAAAGTTCCCCCTGGATAGTGGAGTATGTGCACCTGGCACATAGTCTGGTGCATCCCTCTGTTTGCATCACAGCTCTCTTGTTTCCTTCCAGAAAATCACTGCCTGTTGCCTCTGACTTCTCTTCTTTCTGGTTTTGTTCTTGCATGACTGTCTCATTATATATTTCTTCCCCTATCCCTTCCCCTTCCTCTTCTCCTTCCCTTTTCCTAGACTAGACTAGACTAGAGCTGATGTCTGACAAAAGCTGTTTACTCTCTGTCACAGCGGGAAGAAGTGGACTTAGGTAAGTGTTCATCCTGGGATTAGCACAGCAGAAAACCCCATCAATTTCTCTCTCCCCATCTCAGCTGTTTTCCATAGAGAATTTTTTAAAAATTACATTTATTTTAGGTTGAGCAGTACAGCAGGGGGCTAAACAAAGGCAAACCTCATCTATGCCTCTTCTGCATCTTGAAATGGCATTTGTCCCTGCAGATGGTGGACTGCTGGGAATGTAAAAGGGCTGCAATCAGGAAATCAAGCAGCACCAACACTGTGACCAATTAGCACCGTGTGTGCATGCACTCAGTGAAGCCACTATAGGGACAAATCTATTTTCTTCACCTCTGTGCAATGCTTGGGACATAATCTGCAATTTCTTTAAAAGCAGAGAAACTTCCCCAAGTTAGATGGGTCCAAATGTTTCCAATGGGGGAAAAGGTTCGTGTCTAAAAACATGCCAGTTGGAATCTGCAGGTTTTCAGCTTCCCCCTTTCCAGGCCAAATTGCCAAGCTGGCTTTATCGTTGAAATGAACACGTCTGATTAATAAAACATTCATGCAGAGATTTTACTCTCTTGGAAAGCAGGGAGCAGGCTGCTTCCAGGAAGGGAATGTGCTTTTTTGCTTCATGTGATCTTTCTGCCTCCACTCAAAAATAAGCAGAAGGCTGCTGCTACCTCCACATTCCAGGAGCAGGCAGATGGGAGTAGGACCAAGGTGGCAAGCAAAGGGATGTCACAGTTTTTCTGCTGTGTCTCTTTACTGAGACTATTCTCAGCAAAGCCTTGTGGCAAAGCACTGCAATGAGACCCAGCAGCACCATTTCCAAACCTGCTGCCTAGACTGGCACAAGCAGGGGGGAATCATTTAAGTAAAAGCCTTATCTCATGTGTAAAATAAGAATGAGGAATGCTTCCTTTTTTTTCCTGTCTATTTATACTGATCTTCAGGGCAGGGACCAGCTCCTGCCTTGTTTGAAGGGTGTGGACCCTTGACACAGCTAAAACAACTTACTTGCTGACTTTCACCAAGCAAGTGCTTGATCTAACCTCACAGTGAGCTGTTAAAGGAGAAAATGCATAGGAAACTCTTCTGCTCTTTTTTCCCCCTTCATGTTGGGTTTCTGCTGGCTGAACTCCCCCAGCTCACTACAGGGGCAGCTCGACTTACCACAAGTGACAAGAGTTATGGGAGAAGAGCTGGCAGCAGTAGGTTACTTTGCTCCTTTTGTAGGAACTGAAGGTTTTATTTGCATTGCAAAATCATCCTCTTGCTTTAAAGTTGTCTGGGTGTGGTGGTAAAACAAGTGAGGAATGTGAGCACCCTACCTAGGCTGCTGATATGTTTGCCAAAAATTGCATGAGGCTTAAGGTTAGAGCCTTAGGTCAATGCCTCAGGACCTACAAGTACCTGAGCATACAGTGGAGGGGGGAGAGAGAGGTGGAAAATAGTCAGAATCTTAATTTTTGGTGAATTGTGGCTACTTGCAGCTAATTTTTGCAGCCACAGACAATGGAAGGGACTTCTTGGCAGCTCCCCAGTGGGGGAAAGAGGTGTCAGTGCAGATGTGTGGGTGGGCTGATAACCCAGCTCAGTGGCTGGCAATCTTTCTTCTCTGATGAACTGTATGCCAAGATTTTCTTGTAGCCAAAAGCCATCAGACGCATAATGAGTACCTTGGGTTGTCAGAGAGGGGTGGGTGAGAGCTCCAAGGAGTGGCTGCAGTGATTCTCCAGAGCAAAGGGGACAAGCAGTTGCTAACACCATCAGCAGATCCCTATGGCTCGGTGGATGGTCATGTTACCAATCCAGCCACACCAGCACAGCCCTGCATCCCTCCTGAGCGACCTGTCAAGGGTTTACAGCTTACACCTGCCTCCAGGGCCACAGCCTGGGCTCTCTGAGCTTGTGCTGTGCAAATGTGCTCCTGTGCTCTCTGCAGCACATCCCCCACTGCTTTTCAAGAGATTCTCATAGGCTTTGTAGTGCTCAGCAGAGCTTTTGCTGCAGGTAATGCAGCTGTTAATGTACCTGTGCTAAGGTATGTGGTTTGTTCAAGGCATGAGTTGCAGTCACAGCCTTACAGACACACCACAGTAGGCATCCATGGTGTGCTCAGGCTGATTTAGAAACTCTTCACCCATCTGTGCCTCCTCTCTCTCACTACTGTCTGCTCATTCCTTCTCTGAGAGGACCCTGACATCTCTCAGGAGGAAGCTCTGCTTATTTTGCAGTGGCCTTTTGCACTGGTGATACCTCAAGAGATTTAGTGGGCAAAACCAACTCCCAGGATTTTCCAGTTTTCTTAGACAAAAGAAATACGATATAGATGATAACTATGGTGAATAATATGGGGATCCATTCCCAGTGAACTATTATTGACTGAACTTAACTCCAACATAGTTTTTTCTCTCTTCAGCAGATATTTGGTAATAGTCAGGTACAAGTTGCTGTTGTTACAGCAAATGTCTAGGAAGTGGTCAGAGGGACCTAATAATTTGGGTTGCATTGGGATGACCTCTTTTTTTTTTTCTGATATGCAGAGAGTACATAACTTCTCCTCACCTGTGGACGTGGATTTTGGGTAGAGGTCTCTGTGTCCTCTCTCCAGAGGGTATCAGTACAGTGTGGAGATGAACAGATACCTGAAAAAAGTGGGTTTATTTCAAAAATGAAGCAAAGTATAAAGGGAACTAACTGGAATACATCAAGAAGATGATGAGCATCCATAATTTACATTTCAGACTTCTTTGATGGGCTTTGCTGATCAGTAATAGGAGCAGAACAGCTTCCAATTTACCTGCAGGTTATCTGGAGACACAGACTGATCTCAGTAGGCATTATCCAGTAGAACATGATCTTGGAAAAGCTTTTCCCAGAGTGCTGGGCCCACTATGTTCATCTCAGCCCTGTGACCACATGTTGCCCTGGCTTTTTTGGGGGTCCCAGCTGTGAAGCTTTCCTTTTGTACAGACTGTCTTCTTTTTCAGCTTGGACATCCAAGCAGCCCGAGAACACAGTGCTGCAGGAGTCACCCCAAAATCATACCCTCCACAGCAATTCCTCTTTAACACCTGGGCCAAAGACTTTGTGATGATGATGAAGCATAGCCAGGCTCCCACATTCAGTCTGGAGCCCACCAGCATTCATCATCATCATCAGCTGAGCTGAGAGCCCCACAGAGAATGTGCTCTTCAGGCACAAAATAGCAAAGAAACCAGATTGTTTTCAAGAGCATTTCAGTCCTTCCAGTCTCTGTAGGTCTATCAGCCATATTTCAGCCCCACCTGAGAAGGGAAAGTGCTGGAATCCTGGAAGATCTTATGTCTTTCCCTCTCTTGTGGGTGACAGCCCTCTCCTTTGTTTGAAAATGAACATCAGGAATAAGATGCTTCATTTCAGCCTGTCACTGTTACACTGTTTGAAATCCTCCACTGATTTTTAGTCCTTCCTGTAGCTCATCTTTAGAACTTCACCCACTTTCAAAATGGTCATTGAGACTAATTTTACTGTGTTAGTTACTGGATAAATAACACAAATAATAATCCCCAGTTAAAGCCATTCACTAAACATCAGAATAATGGCATGGTGCTTACCTATATTTCTCCCCTTTCTTAGGTGTCTTGAGCGCTGTTAATTTTTTTACCAGGTTGGAAGTACAGCTCAGATTGCCACCAAATCAATACCTCTTTCAATTTCATGTAGACCATCATGGGCCACATTTTGATTACTGATGAAAAAAAAAGAAAAATAGAAATAAAAATAAACTTACTTTATAGGTTTTCCCAGAGAAGGAGCTGCCAAAATCTTCAGGTATCTGTTCTCATGAGATTTCTTAACTTTTTTTGACCAGGTTCTGTTAACAGTCCTTTCCAAATTTGTGCTGAGGTAAGGAGGACTAGAAAGCAGTCCATTGGGAAATCGTATGGGAGTGGGTTC
The DNA here is from genome assembly GCA_026770055.1 of Myrmophylax atrothorax. Lineage (NCBI taxonomy): Eukaryota > Metazoa > Chordata > Aves > Passeriformes > Thamnophilidae > Myrmophylax > Myrmophylax atrothorax. Next base: position 58,208,857 of record JAOXXN010000065.1, read on the forward strand.
ATGTGACAGATCTTTCTGCAACTTGTCATGCCGGGAATAGCAGAGTAACAGCCTTTCAGCACTCAACAATGTCACTGCCTGCCTTGCTTTTGATGGAACTGGGGTGAGTGCGTGCTTGTGTAAAGAAGGAAAAAGTTAACTAGCACTTTTTATCTCCGTAAAAGGTCTGGTTTGTGTTCTCATTCAATGTTTGCATAATATTCTAATTTAATTGCCCTGCTGTTACTGTGGCCCCTTCTCCAATTGCTCTGTGCTGGCATGTAGGATTTGTATCCAGCAGTGCTTTGAAGACTGCAGTGGAAACACAGTTCTGTCAGGTTAAGCTTGTGCAAAGGTCCAGGCAAACTCGGCAGCTCCAGCCTCTTGCAGTCTAAAGGTGTGAATGACAGTGGAGGAACAAGGAGGGAATGGAATGTCCAGCTGACATGTGAGGTGCTGGTGCTGCCAGAAATAGCAGCCCATGCCTTGACTCATAACCACTGGTTATCTCCTGCTAAGATAAATGCCTTTGGGTCATATGCTGTGCCTAAAGCTGGTTGCTCCCAGTGCAAGACCAAGGCCAGACTAACTGTTTATAGGACTTTGCTACCATGGGACCTGCCAGTCTGCAGTATTTGGGAAGGACTCAGTGTAAGGTGCTAAAACTGAAACAAGTAGACCTGTTGGAGTGAGTTCAGAGGAGGCCAGGAAGATGAGCAGAGGGATGGAGCACCTCTGCTGTGAGGAAAGACTGAGAGAGCTGGGGCTGTTAAGTCTGGAGAAGGCTCTACGACCCTTCAGTACCAAAAGGGGATACAAGAAAGTGGGAGAGGCACTTTTTGTATTGACAGATAGTGATAGGACAAGGGGTAATGGGTTTAAACTGACATACTGCAGGTTTAGATTAGATATTAGGAAGAAATTCTTTACTGTGAAGGTGGTGAGGCCCTGGCACAGGTTGCCCAGAGAAGCTGTGGCTGCCCCATCCCTGGAAGTGTCCAAGGCCAGGCTGAATGGGGCTTTGAGCAACCTGGTCTAGTGGAAGGTGTTTCTTCCCATGGCAGGGGTTGGATCTGGATGATCTTTAAGGTCCCTCCCAACCCAAACCATTCTATGATTCTAATATCACTATGAAAACTGTCCTCCAGGTAGCACTTGAGCAGGGCAGACAACCTGCCAGGCTCAGGCTGGGACTCCTCTGTGTCTGTTACAGCATGTTTGCCTGTAAATGTTCTGTGGAAAAGCACATTCCCTCTCCTTACCCATCTGTATCAAAGACTAGCAAGTCATAAGCAATGAAAACCTGACGACACAGAGGCCTTTTCTTAATTCAGCTCTTTCATCCTCCTCTTGGTACCTGTCCCTGTTGAGATCATCCCCATTGATTGGACTTGAATTTGTGTTTTAACTTGGTGCATCCCAGAGTTCACACCAGCTGCTGCCATTCTGCCCCAAGAGGCAGAGTCCAAGTCTGGACACTTCCTGTCATTAAATTTCTTTGGCTGGCAAATCCCTTGATTGTTGACCAACACAAATCAGTTTGGGAACCAACAGCTGGCAAACTTCAGGGTTTGTGAGGGGTGGACTCAACATGGACAAGAGGGTATGACAATATATCTATAAGATTTTCTCAGATGCACTCCTGCATTCCACCTTTTCTTCCTTCCCGAGTGTAGAAACCACATTTACACCTGAACAGGACAAGGTCTGATGGAACAAGCAATTTCCCATAACCACGAGGTTACTCCTCACAACAGGCGGCTGCTCACAGCTGCTGTTTCCCACTGTGGATACACACAGCTTTGCTGTTACGGTGCAGGTGGAAAACGTGAGCTTTCAAACCCTAACAAGCTATTTTCTTTGCCTTCTCTGTCTCTTCACACAGCTGACCTCCATGTCCAGCGGTCAAGGCATTTTCTGGTTTAAGACTACTGTTGAGCAGAGTGCCAGCAGGTGAAATCCCAGCCTCTCCTGCTGCTCTGTAATTAGCAGCCCCAAATATGGAGCAGTGTCTGACCCTTTGACATTTTTTTCCTAAGGCTTTTATTAATTTGACACTAGTTTTCATAGCAACTCACCGGGGAGCTGCAACAAATATTCAGCTGTACCTGACAGAATATGGGAGGTTTATCTGCTCAAAAGGTTACCCGGAGCGTCAGAGGCCAACTGCGGTTTGAATCCTGGGGAACACTCCAACTGTTTGATGGAAAAAACATGGGGAATTAAAGTGGGAACAGTACAATTTAAAAGCAGGGTTTGTGTCACCTTGAGCTACTGAGCCCTGTTATCGTGGTCTGTCAAAACTCCTACTCTCTGTGGAGCAGGCAGGTTGGGGACTTTTAACACCCTTAATGTCACTGTTCGTTAGGAGTTGCTGCCTTGTCACCTCTAAAGTAATTTAAAACCCAGGGTTGTTTCATTTGTTAGCTGATGGAGAATGTTTTCATCTTCTGAAGTGGGAGTTTCTGTTGTTTCTACAAAATCCCTGTTCTTAGTTCTCTTGCAGATCCCTTTGCTCCTGCTCTGTCCATTTCTGGTGGGATCATACTGTTGCATAGCAATTCTTGGACACCCCAAAGTGTTTGTTGTTTTGGGCCACCTGATGAAGGTGGTTTTATGGTATCCATTTTATTACTGACATTTTCATGTGTTCTTGGCCCATACCCTTGTGCCTAGGAATATCTCCTCCAGCATAAATGAAACTCTCTAATTCTTTTAGTCTTAGGCATTGATCTGTTATGTTTATTCTCTGTGTCTTGTGAAAAATCTGGGTTGTTTCTGAAGCGATTTGGGTGCACTGGACAGCTGGGTGACACACCACATCAGCTGTCTGTATAGAATCATAGAATATGCTGAGTTGGAAGAAACCCATCAGGATCATTGAGTCCAACTCCTGGCCTGGCACAGGACACCCCAAGAATCACACCATGGGCCTGAGAGTCTTGTCCAAATGCTTCTTGAGCTCTGTCAGGCTTGGTGCTGTGACCACTTCCCTGGGGAGCCTGTTCCAGTGCTCAACCATCCTCTGGGTGAAAAACTCTTTCCTGATATCCAACCTAAACCTCCCCCAACTCAGCTTCATGCCATTTCCTGTGTGTTTAAGCAGTACTGTAGTTGTTAATGCTGCATTCCCCCTCTGCAGATTTCATGGTGGTGGCCCCAAATCTGTACATCCTATATTTTTACTAGAGTTGAACAGATAAATAAATTTGACATTTAAATTCTCTTGCAAATTCATTTTCCCTTTCAGATTCACTTAAGACCTCAGCAAAGCTTCCACAAAATGGCTGAGACAGGAGTTCTGTCCTCTCTTACCCCCTTGGCAACAGCATATATGATGATGTGTGCCTGTTAACTGCAGGTCGCCTTACAAGGATGCTCCTTCTGGTGAGCAGGTAAATAGGCCCATGCTGCTGTTCTTCCCCAGTTGCTTCCATTTGCAGTGAGGTGAAATTTGAGGGACTTCACCTTGCTTTCATCTGCAAAGCCAAATCATTCCTAGGTGTAGGCAATTTTGGGGTGAAGGAAAGGACAAAGAACATCCAGACATCATAAAGCAGAAATCTGTGTCCAAAGCATACCCCAATGCAGTTTCACAGCTGCCAGCAGAGAGGGGTAGCCAGCCGTGTAGACAACAGCTGCATTGCCAAGGAACAAAATTACAGAGCCAGATGTTCCTCTTGGAAGTACATTACACTGAACTTAGTATATGAGTGCAGTGGCTGCCAAGTGCTTCTCTTATTTGGTCATAGGTAATGATCCCTTTATCAGGGAATGTGGAGGAAAAAAGACCACACAGAATATCTGCATCAAAAGGTTGTAGTTGAAACATTAACTTCTCTCGGACCAGAAAGGTTTGGGAGCTCCATGGCAACCTTCACATCTTGTTTGAAGGATAATGTTGTTTACTACCAGGCATGAAGTGAGAAACTTACAGTTACTGAAGCCAAACGCTTTCAAGGTATTTGCTACTGAAAGGTGACTAAGACATAATTTTTATAGCAACCACAGTTGTTTGTGGGCGCTGTTGTAGTTCTCAGCTCAGACTGCAAGTGAGAAGGAGAACTTCTGGTTCTGTCTCTAAAGCAAATACCAGGAGGTCGGGTTTCTGAGGACGTATTTCTGCTGCAGCCATGTGCAGAATGCAGTCCTAATCTAGCTTTAAACTGGGTCTGAACAGCACTGCCCACAGCAGGGCTGAGCACCTTCATCAGCTGTGTCAGTCTTCACTGGAAAATTCTGGAGCCTGTATTTCTGTCTGGAGCTGACAGGGTGAGGGTCCACGGTGCTCTGCACTGGCAGAGTGTAGGCATGTGAGCTCAGATTCATGCCAGCTACTCAGATGCAGCTCATAAAAGTGGCTGGCTTGGGAAATCTGGTTGCCAATGGAGAAGGATTAAGAACTCTTTAGGGAGATCCACCCCTCCATGTACCCCAGACACCCCTGTAAGTACTTGTCTAGTGAGAACTTAGATGACTGAATCTTTGGAAATAGGTAATATTAGCATGTCTGAGATAACTGGAGAAATAATTCATATCTTGCATCTCTTCAGGCATCTTAAACTCTCTGAATTTGATCCTTCTTTCCTGGGTTTCACAAGCAAACCCAATTCTTTCTTTAAGTACCTTCTATTTAATAACCAAAGAAAATCACAATAGCCCAAATCCCTCTGCCAAATAAATCTGTCAGTATGGAACTTACCCCTAAAAATTACTTTGGCCCAACATTTCCTGTATTTAATATTAAACCTACTCCTGCACCATCAACAAATTTAAGATTCAATATCTCAGGGATTGCAACAGAGCCCAGAAAAGCTCAGATCATAAATGAAACCTGCAGATCATACTTTGGGATTTCTTTGCCTCTGATCACATATAGTTCATGGGCCCACCATTCATCTGCAGCTGAGGGAGGGAAAAGGTCAGGTTAAACACTGATGGTTTGGAGCGAGAACACTCTGCTGCTTTACATATTTTCCAAGGATTTAGGGACGATAAGTTTCTCTCCCCACCTAGTGGTCATTAAGAGGCTTTTAACAGAGCAGCAGCCTAAACCAGGGTGCTCAGCACTGCTCTGCCAGCGATGCATTTTCCAATTTCCCCAAGCAAGCACAGGGAGGAGATGGTTGCTCCCTTTGCTGTAGGTTATCTAGCTCAGATGAAAGCAGAGAGGAAGATTCTTAGAGGATTACCTTTGTTTCCAATACACTTTTAAACAAAGTATGGCAAGGGTAAGAATCAGAACCGATGGTAGGAAGTGACTGCAAACCAATGACTGGGCAGTGGCCACTAATTTTTCCTTCCTCTGTAATCCTCCTTCTGTGGGTTTTGTGGTGAGTAAGAGCAAGTTTGAAATGTGACAGGCACAGAAACATCTTCATTGCTCGACAGAGTGTTTGGCCCAGCTGTGGTTAAGTCTTTCTGAAAACAGCGTGGGATTGGGTGAGGGAAGGGGAACGTGAAATTAAAATGAATATGGATGTTGAGCAAAGCTGATACTGACTTGCCTAAATTTGAATGAGAGAGTCAAGGGAGCGAACAGTGAAAGCAAATGGAGTTGTTTGAATTCTCCCCATTCCAGTGCCCTAAGGTGTTATCAGTAACATGGTGAAAACACATATGAAGCAAAAATGTGGTCATAATATTAACACAAGACATTCCACTACCTTCCCTGAGACTACCATCCCACACAGTCTATGGGACTGCTAATTGGTGAGTGGTCCTTTTGGGGAAAGTAGTGCTTATTTTGCTACCCCTCTATTAGAACTGGTCATGAAATACAGCAGAGAGCAGCCCCAGTGGTACCTTGTGCTGACTCTGGGTAACTCAGGGATGTCTCTCTGCTGCACAGCTAAATGATCTCTTGCCACATTTTCTGGTGCTTCATTGTAGTTCTGTTAATCTGTACCTGTGAAATGAAGGTAATGATATTTTTCTTGCTGTGAATAAAACTTTGAAAATGAAAGTTGAATAATTAAAGACTACAACTATATAAAAAATGCTGGCAGAGGCTTATTATTTGCAGGACAGCTCGAGTGTCCTTCCCTCCAGCCAGCCAGGAGCCAGAGGGACCCTGTGGCTGTGCTCTTGTCCCACATGCAGAGGCAGGGTCCCAGCTCATGCTGCTGTTGTTTTTCCCAATAGACAGACTTCCCAGAGGACTCTCGTAGAAAATCCCTGGAACTTAAGGCTGCACTGATCTCTTTGTCCCTTACCTCTGAATGCAGACCCAGGTGCTACTCCACCATCTCACCCTGACATACCTATTTCAGCCCTCACTGATGAGTCTTCACCTCCTGCACACTAATAAAGTCTTTTAATTGAGATTTGAAGTGCTCTAAGCTCTATCAGGTTGGGACAAGCTTCCCTGGAGAGGAGGCATTTGCCCTTACACTTCCCACTTACTGCCTCTTTAATAACTACCTAAAACAGGAAGAGAATCTGAAAGCCCATGGGCACCATGGGAAGGGAACAAATTGACCTGCAGCTCAGGTGAGGAGGATTAAAAAAAGACTGGCACAGGTTTTCTACATGTGACACCATCTTTCAGGAAGGTATGGTGGGCTCAGTTTGGGATGGAAGAAGTGCAATTTATAGTTCTTGCCATCCAAACCTGGTTATCATTTTCTCCACTTGACTCTGCAGAGACCTTTCATGCCGTGCCTCACAGTGGTATAATAAGGCAGATGGAGAGAAATGTGCATCTTCCCTCTCTCTCTGGTATCAATACCTCTGTTCAACAGTAAATAGCAAGGAAAATGAGCTCGTTTGTCAATGTTCTCAGCTCCTGTCACTTTCTTTATACACACAGTCAGATATTTATGGCTAACACTTCTGAACTATATAACAGCGTGGGACAGGGCTGTGGGCACATTGTCCACAGATACTCCTGACAGACAATGTTAGATATCTTGGTTTGGGGTTTTATGTTAATTTTTATATTTAGTAGATGTTTTGTTTACAGAGGGTGCCAGAGAAGTTGTCAAGGCAGTCAAAGGCAGACTAAGTTGCTAATTAATCTCAAATTAGGTTAGATTGGCAGCTAGCCATAATTTACACCTTGAACATCTAAGAAGTATGTTCCTAGGGGAGTGTAGCTGCTGATGCTTTGCTGGTCTGGCACAGCTCTATGAATGTGGAAGGGGACTCCATCTCTTTCCCCACCATCATTGTGTGTCCTGGCCCCTGCCTGGTCACACCTGGTTTGTCTGTGGGCATGTCCTGCCCTCCCTGGTGTGCAGGATCCTCTTAATTGAGGCCACCTGCATGTTCCTGAAGCTTTATCTTGCATCATTAACATGATGAATGGAAATACTGAGTACAATTGAGTAGGATTGACCACTCCAGGAGCCCAGTGGCAACATATGTGTCAGCCTGAAGACAACCGGTTGTGACATATTTTTGCAGGCTCCTGGAAACCACGTTTCCCTCATTTCTCATCCCTGAAATCAAGACATCCAAAGTCTACCACCACCCACTTTCCCAATCATCCTGTCAAAGAGGGAAATGAGTTTGGGTTGGGTACAGTGTGTTCTTCATGCATCCACTCTAGCTTTTTTAAATCACTTTATTGTTCTTCTGGTGTTTATAAACAGATTGTTTAATAATTTGCACTATTCTTTTTCCAGACTGACGGTTTTATGGTTCCCCAGATCCTCATTTTCTACTTTTACAAGGAAGAGATGCTCTGTTTACCCTCCTGGTTTGCAATGCAAGTAATTTCATGCGAAGAAGCATCAAACTGATATTGCACTGTAGCAACCATTGTGTGTAATCCTGAGGATTAATCAGAAACAATGGCAGGATAGGAGCTGAATGTTCAAGGTGATAACAAGGCAGAAGGGAGACACTGTGCCAGCTGTAGGGTCCCACCTTTGCAGAGGGTGGCTGGCAGAAGCATTGGCTCAATCAGGAGGGGCTGCAGAGAGAAAAGCATCTGACAGACAAGAATTCCACATGCCAGAGCATCACTGGAATCCAAACTTAGGGTATTTGGCTCATGGTATTTTGATATTTTGGAAGTGAAGTGTTGACTTGGTGCACTGCTGTCCATCTCTCAGTGTGGAAAAGTCAAAATTGCCTTTTCCAGAATGTACTCATGGCCTGAAAGAACTGAAAGGCCAAAGTAAGACATGTAGCTTCTATCAAAGCCACATTAATCCCTGGTGTTCAAAAAAATGAAAGAACCTTGTAGTTTAATAAAAACTGAATTAAGTTCCCAAACAGTTTATTTTTTAAAAAGTTTGTTTTTCTCTAGCATTGCATGATTGACCTATTTTGGTGGATTAGGTACTGGGACATGATGGTTATATAAACTTTATTAATAAGCTATGCTAGGCACAAACATTCCTTATGAAAACTATTATGTACTTGCTGCTGATAACTGTACCCTTTTTATTGTTCAGAACATAACACAAAGCAAAAGAACAAAGAATCCAGAAGACACCTGTATCGTTAATTACTTTATAATTTTCCTTTGTCTTGTCTTTGCCTGTAAGAAAGAAAACGTTTAAATTCAAGTGCACCATCGCTACCTTGGATCTGTGTTTATAGTTTCTGTTTCTCACAGCTTAGAAAATGAAAGTTTGGGGAAATCACACCATTGTGATGATAATGAATTTTAGTTTCTAACACTTTTGATGTGTAAAATCACATGAAATATACTTTTATTTAACATTAAGCAGGAGTTGTGATGGTATTGCAGTGGTTCCTGAGGTTCTCTCTCTACAGTGATTGTGGCTCAGCCTTAGCCCCTGGCTATGAAATGTGAGTCCTGTTCGTGGCCATACAAGTTGATACACTAAAGAAAACAAAGGGATGACTGAATTCCTGCAGGTGAGGGCATATTTTAGCATTTGCAGGATCAATCCCTTAATTTGACAGTACCCTTTTAGAATGAGAACACCACCCTTGTAAACTACAGTGCACATTGCAGTGTGTTGGGTTACTGTCCCCACAGTGCAGAAAGCCATTGAAAAGATGCTGCTATTTCTAGTTATCAGTTTTATCTATACAGGGACAACAACCACAGAAGAAATCTTCCATCTCATAGCAGAACCTGGATTCCTTTTTTCTCACTGTAGCAAACAGAAAGGACCTGGCTGCTTTCGTACTGATTCTGTGAAGAATATAACTCTATTAATTTCTATTCCAAGTTGCAACACATTTTTACATGACAGACACACTACTTTTTTGTCAGAGCCCCTGGAGAGGCTGCACATGGTGCGTGTCTGTCATGTCCTTAGTGCTGCTTGCAAATCTGCTGCCCTGTGTCACACAGGGAAGGCTATTTGGGGCCAGATCCCCATTTGGCTTACAGTGGTCTTGAGAGCTGAGATTGGACTCAAGTTTACCCCTTTTCCTAATTTTTCCTAATATCCAGCCTGAACCTCCCATGGCACAAATTAAAGCCATTTCCTCTTGTCCAACTTCTTGCTACTTGGGAGCAGAGCCTGACCCCCATCTGGCTACAACCTCCTTTCAGGTAGTTGTCGAGAGTGACAGGGTCTCCTCCTGAGCCTTCTTTTCTCCAGGCTAAACACCCCCAGCTCCCTCAGCCTCTCCTCATCACACCTGTGCTCCCAACCCTTCTCTGGACTTGCTCCAGCATCTCAATGTCTTTCTTGTATTCAGGGGCCAAAACTGAACCCAGGATTTGAGGTGTGGCCTCACCAGTGCCCAGCACAGGGGGACAGTCACTGCCCCTGGTCCTGCTGGCCACACTATTCCTGATACAAGTCAGGATGCCATTGGCCTTCTTGGCCATCTGGGCACACACTGGCTCATTATAAAGGTTGCCAAATCGAGTTCCTCTTTTAGTATTACCATTGCATTCTTTCCTTCACACCATGAGTTTTAAGTAAGTTTTGCTGATGGCAAGTAGCTTTCTTTCCCCAGTGCCTTTCTGCAGTGCCTTTACACGTGACAGACAACAGCATTTTAAAGTGATTATTTTTTCTTAATACTAAAGCAGCTGCATCATGTTCCCAAGTCAAATATCCTCATTATTTAAAACAGATCTCTTCTTCATTCCTTCAGTATTTTGTCAGAAGAAATTAAGTCAGCAGAAAAAATGGCCACAAAGCCCAATTGCCAAATATTTCCATTACAGAAAGCTCTCAGTCAAGTGTCTGCAGACATAATGAACAGGAACTGCAGCCAAGTCCACAGTGTATTGGAGACAATTTAATGGGAAGCTCACAGGAGAAACTGCAGCTCACTTACATAGGCATACCACTTTTCTCCTTAAAAAAGTACTTTAAAAACTGAAGGTTTGATGGTAGGGTCACCAGAAGTATTGAGAAAGGAAAGTTCTTTGGAAAAATCTGTCAGTATACTTGTGTGCAACAAATGGTTGGGGTCAGCTGCAATGTACACTCACCTTGGTTCTTGGGGAAGTGACCCAAGAGTTGCTGGGGAAAATTAATCCTCTGCTTTCAGTGGAAACAGGATTACTGGCTTCAGTACTCTTAGGTCCTGTTTTGCCCTGGTAATGGAGAAGCTGTGTAGGTTCCTGTGGTTGGGAAGGACTGTGATCATGGCAAGATCTATTTTGGCTTGTAACAAACCATAGCTGTGAAGACATCTTGCAAGATGTACACAATCACTTTTGTCTTTTTTTTTTCTGGCTAATAAAATCTCCCTGACTCAGGGAACAATGTCTTGTATCCTAAGAATATATTTAGATGAAAGTGAGGTAAAAGTGGGCAGTAACATCAACTTTGCCACAGTGGCACTGGCATCACTGAGTATTTAGGAATACCCTGGAGATGCTGAGCAGCCTTTGGTGCAGAAACTCCTCTGTGTTAGTAATAACCTCACTAACTTAGTGGTGTAACACCTCTAAAGCAACTCAGAAAAGATCCGTCCCTGATATTATGAAACATCAAATAAACAAATAGCAGAATTCAGCCTTGGAGTGTTACTTGAAGATGATGAATTGACACTGACCACCCAGAAAGAGCAGAGACTGAGCAAATTTCACTTTATGAAAAAGCTGGAAAATGTGTAATGTTTCCTAAATTGTAGAGAATCTCTGCCCAGAGCCTAAGTCAATGAAAGGGATGTGAGGAAAAGGGATGTATTTTTTTCCTCTTCCTTCATTTGTTGGTTTCCCCTTTCCCATGAAGTTATCTTTTTAAATAAAACCCAGTTAAGGATGTTGGTGTTTGAACAGTCAGACCATCCATAAGCCAGGCTGGCAGGTTGCTGGCCCTCTGAAGCCGAGTCTGAAGGTACATCTGCTATAGAACTGACAACGTGCTGATTAAACAAAGGGACATTTCTCTTTGGCTTTGTGGAAAAATAGAAATGCACAGCTCCACAATAACCTACAAAGGGCATGAAAGCTGAAGACTTCTCCTTTGTCAAAGGATGGAAGTCCATTAGACACCTCCTGAAGGCAGGCAGCAAGCTGTTTGCCAGGATTAAGGTTTTGCCTCATTTCTGCTCCCTTGGAAAAAGTTGGTGTTACTGCAAAGACCAAGAGGGAGTGCTGGATAGGGAAAAAAATAAAAGGAAATTCTAGGATATATTCAAATGTTAAAGGGTGGTATCTGAGACAGAATGTATTTAAAAAGGGGAAACAGAAAATGTGTGTATGAAAATAAGTAAGTATTGACTGAAGTTTTGAGGGGGAGGACTAAACTGACCCAGAGTGTCATTTCATTGGCTTCTTTTATGTTGCTCCTGGGATGAGTTTGGATCAAATTCCGTAAATGTCAAAAACAGGTCAAAAGATAATTGTTGATGTTATTTGCACTTAGACTTGCTCATGGTGGTTGCTGTTCACTGCTAAGGCTCCTGAGAGGATTAGTAATACAACTAATGAAGACTAATAATGCAGGTAAATTAGTTTGCATCTGATGTAGTGGACTATTTTTAAAACTGTAATGATGTAACTGGGAAATCTGTACTCATTTTAAAGTTCCAGATGGCTTTAGAGTGAAGTCTGATTTTCTGAAAAAAAAATGCCTCAGATACATCATCTTCAAAACATCTGTATTAAAATCATGTCTGTCTTGTCCTGTATGATGAGCAAGGTGTGTAGTTCCCTCTACTCTTCAAGGAAATGATTATGGTTTTATACCGTGCAGCAGGAATAGCAAAATGAGAAACCGAGTTAAGTTGCGAAGCAGCAAGTTTGGGTGCTGTGGATGGATGGGGTCCAGATTTGATTAATTACTTCACACTGATGGAATGACCACTTTAGCTGTGAAAACTCTGTCCTGTCTGTGATTTGGCAAGTCTTCTAACAACCAGCTCATACCCATAAACTGAACTCTTGACACTGCCTGTCCACCCATGGCAGTACAGTGGGATTTTCCCCTCTCCCTCCCTGTTTTCTACATGCACATTGTGTTCTTGGCTGGTGTTTGGGGTGTTGGTAAGACCCAGGCTAAACTTCCTTTCAGCTTACTGAGTTTGGATAGATCATTCCCCTGGGAAATGGGGGGCAGGCAAGCAGAAAAGATGAGGCTGCAGAGCAACACACCCTCATCTTTCTTCCTTCTTCATGACAAATCAGGGATTTGCTATGGGGATAGGGAATACTCCCACAATGCTTTTCAAGAACAGGTTTTTCCCAGCACTTTTCATATACAGATTTTCTTATGATTTTCTGTAAAAGTGCGTTTAAGTGCTCTGAAGTTAGTCTTATTCTCTTTCTACCATTTCTGACCCCTTAAAAAATTAATCTGCAGGCCATGGGCAGCAAACTGAAAGCCACCAGCTGGAGTATATTCCATACCACACTGCTTGGAGCAGCCAACATAGTGTCTGCAGGATTGGCACGTCCTTCCCTTCTCTGAGCACCTTGCAGCTGTACAGCAAATAAACCAGCTCTCACATCTGTTTAGAACATGCTCTTGGGCTCTCTTTGGGTAGGAAAAACGCTGGCAGAGCAGTGTTTTGTTTAGGCTGAGGTTTTTTGGAGCATATGCATGTGAGGTTTTTATGGAATACTCCTCTCCAAGAGCCAACAGCACGTATGTGTGATACACATCCAGGAAAGGACTTGCAACAGATTTCCTAGAGCTCAAACACCCTACTAATGAAAGAAGGGTTTGGTGGGAACTCTGCTTTGCAAAATTCCCAGTGCCTTTTTGCCTTCCTGACTTTAATTTATGGGAAATCCCCTCATGCTTCTTTGTAGCATTAGGAAGTTGTGTTGATTAATATGAATTATCTGTGTGTTACTTTTAGTTTAATTTCCATCCCCAGTTAAAAACCAGAACAAACTGTTGCAAGGAAACTAGTGAACTCCAATGGTGTCACGGATCTGCTCCTAGCAGGTCACATATAGTTTTTAAAGCCAAAGTTGTCATGATCAGAAGGTAAAACTTCAGGTGGAAGAACAAGAAAAAATTTTAAATGGTGTGTTGCCTCAGGCCTTTGAACAATCCATGTGAGGAGTGTCCAAAGTTCAGTAAAAAGAGTTATTTGATGGGCAAGAGGAACCTCGGCAAGGTGGCCCCAGGGACCAGCTGCGTACATGGAGCTGTAATGTGGCTTATGCCCCTTTCTAGTGTGTCTGATTTTGTTCATGGACTGTGACTACTGAATATCTTAATCTATGCTTAATTCTGGTTATTGTTAAATGTTTTCTTCTCTGTTGTTTCTCCAGGGAAATGTTAAATTATTCTTTTTTTTTTCTTCCCCATCTGTCTACTGGTGTTTATCTCCTCCTGGAGGAAATCCAAGTTTAGTAATTAAGGCACTAGGAACAGTCAGAGGTTTGATCAGTAGATAAAATGTAATTATAACAGATCTATGAATCTCTCTGCAGTAAATATTTTAGCACCTTAGGCCAAGTCTCTATTAACATAAACAGAGTTGTTGGAGATCGTACTGTCTTACATGTACTGGGGATGTGTGTAAAGCTGCACTGACAGCTCCATTGTGGTTGTGTGGGAAAACTTTAAAAAAAAATTACCTAAGGAAGATGATGAGGTGTGATACTCTGCCCAGCGGGCAGTTTGGATGAAATGTGTTTGTTTTTTTTTTCTCACATCCTCTGATATGTGCTTGCTTATCTTTTTCCCTTGACTGTTTTCAAATATCCTGAAATAGAATATTGTCTGTAGGGGTAAAATTTTCAAAACGGATCTCTTTGGTCACAGTGGTGAGTAGTTGTTTTACATATATTAATTAGGCAAGTGGTGTAACTTATTCCCTGATTTGGGTGCTTAGATAAAGGTTGGTGGTAAAAATATTTCACAGACCAAAAAACCCACAAGAAGATAATTTTGAGACCAGTATCAAATTGCCTGAAAATTCCCCAAATTCCACCATTTCTGGGTATCTTGTTTACCCTCCTGCTGAGGTCTGGAGCAGATTTCTGTGCCATAGCTAGTGGCAGGCACTATTTCTGGCCTCCCTGGCCTCAGAAAAAGCTCTCATGGGACACAGGACTCATCCCTCAAGGTGTTCCTCAGCTCTGAGCCCTGGGGGAGACTGAGGTCAAGTATTACCCACCGAACCTGCAAAGTGCCAGATGTTGTTGTGTTACCTCCTCACCCCTCTGGCACGGATCAAAGGCTGGAGAGGGACATGTGGGAAGGTTGCCTGCCATAGGCATGTTTTGGCTGAGGTACAGCTAATTTTATTCACAGTGGCTGGTACAGGGCTGTGGTTTGGATCTGTACTCAACACAGGGCTAATAATATATAGATGTTTTTGTTACTGTGAGCAGGGCTTACACACAGCCAAGACCTTTTCTGCTCCTTGTGTTGCCATGCTGGTGAGGAGCTTGGGAGTGCCTGGGAGGAGACACAACCAGGACAGGTGATCCAAACTGACCAAAGTGATATTCCAGATCATATGACATCTTGATCAGTATATAAAGGGGGGGGGGGGGGGGAAGAA
>JAOXXN010000065.1:58223800-58244733 GCA_026770055.1 Myrmophylax atrothorax
TTCCTTTGTTCCCTGATGACATGGGTAGTCAGTGACAGGGGAGAGAATTTATGCAAAAATTCCAAACTACAACACAAAAAGAAAGTGAATTTTAAGGCCATGGAAACCTGATGGCAATTCCTGCTTGCTGAGATGGAGTGGCACAACTCCTGCAGGAGAGGTTGGGCAGCAAGGGCAGCAGCAGTTAGAGGGGAAGAGACAGCTTGTTGCATAATAAAAGAAACTAATCCCTCAATGTGTCTTCCTTCAGAAGCAGAACAAATAAGCTAATGTCTTCCAAACAATGACAGCTCACTAACACAACAGAGAAATTAAAGAAACCATTGAGTAAAAGTGTAACATTATAATATAAAGAAAAATAGTCTTATTAAAATGCTACATATTTACTCAATTCGTTAAAAACCAGAGGTTTCAGGGAAATGAGAGCAAAAGTTGAGCATATAACTTCCTGTATTAAGATATAACATTACGTAACATCAAGTATAAAATAATACAGTAATATAATATAATAATATAATAAAATGAAGAAGGCATCTGTTCTTCAAAACCAGGGTTGAAGGCTCATCTGGCCTTTCTGGGTGGCCTCTTTCCTTCTGAGGAATTGATACAAAAACTCTTACCTCAAGCTTATGTCTACACTGAGTGTGTGATCAAAGAGCAAACCACAGCCATCTTTAAAGTCATCAGAAAGCCTCATGTCTGCGAAAGATGCATTTCATTATGATTTGGAGATGCCAAAAGCATCTTTTCCCTTCAAGGTTTGCCAATTCATTTGAAACAAGATGTAAAGGATGCATCTGTGCAAAAGGCTTGGAGTTCTACAGCTGCAAGAGGGGGAAATCAGTTGTTTATCTCTTCAGAGGTCTCGTGTTTGCACAAGTAAACACCACACAGACTGGAAAGGATGTGCCCCACACCACACAGTGATGTCTGTCTACCTCTAGCTGTGAGTTCTCAGAAAGGAAAAGCTGTGGTTGGCCCTGACCAGAAGCAATAATGAGGAAAGCTCATGGCAGCACCAGCACATCTATAAAACACAGTGATGTTGCCATTGAAATATGCTACTGTGGTTAAATACAGAGCAAGAGAAAATAAACCCCCTGCAGATTTCTTGATCAGATGGTTTCTGGCAGGGGAAATAATTAGAAGGAGGAATTCTCGGGCACAAATTAACTTTATTTGGGCTGAGCAGCATTTGTGAAGTAAGAACTTTAGATCCCAGCCATGCCAGATGCTCAGCTGTCCTTGGTAGTTGCACTGCATTTCAGTGTTAGAGGGCTGTCCCAGGAGGAGTCGGTTCTTGTGGGTTACCTGGGTTTCAGGGAACTACATCAAATGAGTTCATTTTGGGAAAATGTGTTTTGCAAAGAGTGAAGAAAGATCAAAACCCATGAAGTGACATTTTATCTCTGACAGCTTTCATTTCTGTGGGGTATTTTTATCCTCAGAAACAGAACTCTGTAGTGATGATTGAAATGGGAAGATTTTTTATTGTTTAAACTAAGAAAAGAAGAAACTGTCTGCAATTAGAATTTTTAGTTGGGGTGGTAATTATTATTTTTTTTCCAATTAAGCTTAAGAGCATTTATTGGAAATCACTAGTAGGAGCTATAGAAAGTAGTCTGCTATTTAAAGTTCTTTATATGTGTAACAGTTATTTTTTTAAGAGATGTTTATTGTTTAGCACAGTTCATTTTGGTTTTGTTTTCCTGAGATCCAAGTTCATGCATAATGAACTGTAGAATGATTTGGGTTAGAAGGAACCTCAAAGATCATCTCATTCCAAACCCTTTGCTGCAGCCAGCGACATCTTCCACTAGCCCAGGTTGTTCCAAGCCCCATCCAGTCTGGCCTTGAACACTTCCAGGGATGGGGCAGCCACAGCTTGTCTGGGCCACCTGTGCCAGGCCCTCACCACCCTCACAGTCAAGAATTGTTTCCTAATATCTAACCTAAGCCTGCCCTCAGATTGCCCTGACCCATGTGCAGGGTCTGGGACTTGGCTGTGTTGAATTTTGTGAGGTTTATTATACGTTTTATATGAGATTATTTTTTTCTTGGGATCAGTCTTGATGGCAGCTGCTTCCCTCAGATTTGCTATTCAAAACAAACAAAGCTTTTGGTTCAGATATTTGGCTCAGGGCTCAAAGAGTGACTAGTCAAACGCATGGAGGAAGAACCTGCTTGTTGGTATTAAATGCAAAGGAAACACCTCTGGCTTAGGAAAGTCCTGAAGTGCAAAATATCCCAGTTTTGGAGACTAACCTTGTACTCTACCTTCTTATGACTGCCAGGTTCTTGTATTCCTTCCCATGCACCTGTTTCAGTCAGTGTTGGAAGCAGGACAATTGGTCTTCCATCTACAGTACTATCTCAGGTTTCTGTCCTCGTGCTTTTATTCCATGTCATAAAAACACAAAAGCTCTGCTATTTCTTACATGTTTCTCAGCAGCACCACACCTGATTTTTGGAGCTACTTTGGCTCCATATAACAGGAGGAAATAAACAAGCTTGTTGACATGGTAATCTACGTGGCAAAGTTTGCATGTGAAACACAAAAAAAATAAGGTGTATTGAAACAGAAACGTGGTGCAGTTGGGCACATCCCCCATATAACTCTGGAAACTGTCACATTTTGAAAGTAACCACTAAAAATCAAAAGGACATGTGACTTACCCTCATGAAAATCCCTTAAAAGCTTAATACTTTTTCACAATTTCATTAAATAATAAGCAGAGCAGTAAACTATTTGTGGTTGGTTTTGGTCATATGAGCCCACATGTGGCTTGACTTTCTCTTGATGAAATTCTTTGTGAGAGCTGCTCTCAAAGGCAGAAAAAACAGCAGGTTAATTGCATGCATTTGAAGGCCCAAATGATCATTTTTTCACTGATCCCAGGGAATCTGAAACATCTCTGTGTGCTTTCTCCTCAGTTCCTGGTGTCTCTGGAATCCACAGTGTTTGGACCAGATGAGTGTGAGAGATGCATGTGGTAGCAGCAGTCCAGTGGAAAGTTTAAATAAACATTTTTCCCTGCTACAGCACTTACATGGGGTCATCCTGGCTTTAGAAATCTTGGAGAACTTTGCATTAAAAATGATGAGTGGTTGTGACCCCAAATTGAGGAGATGTGAGTGCCTTTCCAGCTCCTTGGTACATCACCGACAGGACAAATTGATAGGAGCTGCACTGGCAGCGCTTTTATGGGGTTCAGTTTGGCTAAAGGACTACCTAGCTGTGTGTTAGGGAAGAAAAGGCC
The DNA here is from genome assembly GCA_026770055.1 of Myrmophylax atrothorax. Taxonomy (NCBI): domain Eukaryota; kingdom Metazoa; phylum Chordata; class Aves; order Passeriformes; family Thamnophilidae; genus Myrmophylax; species Myrmophylax atrothorax. Next base: position 58,227,061 of record JAOXXN010000065.1, read on the forward strand.
TCTGTGCAGATGGCTGAATAATCTTGTTTAACTGTCCTGAGGGGCTCTTGCCCTTACCTGATGCCATTTGGATTAGCTTTGGTCACACAGATGGACCTGCAGTTGTATATTTGCTCACTGTCTTGTGTTAGCCCACCTGGAAAATATCCCAGCTGTCAAAAATAAACCTATCCATCATTCTTTTTTGTTGGTTATTTTTACCCTGAATTTTATAGTCAAGACTTCAAGTTTGATAAGTGAAAAACCTTTTAATCAAAACACCTTTCAAAAAAGGAAACTACAAATTAAAAAGACATGTTGCCTTAACAAATGTCTTCAGTTAATTTGAACCGGACAGCTGCTTGAGGAATCCCAGAAGGATGTAACATAAGGCTATGCCTATTTTTCACCAGCAACCTCCAAGCAAATTTACCAATTTTTCTATTACTTATTAAGGTCTTCTGTGTTCTTTTATAGAGATCTGCTCTGCAGGAAGCAGTACTCAGGCTCTGCCTCCAATGACCTGGTTAGAATTGTGTGCTGTCTTTGACACGCTGGTCCCTCAGAGCCTGGGAAAGCATTAAGAAATCCGAGATGTCCTACAGGAATGTGGAAGACATCATGTGTCTTGGAGCTTGGTGAATTTCCAGCAAAATTCACTTATGCTCCAGATTCATATTAGTCCCTCAAAATCTGCCATGTGAGATGCCCTTAGCTAAGAAAACTGGAGGAAATTGAAAATAACGTAGACCAGAGTCACCACTGCACACAGAGTCTGAGTTACCTGGGGACTCCTATCTGGAGAGGACAGCTTTAGATATCCCTATGAACCTGGTGAAAATGTCTCCACAATGCAGAGCAGCTTGAAAAGCTAAGAACAGCAAGGAAGTTGTGTTAACAAGGAATAGGGAGTAACAGAGTCAAGGGGCTTGACAAGTTAACCAGAGCTGGGCAGCACTTTAAGAAACCTCACAGGGATATAAACCAGAGGTGCTTAAATGATTTCTACCAAGTACTGCAAGTGGTTGGGTCATTTCACTTTCAAAGGGATCTCAGGTTATACACGAGTGCTGGGAAGATGGAGTGGGATATGCAGCACCAAAGAGAAACAAGGAGTAATGCCCTGGTCCTGTGTATGACATGCAGTTCTTGTATGCAGGACAGGGAAGGGGATGGAGAGGGATTAGATCATTTGGGGAAATGAACAAGGGGCAAAGGCTTGAAGATGAAAAATGTAGGGGTTATTACCATGCACTGGCTTTGGAACATAAGGGTGACGTGGAGCTGCAGGATTTGAGAAATAAATTAGTGGGTGGAGTAAGGGAAAACACAGAAGATTTGAATGAAAAGTATTTGAGCTAATACTTTCATCACTGAGGCCCTGTTCAGATTGCAAAATGTGGGATTAGTAAATCTGATTCACTAAAAGCAGAATTGTGTTACTTGATTTTCAATTAGTAGGTGGATTTCAGCCTCCTAAGCAAAGGCAATGAAGTAACTGGAGACAGATCTGCTCATGCTGCAGTTCAAGTTGCTTTAATCTCTTTCAAGGGTGTTCCTTACTGCTGCAGCTCCTTGCTCATCTGTCTGATTATGCCAGCTCACAAATCAACAGTGTACTCACATTTCTAAAATACGTAATGCTTTATCTAAAATCTTCTTATAACTGGTGATGGGTAAAGATCATCTTCAGATCCTGAGCAGTATTCGTCATTATGTACAAGATGAAAGAGGGGAGTGTGCTTTTTCCTTCAGAAAAACATCAAATCTTTGGATAAGTTTGGTGGTTCATGCAATTGTAGTGCTGTTTTCTGAATCCATTGTATTTATCCTTTCTGAATCAATATCCACCGTTGGAAGAGGCAGGTGCAGAAGTTAAGCCCAAGATGAAGCATTTAAGAGGCAATGAGGTCAGGAATTGGGGTCATGAAAAAGAGGAAAAGAGAAGGAGAGTGTGATGAGTAGGAGCATGAGATGGAGGGAGGAAGGAAAAGGCTGCAAAAGAAGGGAAAAGCAAACATGCTTGGTGTGAGCTGGGAGGATGTGAGAGCCACTGGAGCTTGGCAGAGGGAGCACCAGTCTGAGGTGGGGCCAGGACCCAGCACTGAGTCTGAAACACAGGGCTCAGGGAAGCCACAGTGATGAGAAACATTGTGTGTATTCACTGTCTTCTGCTTAGCTCATGGGAGTGGGTTTGGGTGTCAACCAGAAGGCAGCTGAAATCATGGAAACACTTCAGGGTCAGGAATCGATGTAACCAGGACAGAAGAATGGTTTAGAATAGGCAGACAGATCTGCTTTACAGCATAGATCATTCTGATTACATTATGTTTTCTGGTTTTGTTGGCAAAAATCTGCCAGCATGAGACAACAAATGGCTTTTAACTTACTGTTTTCTCTAAGGAAAGCATTATTTTTTTAAAGATCTCCCCATTAAATCTGCATATACTTGGAGCCTGAAGAAAACAATTTGAAAGAGCAGGGGGGAATAGAACAACTGAAAATCTATTTGCTAAGTTCTGCAATGGAGAATATATATTTTAATGTGAAACAGTGATGACAAGGGAAGCTTTAGACAGCTTCAAAGCAAAAGCATCAGGCAGGCAGTCCTGCAGGACTTCAAAACCTTGTGTGGAGACAAAGCTTTTTGTACATCAGAGCTTGAAATTCAAATCAAGTGGAGAGAGAGCCAAGACAACTTTGAGCCTTTTGCATTTCACTTGATATTCTTCAAGGCTGCAAGAGTTTCATTATCATTTGCTTGCATCACATGCCATTTGCAGTGCTCTTTTGCAGGTGTTTCTTTGCTCTTTTTCTCCCGGCTTTGTTGAGCAGTTACACAGACTTGGAGTGTATCGTGTGTGTTTTTAAAGCTTTTGTTCAATAGGATTCTCCTTCCCTCCTTCCAGCCTCAAAGGCAGATTTACAGGAATTTTTTAGAGATATGACAGTGCATTATTTTAAAAGCTTTGTTCTTCTTATCTTCATGGCCTTAGAAGTCACAAAGGACTACATATCAGGATAAGCATCAGGTCCCCCAGCATAGAATAAAGGCAGACTGGATTACACAAAACACTGGAACATATAAAAATCCAGATACTCTTCTCAGAGTCTCCCTTCTCTCCTATAATTACTGAGATTTCTTGAATTTATTTAAAAAAGAGAGGAGGGGAGAGTGCCAGAAAGAGCAAAAATACACCCAAACCTGTATCAAAGAACCTGAAATAACCTTTTAATTCCATCCAAATAATGCTGGTTCAAAAGTGGCTCAGTAGAGACATTTTTATGTCAAAAGAGGCAGTGGAATTTTGTCAACTAATTAATGATAGAGTTTATATCGAAAATGAAAAAATCTTCTAATATAAGATGCTTTTAAATCAAGGGCAGAGACGAAACTACTTTTTGTTTTTGTTGAAGGAACAACTGGATCCTGAAAAATTGTTGCAGTGATGAGGCTTTGCTGGATTTGTTTCAAAGAAATACTGAAAGCTCAGTTCTCCATTGTCCATGTCTTACAGCGTAAGTTCAGCTATGCCTCCTTTCTCCACGTGCTGTTGCAATTAAAGAACCTGCATATTTTATAACTTACACTTCTGCCTCAGCTCGGCTGTGCCAGAGATGGGGAATTGGGAGACTTTGGGAATGAAACTTGGCTTTGGCCAAACCCAGCAGACAAGTGAGGTGCCAGGAGGGGTGTAACTCCAAGGCTTTGCTCCCAGGCATTGGATCCCAGGGTGCAAAATCAAAACCTGCCCCAGCTGCCCCTCTGGTCCTGGTAGGATGAGACCCAGGTGATTGAATCAGCACCAACCCACCCTCCTCCAGGGACAAGTAACAAAAACTGAAAAAATAGGGCCTGGTTTTATCAGTGACACTTACTGCTCTGCGGGGCACTGAAGGGCTGGGTGGCACTTGGGGGGCTCACAGTCTCCCATTCCAAGTGTCCAGGGGTCTCAGCACCTCAGGGACCTGCAGTGGAGGGGTGCCACTTACAGCCTGGCAGGGGGTGAACTGAGTGGTTTGGAAAAAGCTGTGCCCAGAACAGGTGAGGAGTAACTCTGCCAGCCAGGTGCACAGGGTTAAGGCAAGCAGCAAGAAATAGCTCTGCTGTCCTTTAAACAGCACAGCCTAAAGGTGCTGGGCTTGGCTGTGCACTGGGTGGCTGTAGGAGGCAAGGTTCATTTGGCCACCAGTCACAAAATATCTCCTTATGTTCCCCCACATTTCAAATTTCTGTCATTTCATAGACAGTTTAGTTTGTCCCTCTCAGGCCTAACCCAGATATCACTGGCATGCTTTTAACCTGAGACTAGTCCCCAAGAAGAGGCAACTCCTCTGGAAGCTCAGGTAAGGGAATGAAATGGAATTGAGGGCTAATGGTTTCAAACTGAAAGAAGGCAGGTTTAGATTAGTTATTAGGAAGAAATTTTTGACTGTGGGGGTGGTGAGGTACTGGTAGAGGTTATCTAGAGAAGCTGTGGATGCCCCATCTCTGGAAGTGTTCAAGGGCAGGTTAGACAGGGCTTTAAGCAGCCTAGTCTAAAGGATGTTGTCCCTGCCCATGGCAGTGGGTTGGAACTGGGTGGGCTTTAATGTCTCTTTCAACCCAAACCATTCTGTGATTCTGTACCACTGACAGTCACTTTGGCTCTGGGCAGTTTCTCGTCTGTGTGGTGGAGATCAGATGTGTCTCCAGGAGGAGGCTGGCATTAGTGGACACTCAACTCTGGTCCTACTTTCTTTGATGAAGCCAGAGTCTGTAGCACCACAGACTCAAAGAACAGGGAATGGCACAGGAATCCTCCCAAATGTAACAACTTTAATGGTGGCATTTGCACTAAATCTGACAGGATGGTAATTCCTGCTCTGTGTCTCCAACTCTGACGTCATTCCCAGGTCAAGACAAGAGAATGGTCTTTGCATTTTGCTCTGCTGAATGGGTCTGAGCTATTTGTTACTACCATGATCTTAAAGGTATTTTCCAGCCCAAATTTTTCTGTGATTCTATACTGAGTATATTCTCACCTCTGGAGGTCCTGACTGTTACTGCACTAAGAACACAGGTAGCCAGAGTCTCTCAGCATCTTCTGCCCTGCAGAGCCAGGTAAAAACCCATGCACAATCATCACTCAACACAGAAAGGGCTGTTGGTCAGAGAAATTTTGGTAAAAAAACTTTACTTCATTTTAGTTATTTTTGTTTACTTGCTCTTGACAGCTTTTTATAATAAAAGGCAATTCCAAGCTGACTACAGAAAACATATCCAGCTGAAGATGCTGTTAGTTTTCAGTTTGGAGATCTCAGAAACTACTGGAATGTGTTATGGAAAAGCTAAAAACCCCAAGTAATTTTTTTTAACACCTGGACCACATTTAGCATTTTGATAATTTTAAGAGGTACTGCAGAGGCCTTAGGCTGTGTCACTGCTGTCTGGAGAACAGGAGACCAGGGGGGACCTTTTGGTTCCTTACAACTACCTGAAAGGAGGTTGTGCTGAGGTGGGGGTCTGTCTCTCCTCCCAGGTAACAAGTGACAGGATGAGAGGAAGTGGCCTCAAGTTGTGCCAGGGGAGTTTTAGATTGGATATGAGGAAAAATTTCTTCACTGAGGGGTGTCAAGCACTGGAACAGGCTGCCCAGGGAAGCCATGGAATCACCAGTCCTGGAAGTTTTTAAAAGACATGTAGATGTGGCACCTGGGTATGTGGTTTAGGGGTGGGATGGGCAGTGCTGGATTAATACCTGGACTCAATGATCTTAGAGGTATTTTTCAACCTTAATGATTCTTTGATTGCCATGTGCCGTGGCAGAGCCTGCAGGACAGGATATTGCAGAGCTCTCTTGTGATACAGGCACAGAAGCATCATTTGTACCAGAACGTGGCTCCGTGCCTGTAAGGGAGGTGAGAAATTAATTCAGTTGAATCTGGAGCATAATCTCTGTGCCTGTATAAAATCTTAAATGTTCTGTGGGATGCTTTAGTCAGCAGTAGGAGATGAGGAATCCCCGTGTGCACAGGCAAGGGTTTAAGCTGTGTATAACCAACAGGGGGCATTAGGTTTATGCTTATTAAATGTGTATTTCTATTCCTAGCAGAGAAAAATCTCTGAATAGTTTGATTGAAAACAGCAGGATGCAAATCTTGTACCCTACAAAAGATGCAGAATTCTGGGGTATTTTTTATTTTTTCCCCCAGAAGATTTAGTAACTGTATAATTGTGTTTGGTTGTCTTTCAGTCTAGCCTGTGTCTATTTTGAGATGAAGATAAGTGAGATTGATGTAATTAACTGTCAGATGATTTTTGCATGATCTGCAGCTCAGAAAGCACTTGAAATATATGAGTGTTTCTGGTGCAAATTGGTTTGTATTGATAATTTCCAGTTTTCTACCCAGAAATTAATGTAAGGCTGCAATTATATCTTTCTGATGGAAATGAGATTCAGCAGTACACAGTCAACTGCTGCCCTTCATTATGGAGGAATCCTTGCCCTGAGTTATTTGATTACTGAATGCAAAGGACTTCAGTGAGGAGCTACAGTGCAAGCACAGATTGTGGTCTTTGAAAATGAAAGTAATATTTATTACAGAGATAATTATTATGGCTACAACCACTCATATTCCTGTATGTGGCACTATTCATATACACATTCCTTTTATTTATACTTTGTATTCATAGCACTGACTGTAGAAGCAACTTCTTTCTCTTAACACATGAAATTGGAAAACTCTAGCCTGCTCTGCACTCCTGTCACATCGAAGCAGCATGAACTGCTTTAGGTGAAGTGATCTCTACAATCTATAGTTAACTGGAGTTGCAAACGGAAATAGAGTAAGGGAGTAGATGTTAAATAATTAGGCAATACAGCTGAGGAGAACTGCTTTCATAAAGCAGTGTCAAAATAGATTGTTAGCTAAAATGTACAGATGCTCTAATTTTCAAGTTCATTTAATTATCTGCCTTATGTTAAAATGAGTTTCACATAACCAAATAACTTTAATTTCTTCCAAAGTAAAGTAGCAGTTATGATTTTGAAATAAAGTAAACAAATGAGCAACCTGTAGGAGTTGCAGGAGTTTTGTCTGGGATGGTGTGAGCAATTCTTGGACCCCTACAGTCAGAGAAGAGAAATTCTAATGGATCAGTAGCACACAGTATCTCCTTTCCCCTTAGCCATCTTCATACATCTGTCATTAAAAAATAAAAGGCAAGGGGAGCCTGGTTCATTTTTATCCAGCAAGATTGAAGGTGAAGGAGAAACAACTGCAAAGAGGCAGTCCTGTGGCAGAGTGCTGCAGACATAAGAGTTCACAAAGTAAAGCACAAAGTTTGCCTGAGAAAAATGGATATCAATTTGCAAACCAGCAGGTGACAAGGGAAGGAACAGTTTTCGACAGGTTTCCTTAGATGATGCCTGAAGCAAGGTGGGTTGATGCTTCCCAAGCATTTGCTCTAATGGTAAGTGCATTCAAACAGTGTTTTCCCCAGGGTGCCTAACCCCAAACTGCTCTTTTGGAAGTGGGAAATGCCCAGTGGTGGCATTTTTCAAATTGCTCTTATGTACTGGCCTCACTGACCATCAGAGCAGAGGTTGCACTGCTCTCCCACCACCCTGTGCTGTGGCAGGATGAGGCTCCATGTGGGTTCCCTGTGTGTGAGTAGGGACCAGAGTGGGTTATGGGGCCTTTCTCAGCCTGGTTGGCAGGAGGAAATCACAAGGATGGTACAAATGCTCGTGTATTCCATTTGCTGGTGCCTGGTCTTCCTGACCTCTGTCTGTGCCCAGATGGTGTGTTGGATGTTGAGAGACATCTCTGCATTATTAAACAGGTTGTGGGAGCCATTCCAGAGCACGGGCTCACAGACAGCTCCATTAAATGCCATATCCACATGGGATGGACAGCCCAGACTTCCTTCAATGCATGCTAACAAGAAGCTCAGTTTTAATTGCTTATATCAAAGTGTAGGTTTGCCTGCATGAGTAAATGAAACTCTTAAAGACGTCAAAGTTTAAGTTACTAAAAGGTAATTGTTGCAATAGCTTCCTCTTAAAATCTGCTTCTATTTCTACATGTATCTATTTTCTTAATGTTAACAGTAATTTTTTCCAGCTAGAGTCTAAATGCTCAGAGGTGAACCTCCCATTCAAGTCATCAACACAGAAGCAGCTTCTAATTTGAAAAGCAGAGTTATTATTTGGGAAGAGGGTTGGGTCCATTTAATCAATAGGCAGAGCACTCGTCTATCCATCTCTTTCCTCATCTCTTCTCCCTTCCTGACACCTATATTTTTGATCTAGGTCCTGAACAACTTACCAGCTATGGAATAACTTTTTTTATTTTTGCCCTTTCAGGATGCCTTTCCTGTAGTTTGCACTGCTCCTCTTCTGCAGCCTGGTACTTGCATCAGTGAGTGGATGGTGCCAGAGTGAGACTTGCCTGTAAAATTTCAAAGCCTGAAAGCTTGCTGTGGGTGTATTCCAATTCCTTTTAAAGGTCTTAGTTGGGTTTTCATCCTAAAACCAAAAACCTACAAAAACCCCACCACAAAACTAAACTAAATTCACCCACAAAACAAAATTAAATCCCACTTTGATGCTTGCAGACCTCTTCCAAAGACAGCCTTGTGTTACTGTGGCCCAAGGTGGGTCACTCTGGGCCAAGCTCCCTTATGCTTTTATGTATGTGTTGGTCTCGATGTCTCATTTTGCGCCAGCCTGAGAAGCAGTTGTGATATCTGTGGTGCAGGTCCTTTGTCTTGTGTGCTTTTCTGGAGCAGTGAGAAGATCTTGAGGAATGGTTAGAGCATGATGATGTTTACAGCTGCAGTTTCAGCCCCTGAGTGGTGACAGCTCTGGTCTCCTGAGTCCTGGGATGTGTCTCCTAGTCCAGGAGGGATGCTGTAGTTGCTCCAGCTTCATTGGCTTGATTCTGAGGGACACCACATCTTAAGACTTATTCCATAGTCCAAAGGTGCTTCAGGCAGTACAAGGTCTGCAGGCTTCAGACTGGGCACCCACCATAAGCAGAAAGTGTGCTGCTTACATTTTTGTACTGGGCACGTTTGTAAACTTAAGGGAAGGAACCAGATCACCTAGAAAGACTTTTTTGAAAGTTGCTTGTTCAATGCCCTGGCACATCCTTCCTTCTCATGAAATAGAGTTTAGTTTCCTTCAATACTTAGCTTAATCTGAATTGCATTTTAAACAGGATGTCACCTGTTGAACCAGCTTATGTTAGTGAAGAGCTGTGTTACTCTGGGTATCCAGTAGAACAGCAAATTAGGGACAGCTTTTCCATGCTAATCAATTAGTCATGTAAGATGTTACTGCTTTCCAAAGAAGTGCTGGAGTAGCAGCTGTGATACTTGTTATGAAAGGTCTGTGTGTCAGCAGATTCTGCCTCTATGCTACGTATTCTGCAGAGCCAGCAGCAAATCCTAATAAAACTTAATGCAAGAAAACATTGCCAGTGAGGTGATAGGTTGAGATTAACTGCTCTAAAAAGAAGCAATTCCATGCTAAGTTTTTTTAACTTCCCTGAACAGTTGCTATTATAAACATACCAGTTTAAGGCCTTCTTTCTGCTCCTGTGAAAATCAATATGAAAACTCACACAGAATTAATCTAAAGAAGAAAAAGCAGCCAGCCAGCCACCACTCATCCTAGACCTGGACAGCTACCCTTGGCCACCTTCCCACTGGGTTCAGGGGGAAACTGCACTGGGGAAAAGATATTTAGCTGAATTAGATGTTTACTAGAGGGTCTATGTGGTTATCCTGTACAAGTTTTGCCTTAGTAGTTAGGAAAAGGAACCCATAATTAGTATTTTTTTTCCTGTTGCAGTTAGGCATAACTTGAAGGGTGACAAATATGGAAGGGACAATGTTCTACTACCTTATAGAATGGCATGAATAATCAGTTCCTCTGCCATGTGATGCACCCATAGGCAGTTGGTTTTGCTGTACCATACTTTGAAAATAAGGTTTTCATGTCAAACTGATCTCTGTGAAGTGAAATAGTATGAAAGAAAGGATTGGTGTAGACATGCATCTGGTGCCATCCTTTTCTCTTCCTGAAAAGGAGTTTGGGGCAGGTGCAGGAATCATCTGGATGGTAGTAAGAGGAACTAAATCTGACTGTGGACTCTGCGCTGATCTATTTTGCCAGCTCAAATGATCTGTCTCAGTTTGCTGGGGACAGCACACCACCTTTTTGCCTGTCTTTAGCTCAAGCTGAACAATGCAGGCACCTGAACATACAGGTAGGGTATCTCTGTTGATGAAACTTTCTGGCTTTCCAGTAATGAAAGTTCTAATGAGTATGTTTAAATTCAAAATTTAGCCTCCTGCTGAGTTCTAATGACATTTTTTTTAAAAAAAAAAGGCAGTTAAGTCGTGATGCAAGTAATTTCCTTAATTTCCTTCTCAAAGACATTTTTTATAAACAAGTGTATATAAATAGGTTTAAAATTGAAAAAAAAAAAAAAAAAGAAAAACCCACAATGACTTTTTCTTAACTGCATCACTGTTATTATAGCATTTTACCCAAAACATAAAACACTTATCTTAGACTGCCTACATTAGAAGTAAATGTTGTGTTAATGCCTTTTTCTGTTGTTTGGGTTTTTTAAGTACATAATTTCCAGGACAACTTAATGTCATCCACTTACGTCCATTCTTCAGCTGCCAAAATGTCTTGAAATTTTCTGATGTACTTGAGGCAAAATCCTCAGGCTCTGTGACATTCCTGTAATGTAAAATGTGGAGAACACAGTGGACTTCTAGTTCTGGAGATGTTTTTACCTGTAGCTCCTGTTGATTTCAGGAGAATCTCCAGAACCAGTATAATTCTTGCATGGAGAAGTGTCCAGAAGAGGTGTCAGATGTGGGAATAACCTGTAACACCTCCAGGAAGGAAAATGAATGACAGTCCTGCCTGGCACAGTCTTTGCCATGGGCACCACTGAGGACTGGCTGTTCCACCCTCCCTCTTGCCAATGCAGCTTTTGTGGCTGCTTCCCACACATGTCTGCTACTATGTGTGGAAGGAAAAAATATTCAACAAAAAAAAAAAAAAGAAAAGCAAAGATCAGAACTGGAGCGCCAGAACTAGAGACTCTCAGCTTTCACTTCTTTAACAAAGAAAAGTTTCTTCCCTTGGGAGTCCCCCAAAAGCCTGGAAACACTGTTAGATCACAGCCTTCATGTCTTTGAATCTACAGGAAGCCTCAAAAAAAATCTCTGATGCAGAAAACTGCTCCATTCTCCTTGCTTTCCTCCCATCACCCATGTGTGGCCATGGCTCATGAAGAAGAGTGGGGGTTATTTGCTGCTATTCCTTTCACACTACCTCAACTCCTCAGGGCTGGGATTGGGAAAGCACCTGTGGGGAGGGAGTGAGGGGGGATATCATATTATTTGGGGTCTCTCTTGGACCTAACCCAGACTATTATCAACTCCTGCCTGAAAAACACATCCCTTTCTGCTCTTAGGGTAGCATTTACTTCTGAGTTGTGTGCCCCCATGGTGTCAAGGATTTATTGTTGTTTCAAGGAGTCCAAAGACCCTGCCCAGCACAGCACCCTGGAGTCAAGATCAGCATTTTTTGTGTATTGAAAACAACCCAGGAAGGACCATGCTGTCCTTGCCTCTGTTATGGATTTCCTCAGAGCACACCTGCAAGGATGGCTTTGGGGTAAAATCTAGGATTAGTCAAAAAAGGCAAAGAAACAGAATGTGCTTCTGTGAGGTGTTTTTAGCTGGACACTACTTTAAATGCAAAACAGTTCTTCTAAGATAGAACAGTGGATTGTTTCCTCCTCCAAATCTTTTCTGTGATGATTCACCTTTTGGTAAAAATAAGCCAAAGAATATGAAGCTGAAGCGTGGGAATACTCTGTAATCTCATGTGATCGTTATTTCGGGCATTACCTGTTTCTGGGTAGAAGTATTTTCCCCTAAAAAAAAAGGGCAAAAAGAGAAGGACATGAATCTGTTTTTCTTGATTTTTAGTAATTAATCCAGTGACCTCTTTCTGTAAGGTCCACCAATAAATTATTGGTTTCTATCAACGTATTCCTTAGGAAGAAACTCTGGAAGAGGAAGATGCACAGACGCAATAGAGCCCCCACTGATTAACCTGATTAATCTCAGTGCTAACAATTATTGTCCTTATGATGGAATGATGTTTATTTCCCTTATTCCATGCACCCTTTTGACCTACTGAATACCATTAATTTACATTTACAGCACATTTAAATCACTGTATATGACTGTGACACATCCGTCTTTGTCTCAAACCTTGCTTCTTGGGTATCTGTAAACTCCCATCTGGTGGTACTGGCTGGACTGGGGTTTTGGGTTAAATCAGAGGACTCTCCTCCTCTCCTTTCCAAGTAGGAGTTTGAGATTCCCACCCCTTGTTTCCCCAAAGTCTCAGATATGGAAACTTTCACTATGTCTTTGTCTGTCCATAAATGTGCTGCAGCATGTGTAATAATTTCCTTTCAGGGTTAGAGCCATGAACTCTGTACCCTTGAAAAGAAGGAATTTCCCTTCTTCCAGGGAGAAAGTCCACAGGAGTCTTGGTTTGAACCCTGTAGCATCTGCCTGGTGCTGTGATAATGGACTTCAAAAGTTTTGATGCTGTTAAATTTGAGGTGTTATTTTGGTCATTTCAGAAGCTTTGATGGCTTCTTGTGACTGCACAGCTGGACTCATGATAACTGAAGCACAGGCTTTGCAGGTGAAGGAATATGAAAAACAACATTAATAAAATGATAATCTTTTAAAGGCTTTTTTTCCTGAGTATCTGATTCTGGCATAATAAAAGCCTGTGGAAAAGTAAAATTGGGTTTCTGAGTGCTCCAAAGGAAGGCAATGCCTATATGATGGTTGGGTTGCTTCTGCCTTTATATTTACACATTGCAACACAGTCTTCAATTACATCCCCCACTATATTTCACTTATGTGTATACGTAAACCTCTCCCACTGGCTTCCAATTTCTGTGTAACTTTGGCCTGTAATATGTTTGGTGTGCTCGCTAGAGAAAATGAAAGGTATGAAGCAATAAGGCAAGGACTATAAAAAGTGTCATGTTAAAAGCAAGAAAGAGCTGGAATTTTTAAATCTCCAGTTACACAGGGCTCTTCAAGTCATTCAAACATAGTGTCTACCAACCTTTATGGGGAATGTACAGGTTGATCTAGAGACATGGTTTGCTCTCACAGCTAAAACTGAAGTCACCAGGTACCGAAAATAAAATCTTCTACTCAACTGGGACTCCTCTGCTAAAGGATCCTGCATGTTTCAAGTTGGACACTATGATTTACCAGACAATTTTGACCTTAATCTCTCTGTGCCCCAGTTTCCCATTTGATCCTGGTATGACGAGGTAAAATGTAGAAGATGTTCAATGGTGCCTACAAAGCACCAGCAGATTAGGGATGAGCACAACGAAAAAAATTAATTGTGCCATAGTTGAGCAGAGGTTGGCTGGTGTCCCAGGAGCGTGGCACAGGGCCATGTTGAATGAGAAGTATAAAAAGGAAAGGCTTAGCTGAGCCATCCTGAGTGCAGCCTAGGTGCATGATACACAGGGAGCCTTAATTCTCCCTAATTCCTGTGTGCTTGACTCAGCGATCCAACCCTCTGAATGCTGTTGCCTCCCATAGATTCTGCATCCCTTTGCTTTGTGCTTCCAAAGGGACTAAAAGACAGGAGGAGATCCATAACCTCCAGGTCTAGTTGTCCAGACTTAACTTGCCCAACACAACAGAGAATAAAGAATTCTCATTGCTGCCAAGACAGAATCCAGCAAGTACTTTGGATCTGAGGTTTCATCAATACTTTCCATCAATTTTTATACCAAAAGCAACAACTTTTGTCAAGATTTTATTGATTTCCTGTCTGCCAAAGTGCTTTTTCAAATTTGTAATGGGGTAAGAAGCAAAATGCCCCAAAATAGGAAAGAAGCTGTAATTTATTCCCTCCCCCCACCTTCTTTTCTCTTAAGTAATTTTTCTGGCATTATCAGCTGCTGCTATGGGCAGAGGTATTTCCTCCTTTCTGAAGGCTACTGTCTGAATGAAATGAAGAAATGTATAAGCAGATCTGATGCCATCCCCTCAGCAACTTTGAAACTCAGATTCCACCTTTATGGTAAGCAGGGTGGTGGGCTCAGAGGTGCTGGCCTGCTTCCTGACAAATCCCACACACAGTTTTTGGGTAGTGTTTTTGGAGCCAGTAAAAGAGAATTGACCTTACAATACTCCCTGCTGAAGAGAAAAAATTTGCAGTATGACCTCCCCTGTTGTTCCACTCCACTTTATGAAACAGGTGTACTTTACTTATGGAGAAAGATTAAGGATCTCATACCTCATAGATACCAGAAAAGTCTCCAGTGCCACATTCTTCAATGCAGATTCTCTGGACTTCAAGGAGCAAACTCTATCTGCTTTTGCCACAGTTTGCATGCTTCAAAAGTCTCTCTTTGGCATGTTTCCCACTTGAGCCCTTGTCTCAGCAACATACCTGTAAGTCATGATACATGACACATTGAAAATCAAACATTGGTAATTTGGAGCTCGTAGACCAATTTGTACAAATTGTTTTGTTTATAACCAAGGCTTGTGGTTAAGATTGTGATTTTTAGAGTAGTAAGTGTTCTGTGTGCCTTTGGGTTAGAAAACAGCTCTGAGCCTTGCCAAGGGTATCCCATCACTCAGTTCTGCTTGCAGTATTTTTAGACTTACGTGGGTGAGTCTCATTGGGTGCCCAGGGTGGTCCCAGGGAACCTGACTCACCTTATTACACACAACACGGAAGGCAAAGGAAATGTGAATCTGTTCAGCAGCCCGGATGTTCTAATGACTCAGGCCATTGGGGTGGATCAGTGCCTGACCTGTTTTTGCTGGTCTGTGTCTCCCTCCTCTTCTAGGAGCCTGCTGAGTGATGATTCTTTAATTCATAAATTCGTGGAAGATACACTTACAGCTCTGAGCTGTGCAAAAAACCCCCAGTTCGGAAGTGTTTAATAGTCCCTGAAGTAAAATAACCTTCTCCTGTCAGTTTAGATTCAAAGGGTCAGTTCTTCACCACATGCAGCAGAACTTTACAGTGTGCGCTGTCTCCATGTGCTATGGGAGTCGATGCCTGCCCACTGCTGGCTGGATATGGGGTATTTTGCCTTTTGTTGAAATACCAGCAAAGAGGTAAATCATCCTGAGCAGATGTTTCAAATTTCAGAAGAAAAGAAGTAGTGAAGCAGAAGAGGAAGGAATCATGACTACTTTTACTCTGGTACAGCAATGTGCTCATTCCCTTTCTGCCTTTTTATTTTTAGGAAAGGAACACTAGTTTCTTCCCTTAAAGAAATCAAGCTTGCCAGCCAGGAACTAAGAAGAACTGGGAATCCTCTGATCTTCCATCAGGAATTGTTACATTCAGCTTAGACTTCTCTTTTAAAAATGTTTTAACAACTAATTAATTCCTTAAAATTGAAGCTGTGTTGACTTATCTACTCTGGAAAACAATATAAATGCTTTTTGAATCACAGTGGATTTTCTGCCACATTTAAGAACAGCTGGTTAAGACTGCGGGGGTTTTTAATGTGGAAAGAAACTGCTTAGCTGCCTTCTCCCTACTCAGACTGACCTCAGACCTTTCTGACAGCTTCCTGCATGATGCCTTGTTGCTGTTTCCAAACACAATTTGAAGACTCCCAAAAGAAGACAAGAGTCTTCTTGCAGTTCCAAGTTTGCTTTCTTTGTCACACTCCTCTTTTCAAGGTTATCTTTAGCTTTGTGCAGCATTCCAGGAAAAGAAAGAGGTGTCCTCTGGAGTTCTTTGCAACCTTGATCTAGAGGCAAGAATTCCACCACATGTCCTGTCCTTTCTATCTGACGTCTGTGACATTTAAAGATACGTTTTTGGAGCTTGTCCCTCTCCATAACCTATTGCTTAATTAGTGCCACTGGAAATACAGCAGCAGAACTTAACAATGGGATCTGAAGTTGAGGAGATTAATCAGGAAAGATGGAGTCACTCTTGGGCCTGACTGCTGCATCAGAACAGAGAAGTTTAGTGTAAACGGTAAATACAAAGGGGTTTGATGAGTTAAAGAAAAGGGATCAGGGGATAAGTAAGCAAATCTAGGTTTCAAAACAACATTGGGAGATTAGTAGACAAATTCAAATTGGATTCAGAGTGGATGGGATGAAGCGAATTGGGGAGCAGAGGTCCTGGCATCACTGTCCAGATAGATCAGTCACACAGTATTTGTCTGTACACAGATGCTTTAGAGGGCTACTGCTCACTTGGAAAAAAAACTAAGGTGTTGCCCTCCATCCTCTGATTACCAGGAGCAAAATTTCCCTGTACCTGGGGCAGTGCTCAGCAGGAGCAACTTATTTTAATCCACACCACTCTAAGGAAAGCCCTGAAGATTTCAGACCTGGAAGGAAAACAATAAATGTTTGACAAATTAGGTCTGGTTCATCTTTTGAGCTAGTTTTCTATCACCAATCCCAAGCTGATTGTAATGGATCTGCTCCTGATTTGCATTTATTTAAATGAAAGCTGAACCAGACCTTTCCCAGGGACAGTAGTTACTGGCAGTCAGGAAACAGCTGCTCCTGCAAGAGCTCCCGGTGTGGTAGGGATTTTAAACTAAGCAGAGGAGTTCAGGTGACCTCAATGTGACTTTTGGACCAAGACTCAAGCATGGGAAGGAGCAGGTGCTGAAAACAGGATGAAAAAAACAAATAAATTGATTTTTCCACAGAGGAATGATGTCCTCTGGGAGATGCATGGCTGCTCGTGCCAACCAGGGCAGGAATGTGTGGCACACTGGGATGTGCTTTGCAGACCACAGTTCTGCTCTGAACAAACAGTGATTTTCCATATCTTGGTTCCTTCTTATGATCCTTTCCTGTCTGCAGCAGCATGCAAAATTAGCAGTGGCAGAAGCAATAGGTGGAGAAATTCCTTCCAGGATTTTACTGTCCATAACTTTAAAAAATACTGGTCGAGTCATGAAAAGGCTGGAGGGAGGAAGGCGGCTGGGTCATGAACAGGGCAGAGCTTACACAGAAACTCGAGTGTGGAGTCTCACGGCACTGACTCACCTGCTCCTTTGGGGCTCCGGCACAGCCGAGCCGGGTCCCTGAGTAAAATGATACAAAGGAGGTCTCCAGCCCCAAATCTGCCTCCTGTTGCCTCGCACGGAGAGGGAGGAATCCCCCCCAAAAACCCAAAAACCAACCAAACGAAAAAAAAAGGTTGAAAGGGTGATGGTTTCAGGCAAGGCTGGTGGCACTGGTGGCACTTCACACGTTACCTCGCACTTCGCGGGTATCATTTGCGGGCAAAGTGCAGCCGCCCTTCCACCGTGCCACACAGGCACTCCTGAGCGCGTTCTCCCAGACGCGGGCACGCTGGTTTAGAAAAACCCTACAGACACAAAACCAGGGGGTTTGAGTTTTCGCTTAGTTTCGCTCAGGGGCACAACTTCGCAGGAGCGATCCCCGCAGAGCGCGGCTCGGGGACACCCCGCGGGGTACGAGTGATGCTCGGCGGGGCGCGGCGTCGCCGCCGCCAACTCCCCGCGGGCTCCTCTGCCCTTCGCGGGTCCCCGCGCCCCTCCGCGCCGCTCCGCCCCCCGTCCCTTCCCTTCCCTCTTCTTTTCAGGGAGCAT
>JAOXXN010000065.1:58249616-58266033 GCA_026770055.1 Myrmophylax atrothorax
GCAGCAGCAGAATTAAGCATGTGTTAATGGCATGATGTGCTTTTACGGCAGAGGATGAGTTTGTGAAAAGGGTAACTCTGGGGCTTTGCAGCAATCTGCAGTAAAGACTGCTATTTGGAAGAGGGTCTGAGTTTAGTGAAAGACTATATATAATCTTATCTATATGATAAGAATCATCATTATTGGATATTGGTTTTGTTACAGTAACTCTTAGAAGCTTCCTCAGGAAAGTGGGTCTTTCACAAACATATTTTGACACTATCTCTGTAAGCCTTAAAATGGGAATTTCAGCATGAGCTTTAATGAAGCTAGCATGTAATTCCTGGCCTTTTCCAGCTTTGTGCCATGTTCCTATGAAGCAATTTCTTCACACAGACCTTTATGCAGTCCAGGGTCTTAGTGACTTCGGTGGACGAAAGATTCAGCCTTGTTCTCAGGTGACTGTGGTTGAGGCAGGTTACCCAGGAAGGGGGAGGGAAACAAATGTCACATCTGTAGCACTACAACATCTGTTTAATTTTTATTACACTGGTGTTACAGTTTGTTGTCTCCTCTGTCCTTCCTGCTAGCTCATGTAACATACCTGATGTCTCACAGGAAGGGTGATGAAACATTGTTCTCACGGGACGTGATACATGTGGGCTTATCTCCCCTAAATTAAAACTAACTGCATTTGCATCTGATCCCAATTAAATTACACATGCTTCAGAGAGAAAGTTCTTGAAAGCAAGTTACTTCAAGTTTACTGGATGTCTGTCATTTGGGACCCCCTGAAAAAAAAAAAATGGAGCTCAGCAGTTCCCTAAATCTCTACATAAAGATGTGATACACTGTGGGGTGAAAGTTTCTACTCTCCAGTGCAGCTCAGAAGCTACTGAAGGGATGGCCAAAGAGCTTATGTCATAAGGACTTTCTTTGGTGTTCGAAGGCACCGGGCTCCTCTTGCAATCCCTGTGACTGCAGGGTGCCTGCTGATACATAAATCAATGCAAAATGGATTTTTACATTGACAAGCATTACTAGATGACATTTGTGAGGAGTTTTCGATTTCCAGTGTCCTGCTTTCCCTGCTTTTCAAGTGGGCTTGCTGAGTGCAGAAAGATTATCTGACTGCTGCTGGAATCAGGGGTTCTGCATGGTCTAAAATTTTTATTTTTATTAAAACCCCCCCAGTTATGCCAGCAGTGTACCATTTTATTAATTTAGAAACCCAAAGAATGCCTTATTGCTAGCTAAAGGAAAAGCTGGATTTCTTTGTGATCTGATCAGCTGCTTTGTGATCTGGTTTCTAATTGTGGGTCTAACCTCTTTCTTTCTTTAATTTATTTATTTTACTTTCTTTCCTATATTTATTTTACTTTCAGATTTCTTTCTTCTATCTCTTTACTTGCTCGTATTTCTTTTCTTTCTTTTCATTCTGTGCCTGTGGCTGGTGGGATGGGGTGGTGGGAGAGGTGTCCTTTCTTTTGGGGGAGGCTTGAGCGCTGCTGAGCGCTTGCCACAAGAGGTCACTGCAAGAGTTGTTGCGTTTCCAGGTTAATGTTTAAACCTGAGAGAGAAGGAAAAAAATGAAATTATTGATTTTTTTTTTTTCTTGTAGTAAACATTCAGGGTTTTTTATTGCTGTTGGAAGTAGTGTACAGCCAAAAAATAATGTCAGGAAGTTAAGTAAGCTGTGGAAATACATTTAATTAGCCGTTGTAAAACAGTGTTGTCTGGTGGTTAACTGGGATTTTAAGTTATTCTCTTGGAAAGCTAAAGGAAATAGGATTTTCTGATTTGATAAAATTAAATAGTAGAATATTTTGGAGTTGGCACTCTAATAATCTGCTTTTTAGAAAAAAAAGAGTATGATACTTGTTTAGTCAGCACACTCAGTGCCTGGCTATTGTAAATGCTAAGCCCTGGGTATCCCAAATGGCCAGGGCCTGACTGCACGCCTGGGAAGGGTCCAGCTGAGGAGACTTGCCGGAAGCATCACCTCGGTACGGGACAGGGATCCATCCTGGTGGTAGCTTTGCTTCAGCCACTGGCCCAGAGCGGCGAGCACGGCAGAGGCAGCGGAATCTCTGCAGGAACAGGGTTTTTTTGAGATGCAGCCAGACCCTGTGGAACTGCAACCAGGACTGGCTGCAGGCTGAGTGTTTGCACGAGGAGCCCCTGTGCCTGAACAGCTCCCGCTACCACAATGTTCTCCTCTGGGAACGTGAAGCCAACGCTCTCATTTGTGTAAAGCTAGAAATCTGGTTTTTGGTTGCTCCCTGAGGGTGCCTGTGTGCCTTGAGTGAGAGCTACAGCGTGCTCCAGTTTAAATTTAGTCTTGGTACATCTCTGTTGTGTTCTGCATAATTTTAATAGAGAGCAGATTCAGCAGTGGCATTTAGATGATAACCAGGATAGGTGAGGATTACTTTAATTCTAGGGCAAATGGATGCGTGTGGGAGAAACTGATCAGAATTGTATGAAATGTCATTTTTCAGGCAACTCATAGGGATGCTGTCTTGTCCTTATTGCCTAGAGCTTTTGCTGTGGTCAGTGGTGCTGAGCCACAGTAAAGGCAGGGGCTGTTTGTGGGCTTTCACATTCAGAATTATTACAGTCAATTTTTAAAGTTTTCTGGAGGTAAATTTCAGGCAGAGTCTAATCTTTCTTCTCGAGCTTGCTTGCTAAATTGCTGAAAGCTGCTGTGTCCTCTGAAAAGTGACTTATTTAATATTTCAGCCAATGCTGGCTTATTTGTCTTCTGTTTTATTTGAGAAGCATTTGTTTGGGGCAGGAAATAGACAATTTCAGCACAGTCAATATGGTGGCACCTTGCTCTGGGTTTAGCCCTCTTTGCATTTTCATAATATGAGTATTAAATAAAGACCACACTGGCACAGAAAGGTGACGTAAAGAGCTAGTCCTTTGAGAGATTTTTTTTTCAGGCAAGCAACGCTTAAACTGGATAAATTGGATGACACTGATGTTTCACATGCTTTAAAGACACTGGGGAAATAATAGCTTTGTTAGAAAACAGCACTGTGGTTTTATAGTAGGGACGACAAAGTGCTGGTGCAGGTTGCTGCTTCGAGAACAGAGGTTT
This sequence comes from Myrmophylax atrothorax, assembly GCA_026770055.1. Lineage (NCBI taxonomy): Eukaryota > Metazoa > Chordata > Aves > Passeriformes > Thamnophilidae > Myrmophylax > Myrmophylax atrothorax. Next base: position 58,252,702 of record JAOXXN010000065.1, read on the forward strand.
GTCTGCAGCCAACCCCAGAGCTGGAGGGATGTTGGTGCCGGTTGAGGCAAATCTCAAAGGGCTGTGCCCTCTGAAAGGGCTTGGGATTTGTGCTGTGTTCCATGGGGATGCAGTACATCTTGAGCATGTGGTGGGAGTCACCACAAACAACAGCAGTAGAAATATGCATTGTCAGGGCCAAGACTTGCTCAGGAAAGCTAAAAGAGAATTAAAAAAGAGAACTTTTAAAAGACCCCCCTCCCTAGTGCACACACAGGGGATCACCACTAGTTTTCCAAGGTGCTCTAAACAAGTTTGCAGCAATATGCTGACCTTGTGTAGTTATAAGGAGAATTAGCTGACAGCAGTTTAAGTGGTTTGGGGCTTTTATAAGACATCATTAGTGAAAATGGCAAATTCCAGGTGTTTCACAGACTGTGTAAGGTCTGGACAGCATTTGCCCTGCAGTGGAAGGGTGGTAGTTTTAAAGGACAGCTCTCAAATTTACAGTGTACATTTGCTAGAGTTAGGAGTTTGTTTCTAGACGGAAACACTGCTTCTTTTTGTTGTTATAGTAATTATTATTACTTCTGTTCTTCTACTACATAATTTTTTTTAGAGCATCTTTTCAGTGGTGGCTTTTCAAAAAGATCAGTTGCCTGTTTTCTTGAGATGAGATGGAATTCCAAAATGGTGATTTAAACAATTTTGGTTACAAGTGGTACCCAAGCATTCTTGAGGAAAGATGATTAGAGACAACATTTCTCACTTGGCTAAGCATATCTCCTGGAATGATTTAGCTGTTCTTGCTCTCCTGTCATTACATAACATAAATTTTACACTGCTTTGGGCATTTTGTTAGTTAAAAATTTTGCTTGCACACTGTGGTCTTTTTATTTTATTTTAATAACAAAACAAGGCTCAGTGCTGTGTTGAGTGCTAGCTACTGCAAGATAGAGTAAGATTAAAGGCTTGCTGCTTTACAGCATAGACTGCCTGTATACAAAAGAGCCTTTATACAAAATAGAAGCATGGCAACAGCAAATGCAGTGCCTTTAAAAATTGTTTTCCTCAAGTGTGTTTTCCAGTCTGAAAGTTTTCTAACTGTATGCCTCTAATACCCTGATTCTTTGCCATCAGTATTAAACCTTGTAAATAGGAGAATTATAATAGCTAATAAAAATCCTGCTGCCTTCTTAAGAGGAATCCAGCAACCCTGAGACAGATGAGTCTGCTGGCAGAGCCCTGTTTCCCTGCTCTTACAGACACTGGTGTTTAGAGGTGTCTAGTCAAAGAGCTTATACAACCTACAGACTTGTGATTTGGGCTCTCTGCAGTATATCAGAAAGGGGGATGGGTGGAGAAGATGATTGGGGGAGGCAATGACATTAGGTCAAGCTTAGAAATAATAAAAAATGACTTTTTATCTCTAAGGAAATGAGAAGTGGAAATGCATTTTCAGTGCACTGGAGAAATCCAAACAAGGATGAATACATTACCAGCAGAGATTTCAGGCTAATCATCATGCAAGTTTTGAAGTTGGCTGCATGTTAATGTTTTCAGAGTATGTGATACTATCCCATGGTCACCTGGATCACGGTTGCTTGGAGTTTCATGTGCTGGATCTGACCACTGTCTGTCAGACTTAGTGTCCTGCCTTCAGCAGTGGCCAGGGTTCAGCTGACCAGTGGGGAAGTTCCCAGCCTCTGTAGTAAAATACTGTTGAGATTGGGAGCTACTATACATGGAGACAGGAGATTTTCCTTTCTGGGCCAGAGCACAGGTACTGCACCAGTTACTAGTGCCTTGTGACAGAATGCAAGCTGTATTTATGCATCACCATCTGTAACTTTGGCTATCCTTGGCAATCCCTCCTCTGAGACTGTTCTTTCAGTGAAGTTGTGGTGTGCTTAAAAGTAAATTCATTTGTTCTAGTGTAGGTATAGTGGCTGAATTTGATGTTGTCCTGTCATCAATAGCTAAACTCTGTTAAGAAATACTTGTTATTGAGCATACCTCCTGTATAACATATTCTTTCAAAGAACTTGCTTGCAGAATATAGCTCCCATGTATTGAATCTGACAGGAAAACAGCTGTGGAGATCCCAGTGCTGAGGTCCTTGCTATGCTCATCACCCTGCCATTTGCAGACCTTTTGTTGTCTCCTCTTTTCTTCTGAAGGAGGCATAAAACACCAATTTTCTCTGTTGAAGACTTGAGCAGGCAAGGAGAGCTTGCTTCTACCATGAAGGGAGTCTGAACACTTCAGCTTTTGGCTGCCGTGTGGAAAGTGGAGATGAAGAAATTAGGTCTTTCCTACCCTTGTCTCTTACACTTGGTTCAAGCAGCCAGCTGGAAATTTAAGACAGTGGAATTTGCTATAGACTGATGAAAATCATAACAAAAGATATAACTGTAATTGATCTTTCTTAGCAAGGAAACCATGTATCTGAGTTGTAGATAAACAAAAGTCAGGCATGCAGGTGGATTTAATGAAGGAGTGGCTGAGGATCCATCCTCAGAGAAGGTAACTGCAGCAGTGGACTTTCAATGAGTAGTTAGTGGCGATTACATGATTTTAAGAAATTATGACCAAAAAAGAGAGATTCTTTCAAAGTGTCCTCTCATCCAGTATGCAGTTTTGATGTTTACAGCTGGATATGGACTGGCTAATGTAGAGTTAAATCTGTCTGGAGTTTTGATCTGGAGAAACTGTAGAAATAGGGAAGAATTAATTGTATCTTTGTTGGAGAAAATAACATGACTCCTGATGAAATGTGGGGTAGGTTAAATATAGAGTCTTGTGGATGCTGAAACTTGGGTGCACAGTAAAACACAAGGGTCCCACATTGACCCTCCTTCCTTGAATTTTATCAAGCTGCCTGGTGAGCAGCAGCATTAATGAAATGTGGATTCTTATGGCTTTGTGCCCACAGTTAAATTCATTGGTCTCTAAAAAGAGGCAAACACTGATTCAAGATTCTCCTTCAGTAGGAATAGGATATACACACACATATTGGTAGTGGATCTGGCAGTGCTGGCTTTGCAGTTGGACTCTATCATCTTGGAGGTCTTTTCTAAATAATTTCATGATTCATACTCACATGCAGAGCACGGATGAATAAGTCTTACTTCCTTAGGAGACAAGGATAAAAAAAGTCAATTAAGTAAAGGAAAAATTGTGGGGATGAAAGAAAACATATTCTAATATTTGGTCAATTTTCTAGTACTTATACTATGTATCTGATCTAACCTTACAAATACTAGTATCTACCAAGGTACTTCTAGTGTCTTCGTTTTTCTTTCTAATTTTTATGGGATTTTGGGAAACCCCCACTCATTTATCGATAGTTTGGCTTTTTGTTTTGTTCCCTCTCAGGTTTCTTGAGGATTTCCCAGTTTGGTGAACGCCTTATCAACTATTTTGAGACCCTCAGGTGCAAAGAAGTATAAAATCCATAGAAGACAACCATTTAATGCTGTTTATCAGCTGCTGGCTGCAACACAAATCTTCTGCTGTGTACTCTGTGTCCTGAAACAGTTACATGGTGGGAATACACAATAAGTTTATGTCTGTGCATGAGGAGGCTTTGGATCAGGGCTATCTGCCTTTGGACTGTGGTCCTCTGGGGAGCTCAGGGATGTGCAGAGCATCCATGAGTGCAGTTGGTATTGCAGCCTCTTCTCTCCAGGTTGTGCCCTTTGTGTTGAGATACGTGAGCAGAATGTCGGCAGTAGACAGTTCTGTAAGGGCAGTCTTTCCAAATCTCACCAGAGGACTTATAATTTTGGTTGTTTCCTCATGGGGTGGGAAATGTAGAATTGCTTGTGCTCCCATCCTCTCTGGCTGCCGGGATGTGGTGGTGGTGGTGGTGGTGGAGTGGCAACCATGGGGAGAGCCTGGTGGGTTTAGGAGGCTGATGGTGCCTTCCCTTTTCCAGACTGGGGAAGATGCAGGTGTTGTGGGAACATCAATAACGTGGGATGAGCTCCAACAAACCCTTTGGTTCCCAGGGGTTAGGATGTCCCTCATGTTACTGTCTGTGCCATGGCGAGGAAAGCTGGGCTGAGTCCCCAGGCAGAAAGGGCTGTGGGAAGCCAGGGAGATTTTATGTAGTGCTCAGGCTTTACTCTGTGTCTCCTGCTGTTTATAGCGAGGGCATCTCCCTTCGGGCAGGAAAGCAAATTTTAAAAGTTGACATTTAGGCTTAAGAATATTTGTGATGGATTCAAATAAATGCTTTGAGCTTAAAAGTGTTAGATTTCACAAAGTCTAAACTTCTATTTCTCCCATTGGTCAGCTTGAAATATTTTAAAATCTGCTTTTCTATACATAATCCAATAATCTCCAGATTTTTTTTCTGAATTTATGCTTATGAAGAAAGAAGAAATTCTATTTTTTTTGGTACATGTTCCTAATTCAATAGAATAATCTTTGCATAATGTACATTCCAGTAGTGTGTAGCTCATGCAAACCCAGTGCCACTTTTATGTGAAAATGAATGTGTGCACCTTAGTATTATGTCTGCAGTTGTCATAACCATTCTTTGGCTATTATGAGGAAAATTTCTAAAAATTTTTTCTCCCCAGAACTGCTGAAAGGAACATTTCCTATAATTTCTATGCAGCAATGATTGTTAATAGTTATGTTTTAATAGCTTTTTTAGCACCAAAGAATGGGACCCCTTAGTTCCATAACTGCAGTCAAAATGAAATTGAAAACTAACAGTAAAAACAAAGAAAACACTGAAGATTACTGCAGACTACAATTTGAGAAACTCTCCTAAGTGAGAATATTATTTCTGAAACTAAATTAGGAATGTTTGTGGTATCAGTGAACATAAAATCCCACAACATTTTGTTTAAACAAATGGGTATTTCCTTCTCTGCAAACACTGTACTAAAAGCAGGGATGAAAGAATAAAACTATTTTAGGACTAACTCATAATGTTTTGGTGCCAGTCCATGCATATAAACTGTATGTAGGCACTGACTGAAAGAACAGATGACTGAAGCGCTATTTAAACCTGAATTCAGCCTCCTAGAAAATACTCCCTGTCTGTAGTTTGTATTTGCAGCAATGGATGCATACAGCTAGCATGTGCCAAACCCATCCATTTGTGTTTTTAGTACACTGCCACTGAAATTCATGGAATCATAGAGCAGTTTGGGTTGGAAGGGACCTTAAAGACTATCCAGTTCCATCCCCTGCCATGGGCAGGGACACCTTCCACTAGACCAGGTTGCTCAAAGCTCTGTCCAACCTGGCCTGGAACCCTTCCAGGGATGGGGCAGCCACAGCTTCTCTGGGCAACTTGTGCCAGGGCCTCACCACCCTCACAGTATAGAGTTTCTTCCCAGTATCTAATCTAAACCTGCCCTTCTGTAATATTGAAGACATTCCCCCTAGTCCTGTCACTCCATGCCCTTAGAAACCTTCCCTCTCTGGCTCTCTTGTGTGCCCTTTAGGTGCCTGCTTTGTATTACTTGAATGTGTAAGTCCCTTTGGCACTCAACACTTCCCAGATAATGCTAAATTTTCATATGAGTCAGTTAATATCTACATTCCCAGATGTGATGTGGCATGTGGTGTGTCATCACATGTGGTGGGTGCAACTCACCCTTCCCCAGTGGATCCTGGCACTCTCTGTCCATCATCCCAAGGATGCTGGCTGTGCCCTGCAAAACTGACTTGGACATACCAGGAGGTAAAAATTACGTATCTCAAGCAAGAGAGTCATCAGCAGCTTTGGGCACACATACAGTTTGGCATTTAAAACTCAGTTTGCAAATTAATTTAAGCTCGATTCCAAGATACATATAAAGTAAAAATCAAACACAGTATTGTAGCCAGATGTTTTAAATAAATTAATCCCTTCTAAATTGTTAAATCATTGGTGCTTATGTGAGCATTTTGGGGTGTAAGAAGCTGCTTACAGTACTAGGAGTTACCCTATTTCATCATGATTTCTTTTCTGATGCCCATTTTGATTTCAGTTCCCTCTGAAACTTCTCTATAGAAGTTACCACCATGACCACCTCTGCATCTGCTGTGTGACACATGGAGGATTTAATTGTACTTTGCCACTGACAATAGCCCTTTCTCTCTCTTTCTCTTTTCAGAATCCAGTTTTTTGTTGGGAAACGCCCAGATTGTGGACTGGCCTGTAGTTTATAGTAATGACGGTTTTTGTAAACTCTCTGGATACCACCGAGCTGACGTCATGCAGAAGAGTAGCACTTGCAGGTATGGCCTCTGTCTGTCTGTTGGCACTTGATGCACTTTAAAATTTTTAATCTGCTGGGAAGAATGATGAGGTTTTGGGGAAAGGATCGATGTAAGAAAGGCATTGTTATGCAGAAATTGAAGTATTTAAACAGGCTTTAAAGAATGAAACCAGCAACTTATCCAGAATGTGGCAAAGTACTTTGAAATTTATCCTGCCTAGTATTGGTAATAATATGGTCTAGCTAATGATCCCATAAAGAGACTGGGGTTTTAGGTTAGGTAATATACTTTGAAGACTTTCTCTCCTATTTGTTCTGAATTCTGCTGTTGCCATGCCAGGAGGCAGTGGTCTGTTCTGTAGCCCTTGCTGGCCCTTGTTATTGAGCACACACAGAGCACAGTAATGCACAAAGTGCATCTTTGGTCCCAGGAGGGTGATTAGGCTGCTGATATATTTACTCTACGCATTGCAGCTTTATGGGTTTTGCCTTTTGGTGGTGGTGGTTCAGGAGCGAGCAGCTGTGATTTGTGGTTAGATGTGCATCTGCATCTTGTCTGCTGCATCCTTTAGAAGGAGATGCTTTGGGGAAGGACTGAATCCCTAATGCATGTGCATGTGTGCGTGAGAAAGGCAAATAAGGAATGGCTCAGATACAAGTTTGTGTAGGTTTTCCCTTCCTGCCTGCAGGGAATGACCAACTCCAGGCACTGGGAGGAGGGGACTGTATACTTGGAAGTATTCAAGGCCAAGCTGGATGGGGCTTTGAGCAACCTGTCTGCTGGAAGGTGTCCCTGCCCATGGCAACGGCTTGGAATTGGATGATCTTTAAGGTCCCTTTCAACCCAAACCATTCTGTGATTCTGTGATCTACAGTAACAATTTCTGGGAGATGTGTGCTGCCATACACTGATGATCGGCTGATGCTGGTAGGACCAGGGTGGGGAGTGAGCCTGCCCTGGATGGCAGTCACTGCTTATTCCAGAAAGCAACATGTGCTGATGTGTGGTCAGTGCTCTCTTCTGCAAGGAAGAGGAGGAAGCCTTGGGGATCTAGGGTTGCTCTGTGCAGCCAGGTGTCCTTTAATGGGCAATAGACAGGAGATGGACGTGTGCTGCTGAAATGAAATATTCATTCACACAGTGGCAACAGAGTCAATATACTCAGTGGGGCTGAAGAGAACAGCCTTATCACAGCCATTCTGGATATTCATATATGCTTTCCCCTTTGCTCTCTGCCATCCTGTATATTGAAATAAATTTGCTGTGTGCCAGCACTTTCATGGCCTATGCACATTAAAATAATTAGAAATATAGAGTGGCATTTTAGGAAAATGTTGAGTAAGGGAAGATTTAGCAATACCTCTCTGATAATGATTCCTCTGCGCCTCAGATAGTGAGGGGACCAAAAGGTTTATTCCATCTGGGTGATTATTGTGAACATGGTAGTCTCCTGTTACCATTTGTAAGAATCCTGTTTTGACCACATTCAAACAGGTGAATTCATACAGATGAATTCTACAGATGCAAATCAAGGACTAATTACTGTGGAAAATGGAATTGGTAGCAAAGAACTTTTTCTTTAATCTTCATTCTGTACGTCTATCTCTGGATTTTGGGGAGCTCTCTCTACACTTCAAAGCATGGCCAATACTATTGTGTCTGTCTCTTGGACTGGTTGGATGGGGTTTGGAGCAACCTGGTCTAGAGGAAAGTGTCCCTGCCCATGGTGGTGGGGTTGGAACTGGATGATTTGTAAAGTCCCTTAGAACCCAAACCATTCTATGATTCTACGAGTTACATGTACAGATGTTTCCTGCTTCTTAGGAGACATCCCAGTCTGCAGATTAGCAGAGAGCTGGACAGGTTTTCAGCATGGTCTAACATGCAACATGTAGCCTTCCAGAGCAATGTGTTTGGAACTGCTCTCTAATGAGAGATACTGAATGGAAAATGGTATTGAAAGCCAATGGTGCCTCCTTAGGCTTGCTCACTAGGATGTCATTGGAGGTTTTTTGGTATCTGGGGCTATTAATTATGATATTTTCTGATTCAGCCTCTCAGTCCAGTTTTGCTGTGTTATGCTCAGATTATACATCTTACATAAAAATTGCTTTATGTATAATGTTTGCATTACTGCTCTAAGACAAGTGTTCTGGGTTAAGAGTGCTGTGGTGCCACACCTTTATTGCAGGTTTAGGAAGCATCTGCTTTTACAGCTTTTTAGTGCCAAAAATCCAACCAAATTAAAAACACAGATACAAATGATGTAAATCTACCCCCTGGTTCCAGTTACTGTTATTAGTGAGCATGAGCGTGATAAAGGCCATTTTATAATTTTTGCAATGTTTGATAAGTTTGCCTCTGCCTGTAAGTGCCTTTCAGATCATCTTGCACTGTGCTTTTCTCCTGCTAGTCCAGCAGTCCTGCTATATCCTCTTTCCCACCACATACCCTACATTGGGGCTATTCATATGTCATGTAGATGTGGCATTAATGGACATGGTTAAGTGGTGGACTTGGCAGTGTTGCGTTGGATTTGATGATCTTAAAGGTCTTTCCCAATCTAAATAATTTTGTGATTCTGTTATCATTGTACTCAGTCTCAGGTGGTTTTGTCTGCTCCAGATCACAGGGAGGAGTGGATAAACTAAAAGCACTGGAGGTGTGAGTGATTTTTGTTCCAGCTCAGCAATGAGTTAGTTCTGTGCCAGGCTGGTAATCCCTTTGATTTTACTCTTATTTCATCTTTGTAATCAGCAACAATGTGCCCATTGGCAGGAAAATCACATTGAAGTTCATCAGTACAAGTGCCAGTCTCCCTAGTTTCACAGGCACTGTGGAAAAGGCACAGTGTACAAGGAAGTCAGGCTATGTAATATTGGGTGATGGAATTGATATGTGTTCTTTCTGAGTGCACATGGCACCCAAAATTGCATCTGTTCCTTAGGCTTATATATAGAAAAATTGGGCTTATATATAGAAAAATTGGTATGAGTGAGTGCTAAAATGCACAGACTTTTTAGGTGGAAGAACCTGTGTGCTTGTGAAGTATTGCTCTGCCAAATGAAAATGAGTTGACAGTCCAGAAGGAACAGGGCATCTATGTCATCTAACCTTGCATCAATAGGTCAGCTAGCATCCAAGAAAGCCACTGGTTTCATGCCCAGTTGTCCCCAGACATGACCATGTATGTCTTCATGAATACATTGTAAGAATAAACAGTTATAAAGCACTAAAATCCAGTTTAATGTTGTAAGTAATATCACCGTTTTCTAAATATTGTTGCTTATCAGTTAATCTCTGTGTTCTTATCCAGTCTTTGAAGAGCAAGCACCCTTTGAGTGGCTGGTTAGTGGACCTACCCTGGCATTTGGCACTTGACATTCACTCCAGGCTTTTCTTTGCTTATTTTTCCTTGCACCCGAGATTTTTACAGGCACTGTTTCCACTGAAACACTTGGTCAGCATCTCTGCTCTCCCTTGTTTTGATTTACTGCTGTCACAAGTGGGATTAAAAAGAGTCTGCAAGGGAAATTCTGGCTCCAGTGAAGCTGGTGGCAAAGTTCCCACTGTGTTCAAAGAAATGGGATTTTGAATGGTGGGTGCAGCGTGCTGGACTTGAAAAAAGTTAGATTTGATACAGGGGTGGCATCTCTGTGACCTGATTTGTGTGTGTGTGAGAAGGCCTCCTTACAATGCCAAAGCTGTGCAAAGAAACCCTGCTGAGTGTGCCAGTGGGACCTGGGGAGCTGCTCTCTTCTCAGAAGTGTGTGCTCTTCATCTTGCGGTTTTGGAGCTATTGAGGTGTATTTGCTGTTCCTCCTGGGTAGATGTTTGCCTGTTACAATTGATGCCTTGAATATTTTTGGATGAAGAGACATGTAAATTGGATGTAGATTAGATGCCTTCTGTGCTTCACCTGTTCCCTGTACTGGATAATTCCTCTCAAACAGCTGTTAATGCCCTGGCATCTGCTGCAAACCTGGACCTGCTGTGGTGCCCATGTTCTGGATCCTGACAAAGGATCTGAAGCTTCAGATGAGGCTTTTCTGTGCCAAGGGATGCTTTCAGAGGATGGTTGGAGCCTAGGTGTCTTAAATGACAACTGGTCTGTTTTAGAGATGTGGAAGATATCTAAGACTGTGTCTTTCTCTGCCTTGCTTCTCTTTGATAAGCCTGTTTCCTATGTAGTAAGAGTCCCAGTAGCAGAGTGGTTTTGATATTTATGTCTTGTACAGTTTGCATTCAAGGCACTTGACAAGCACTAAATAACAAAAAAACACGAGGCAGAAAAAGACAGAGTGATTGACTGAAGGAGTAGGAGTCCCTCCATGTGTACAAAATAGGACAGACTAAATTAAATTAAACCTGTGATAAGCAAAGATCTTATATAACTTGTACTGTGAAAGGCTCTGAGCTTCCTTTCGTGCTGTTAAAAATTGCCTTCTGAAAAAACCTTTTATTGTTCCTCAAGCCTTTAAAATGCCTCTTTATATGTGAGTATATTATATGATTTGGGTATTACAGGTTTATGACAACAATAAGCTGCCTTTAATTTAAAACATAAAGTTGATTGATCATGTTCAGTAGCAGTAACTGGTATCGTCCACCTCTCAACATCAAGTAGGATTTGTCATTTTAACACTAATTAATGATGACTTTCTGTATTAGAAGTAATGTAAAATCAAGCACTTCAGCAAATTCTTGTTATTTTTTCCTTCAGGACTATGAGAAGCATTGTTTTAAGTCTCAAGAAAAGAAAAAAGAGATGCATCAGTGCATTCAAAAAGGCATAGATTAAAAAAAATTCAAACTTTTTGTTCACATCTCATGCGTACGTTTATAGAAATTTATTAGCTGAAATTGGGAAAGAAAGGCAGGTCATTTGAAAATGAGCCATAAGCTGTGCTTTGCATGTTCTCGAGACAGCTGTGTATGTTAGTGATAATCAGCACCTTAATGAAGCCTCGTGACTGGGTAAAACCATTTCCTGACGTCAGGTGCTGCAGTGGCATCTCCACTGCAGTGCTGACCCAAAGGTAACAATTCTGCCAAACCTTTTATAGAATCATAAAGCCATTTAGGTTGGAAAAGACCTCCAAGATCATCGAGTCCAACTGTTAACCCAACATTGTCATCTTCACCACTAAACCATGTTCCCAAGTGCCGTATCTACATGTTTTTTGAGTACTTCCGGAGGTGATGATTCTACCACGTCCCTGGGCAGTCTGTTTGAAAGCCTGACCACCATTTCAGTGAGGAAATGTTTCCTAATGACCAATCTAATCAATATTTGTCCCTGTGTTACCAGTGAAAAGGCACCTGTAGTAATATCCAGATGCTGTAGTCACTCCCGTGCCCTGTGTTTGTCTCCGTCACCCATGTGAGGCAGCACCGTGTTCTGGGAGCAGCCTCATTGCCCCCCTTGGTTGGCTGTGCAGAGAAAAGATTTATGGTCTGGCCTTCATTGAGTACTTTAATGCTTGCTGAGCCACTAACCACTATGCTGTTTTATTGTTTCTTTCAGAGCAGTAGACATAAAATAAATGTTTATTGAACCTTGGGAGGTCTGTTGATCAATAAGAGAAGCTGCATTGAAACCACAAAGGCACTGATAGCTTCTCTCTTTCATATTCTCAAGGTTGTCTCTTGTAGGTTTCAGCTGAAGCTCAAACTGTTTGTGAACAGAGAGAATGGGGGAAAAAAAGGCCTGATCAATTAAAAGTGTGTTCGTCCAAGTGTCTGAAAGCTTTTATCCCATGTTCCATTTTCCTTCAGTTCTGTAATTGGGAATTTGCACAGCGCGGCCTTCACTTATTTTTAATCCAGGAAAGAATGGCAATAAAAGCCTGACTGTTTCCTTACAAAGCCTTTCAAAAGTCAGGTCAGGGGGTTGGGTTTGCTTACACCAGCTGGAAGCCTGACCTGGAAAAGAATGCGAAGATGAGATGGCCAAGTGGCAAGAAATAGCAGAGTTAAAATTATATTTTTGTATTCTTAGCCTGGAGAGGGATGAGTCTTCAAAAGCTTTTTAATATTTTCCACTGAACTGTTAAAGGAATGCATTATACAGTAAGGAAAACGAGGATAAATTTGGTTGTTTAGTAGCAGTGCAGACATAGCTACACATGTGTAGTTGTATGAGACAACTCATACACTTCCTTCCTGTGCTGAATTTTCAGAGCATTACAGTCATTGCTTCGCACTGTTTAAATCCTACCTCTATTTGTAATTGGTATTTAATAAAAGAATTTTGACTATCTTATTGTCCCAGGTGCATCTTGACAACATTAGATTTGTAATCATTGGTTCAGCCAACAGCTTTTATCTGTAGTAGCTTGCATTCCTCCTCCAGAAGGCTTTTTGAGAGGACTGAACAAAATTTGGGAGGCTTTAGAGGTTTTGTTCCATTTTCTCTGTTTTGACAGCAATACTGCTGTGGCCTGCAGCTGTTGAGATAATGGTTTCATAAGCTGTCAGCTCTTTTTCTAACTATATATCCTTAAAGATATACTCAGAAAAAGCACTTAATGAAGCATTACGGTGGATTTATTGCAGTCATTTACAGTGGGAAGGTGGCCATGGTTACTCACTATTGTAAGTGTCCTTGTGACACTCTAAATATTTAAATGAAGCGTAAATCATAATTAAACCTTGGTAAATGACAGTTCACAGCATCTCCAATGCTTATGCTGTTTAAGGTGATCGTAACAAAGTTGTTGTCTAGAAAAAAAGAGAAACCTTATTTCTTTTTCAGTTTTATGTATGGTGAACTGACAGACAAGAAGACCATTGAAAAAGTCAGACAGACTTTTGACAACTATGAGTCAAACTGCTTCGAAATTCTTCTCTACAAGAAAAACAGTATGTATATATTTGTGTGTGGTGTTGGGAGTGATAAAACATATTTAAAGTATATAATAGACTAAAATAAGTTTTCATTTTGACATATGGGGTAAATTTAGGGCAAGATTTAGAGAAGAAACAGGTATTTTGGTTGCCACAGCTCAAGAAGAGATTGCCAGGAATAGTAGCTGTTCCCTGCTGTCTCTAGTCTGACTCCTTTCAAAAATATATTCAGTTTTGAAGATTGTTTCCCTGAAGGGAAACTGACTGGATTGAGTG
>JAOXXN010000065.1:58266586-58314826 GCA_026770055.1 Myrmophylax atrothorax
GAGTGAAAAGAACTGCTGAATGAGGTTCCCCCTCATCCCTCAGGAAACTCCCCCATGTCTCCACAAGTGAGAACCCAGACCCTGTTTGCCATGAGTGGATGCTCCCAGCAGTGTCAGGATGCCTCTGTGGTGTGTAAACCAACACGTATGAGCTCTGGGGAGAGTACTAAATTTGGCACATAGCCCAGGGATTAGTTAGAAAACGAAGGAATTTCATAACTTAATGAGATGCAGAACCTGTGCCCTTTCATCTTGGTGGCATTGGATTTGCAGGAAGTTTCCAGAAGCAGAGAAGATTTTCTGCATTTTGTCTTATCCATGAGCAGCTGCAGTCACATTTTCTGTCCTTCCACATGTGTGGGCAGCCCTGCTTCTGCTTTGTCAACTTCATAGCACATACTGAGCAAAACCCACGCTGTTGTGTGGTCTCACACTGGACTTGAGCAGTGTGCACATCTCTCCTGAGCTGGTGGTTGCAATTCCTGTTGTTGTCAGTGGAAATGAACAGCCTCCTCCACTAGCACAGACCACCTTCCCAAGATAGAAAGCCAGAACTCTCGGATGAAACATGCTCCAGAAAAGCTGGTTCCTCTACCCTGAGAAGAGCAAGTCTAATTGACTGGCTTGGTGGCCATGTCAAGTACAAGCCAAGAGCACACCAAGAGCAATCCTGATGGAGGCATTTTCTTCAGTTTAGCTTTCCTGTACAAAGTGCAGGTACTGTGGGGCTGGGGAGTTTCCTCCCTGGTTGACCTGCCTGGAGTCCAATATCTGAGGCTTTGCTTCCCCCTGGGTGGACTTTGGTGCCACCAAGCTCAGGCTGGAGCTTTTCCTTGCATGCTGTGGCTGAGGTAAGGGAATGATGTGCCTCAGGAAAGACCTAACTGTGCCTGACTGCCCCATTTACCTGCAAACTCACATAAAACCTTTCATGACATTGAATGAAGCATCCTGGATACTTGCTCTTATGCTTTACCTCCGTTTTCCCTTTTTAGACCAAATCTGCCTGTATATGTACTTAAACAGCAGGAAATGTTGTTAGAGTTCTCCAAGCCTGTCTGCTTCAAGGCATTTTAGCCAACACATTAATTTAAAAGAGAAGGAAGAGCACCTCTGCAGTCCAGCTGTTCCTGCAGGTGTCCAGGAGAGCCCTCCAAATGACCTCTTTTTGGTTCCTAAGCATATGGATGTGTCTGTTCTACAGATTTTCTGCTTCTCTGCCTGTTTCCTGTGCAGCTCACCTGGATGCCCCCTCGCATCAGGGGAATCTCTTGGGACAGACTTGTGTTGGGTATCTTTGCCAGTGGTGGTGCCCAGCACTGCCATGCACCCATGTCTGTGTGGTTTCCAGAGGGATCCCAGAGACCCTGTGCTCTCCCCAACCCTGGATTCTCTTAATTAAGAGGGGACAGGTCCTCCTCTAGAATGGGCCACTCCTGAACTAAATTTTATTTAAGTATACAAAGAGAAAAGCCTTCTCTTGGTGACTTTCCTGTAAGAAGCCAGATGCTTTTTGCTTTAGGTTGTGAATTGTCTACTGGGGCTTGATGATGCTTCAGAGATTTATGGACCTGCAGTTGCCTTAATAAAATCTTCACCTTTGCCCAGATCTCCAAGCCTACACTTTCCATAAAGCTATGCAGGATTACAGAAGGACTTAGTGGAAAAGTACTCAATATTTCTTTTCAGGCTTGAGTCAGTTCCCATCCATAACATCTGTTGTCAGCTTTCTTCTCCATCACCCAAAGCCCAGAACTTCAACCTCTCACTAATGCTAATAGACTCACCTTTTGGCTCTGGTTCAGCAGCTGGTGTGCTTAGGCTTTGCTTCCATTTGTCATAATCAGAGCCTTGCAGAAGAAGGTCCTTCAAGAAACCACCTGCTTATCTTGCAGGCTGAATATTGGAGCAGTTAAAGGAGTAAAGAATAGTTAACTATTGGTATGAATGTACTTCTACAGAGTGTAGACAGTTTCTCTGTGTAAGGGCTTTTGTTTATCATCTATATGGAGCTTTCAGTCCTTTCAGAGTACCTTCCCACCCACATTTTCAAACCATAGGTGCAGAGGTGCTTTGTATTTTTGACAATGTGGCACAACCTTTTTTTTTCCTTACCCATTCTTTTATGCTTTTGGCAGAGGGAGATTTTGAGGTTTTCAGGTTGCTTTCCCATCCTCCTCTCCTTTGCCACAGAGATCATCTTCAAGAGCTGATGTTCTCCAGCAGTATCCATACGACTGCTGACTTCACACACCCCCTTGGAGTTTTAACCTAGCCTGCAGATTTCAGGTTCAGACCTGAAAGCTTGCTACAACTTTCTTCTGCTTTGCTGCATTCCTTCACATATAGTCCTTACCTCTACCCACACAACTATTCAGCAACCACGTTAAGTATGCACATATATATATATGTGTATATATGTATATGAATGCCTGTCTCTGTATATAATGTGTATGTATATATATGATAATACTCAGGAAACCTCTCTGCCTGCTTTTTCCCATTTTGAAGCCTCTACAGCAGTAGCCACCTCGCCTCTTTGGTTTTTTTCAGCTCTGTTGTACTGGGTATTTTACCTCCTTGCTTTCAGAGCTTTTCAAAAGATGCCTATGGGTTCCTGCATAAGAGTGCAAGTACAATATTTCTCCAGAGAGCTGCAGCACTCTGTTTTGGTAGTTATAAAAAGTCTTTTATCTCAGGTAAGAAACTGAGAATTAAAATAATCAAGTGATCAGCATAATGGCTTTGGAATTGTAATAAAAAGCAGTCCCACATCTCTCCCAATTCTCCAGTTTACTGGTAGTGAGTTACTGGATTATTCCCAGCTGAATTTCATTGAACCGGTGTGGATTTTAACCTTCCCCACAGTAGTCCTAGGCCAAATGGTTTTCACTGCTCTCTGGGATCTTTCCTGCAGTTCCTGGCACAGCTCCCAGCTGTGGTGCATTAGAGGAGATTTGGAGGGGCCAGTGGTGCCCGTGTGGGATAAGAGTGGGCAAGCAGCTTCTCTCAATGTGTCAGCACTTAGGCAGCTCAGGAGAAAAGCCATTCTGTCAACTGGCTGAAAGCACATCAAATCCCCAAGGTGATTAGCTGGCTGTGAAGGCATTTACAGTGCAGTGTGTGTAGGAGAGTGTTTGGGAGGGAGGGGACACGGAGCTTTGCTGGGTGGAGAGCATCTGACATTTACATCCCTGCAGGTGAACAGGGTATTTCTAAGAAAATTGCTCAAAGTGTTCTAGGATTTTACCCCTTATGGAGCAGACCTGCATGTGCGTAGGGGACTGCCATGTGCATTTCAGCCAGGAAGATGAGTTTCAGCTCCTGAGCACCTGCAGGAGTCCTCTGCAAACAGTGAGGGTTTACCAAAAGCCATGCTAACCACTCCAACCCCTAGGGCTTTTTGTTAGCTGTTTATTTGATGAGTGGTAGGATTTGAAAAATATTTGGTTTTATTTCAAAAGTTGAGTAGAAATAACTGTGTTGGGAGAGTGCTGCACTCATCAGGGCAATGAGGAGGTGGAGGTATGATCTGAAGCACAAAAAAGAAATCAAATCTCTTGATTTACCCTGATGGGACATTGGGAGTCCAACTCAGCTCCTCTTAAATAATGTAGCAAGCTAAAATTTGAAGCACTTCATGGTATAGTCGATCAGTTTTGATTTGATAGCTCCATATTATGTGAAGAAGGAATCAATGATACTATCCACCTGCTTTTTCTTGCCTTTCTACCTTGCAGATACTTAGTTTGTGAGACATGCTGGGAAAAAATAAGAGCAAGAGGGGAAGAATAATGTATTTCATTTCAGAATGGAGATTTAAAACCCTCCTGTCTCCGCTTATCATCTAGTTAGATTAGTGAAGCTGTGAAAATGGGAATATGTTGTTTTCCTTTGAGGAAGTAAAATTAAAAGGGCTGGAAGATGCAGAACTATTGAGATAGGGTCCTAAACTACACGTGTGTTACATTCACAAGTAAATGATTAAGTATTCTGTGGATGGGCTGGGGAAAGTTTGTGCTACACCACATTTCAGTGTCACGTTTTTCTTTTCTTCAGGAACCCCAGTTTGGTTCTACATGCAAATTGCACCTATAAGAAATGAGCACGAAAAAGTGGTTTTGTTCTTGTGCACTTTTAAGGATATCACTTTATTCAAACAACCAATTGAAGATGATTCAACAAAAGGTAAATATGAAGTACATTATTATTTTTTGTAAATGATCAAAGTACATGCTTGAGCTCAGACCTGTCACTAAGACATGCCATGCCTGTGATCTGTGTCTTGAATAGAGGAAGTGTTTTGTGACCTGTTAGAGTTCCAATGCCACTCTCCTAAATAACTGTTTAAAAAAGAAAGATAAATCACCATGAATGGAAATTCCCTATCAATGTTTTTTCAGAGTAACAAGCCTTCCTTTCTCTGTAATTTCACTATTTCATCACTAAAGCTGGCACTTGCTTAAAATTGCATAATTTGAGTATTTGAATGCTGTGTTGTTTTGGGAGACCTTTCTGTTACTGGACTAGTGTCTTCTTTTCAGGAAAAAAATAATTTCAGTTTCTTGTGATGAGCTATTTCCTCCCTTTCTTGCTCTTAGAGATGAAATGCCAAAGAAACAGCCTGTTTGAGTCCTTTGTTACTGTTCAGGAATGATAAATGTGTGGCAATGGGCATTGTGCTTATTACTTACCAGCTGCTGGGGATGATGTTTGTTGAAATGCTCTCATCACCCAACAGCTCATGGCCAGACCTCCAGCCTCACAGAAGGAGAGAACTGGTGGAAAAGATGTGGAGGATCTGGCAGCATCCTCTGCTTTAGTTACAAGACACGTGCCCTGTGTGAGGTTTACATGTGTATTGCTTTGGGCAAAATAATGCGAGCCTACATAAAGAAGGACATTATCCACATCCCATCTTCACTTGGAAGTTGCCTCCTGATGATTAATTCCTTACAATGTTTTTCTTTTCATGCTTGAAGAAGGCTTGATATCTCACTCTGAGCTGTGTGTGCTCTAAGCCGTCTTCTTTAGAGTAAAGTTGGTGTCGTTTGAATGCAAACAGCATTTAAACTAATTTCTTATCTAGATAGCACTTATTATATGTGTTTGGATAACTGAAAAGTCAATTTATAAAGGCAGACATAAAACAAACAGCCCCTCTTTGAGTTGACAACACATACAACAATTTTTTTTTTGTTTAGAGAATATTATCCATTGAGTTGTAAGATCCTGATACAGGAACCCATTCTCAGCCATTGTTAGCTTTACTGCCTCTACAATTTAGTTACCAACCTGCAAATGTTCTTTATTTCACTTTCAGCTCCATAATGTGGAGTTCTTCTGTCTGGATATAATCTGAAGATTTTTAAGATAAATGTTGGTTAATTGAAAGGACTTTAATAGTGGAGGTCTGAAGGCATGGGACTGGCTCCTTGCTGCAGTGTATGTAATACATAGTCTGAACTCATCAGGGAAGAAGCTAGTTTTTGCAACAATCCTCTTGTAGGGTTTCCTGTTTGATGCTTTCTGGGGGAATCAAAGTCTTTCTCACGTGGAACCAGCCCCCAAACCCCTGGCTTTCCCTGGCTCTGCCTCACTTCCCCTGGTCTGCAGTTGCGCTGAAAAGTGTTTGACTGCAGCAGGACAGAGAAAACATATTGAAGGTGCATCTCAAATGCAGAAATGATGGATGTTTCCTCCTTTGGATTCTCAGCCCTGGGAGATTCATCCTCTGCTGCCTTTCCTGGGGGGGCAGGGATGTGCTCTGGGAGCTGAGCTCTTCCCCTCCTCATCTTGTGGCTGAGGAGCAGAATCCCTATGGCATCCAGCACAGGAACTGTGTGTGCTCCTACGGGAAAGAGGAAAAGCAGTGAAATGCATGACTTGTGAGCTGCTGTTCTGCAGTGAAGGGCATCATTAGTTAAAATGCCAGGTATTAATGATGAACATCACAAAATATTGTCATCAGCAGCCAGGGAGGTTTGGCTGTATGTTCAGAGAACACTAACTTTTGTCAAAGTCATACTTATAAAAGAAAACCAGCCCAAACAGAACATCTCACAGGCTGTACAGTCACATCTCCCAAGTGCCTTTAAGGTATATGGTTGGACCTAAGAATCTGCTAGGGGTGCATTGATTAGCATTGATGAGTACAGCCAACAAACCTCACAATTACAAACCACTGACCCGATTTTTCTTCTGCTTTTTCATAAATTAAAACTTGTCTTTTCTTGATATAAGAAAATCATATTCAAATATTTGCACCATTTTACTACAAGGGTGGGAAAACAGCACTGTTGCATTACCCTTTGTGTCTCAACTGTGTGGATCTGCAGGATCCCATGGCACTGGGATCACAGTGTTTTTGTGTCAGACATGGTGCCATGAGAGATCCATAATTCATTGTCCCTGCAGATAACATTACAGTGTGCTTAGAAGCTGCCAGACCACTTTCTTTTTGAATTATGAGATTGGTAAACATATATGTTACAATGTAGTGGAGAATTTTTAAAGTTTTGTAAAAAAGCATTTCAGTGAAATATTGCTGTTGAGTGCTGGGATTTGTCATTGAAAGGGCTGGCTTTTTTTTCCTTTTAAAAAGAAGGATATTTCTCCAGAAATTCTGCCAGGACCATGCAATACATAATACATAAGTAACTATGGTGCAGATGAGTTACTGTGTATTACTTATGGGAGCAGTAAATTTGAGATTAAAAATTCAACAGAAATAAAATATTGATGCCATTATGCAATAATCTCTCTGTACCAATACATTCTGCACTGTTCAAAGGTGTGTTGCTTTGTTGTGAAGCTTCAGTATATCACGCTCCTATGAGCTATTTAAATCATACCAATGGATGTACTACACTGCAGAGTGTCTGTGTGTCCTGACTCCTGGAAATACGTGGTTGGGTTTGCCAAATCTGCTAGCGGTGGCTGCAATGTGGTTGGCATCTCATGAAGACCTTGCAAGGGAACAGCAATTTTGGGGACAAGAAGTGGTGCTGAGGATGCAGATCTGCTCAGAAGTGTCAAGGAGCTTGTCAGATTTGTGAGAACAGGACAGACAAATAAAATAGTTGTCTTACTACAAAGCACATTGCAAGGGTGAACTGGGATTTTTTTTTCCCCCTGATATGGGCTTAAAACCATGTTTGTTTACAGGGTCTGCAAAAATGCAGTTGACATCATGGGGACAAGCCCTGTGCAAGCAAAGGGTGTTAGGAAGGTCTGGGGCACTGAGACAGATGGTGTGTGTCTCTGCTTCACTGTGTGCCCACCATTTGCTGTATTAATGCTGAAAAGAGGAGGATGAAGAGGAGGAGGGGGCTTAGCTTGCTGGAGGGAGTAAAAGTAATGAAAAATTTTCCCAGGTCACCCAGGAGACTGTGAATTTGCTGCAAACCAGAAAGCTATTGAAACTAACTGGACTGTAAGCAAGACTGGAGAAAAGGGATATTTAAAAGCTGCCTTCCTCTCATAAAATACAGTGACAGAGATCAAACCCCTTGTTTTCTGGGAGGGTACAGGCAGTTGACACTAAAGGTTGGACGGACTTGTTTTCTTGTTACTCATGCTCCTACCTATTATTGCTGGGCAATGTGTGGGAGACCTATGATGTATTGCAATGTAACAGTGACCAAAAAGTACTGTTGTATCCTAGTAAATCGAAAATTACTTTAAAAAGTGTTTAGCCAGCCAAAAGTCCCCAAATCGCCCTAGCAACTCAAGTAGCAGTAGCAACGATGATAAGGGAAGGAAAGATCAGCTGCCTGGTGGATGGGTTCCCTCCTGGGTGGAGATGCCACTGCAGCTGGGCAGGTCTGGAGGGTACAGAGAACTCCGTCCATTTCCTTGGCTTATGGTTTATAGTGCCCCAGCTGCTAAGTCAGTGGCTGAATGAGCTGTGGATGGTTCCAGGGTGGAAAAAGAGGTGTGAGAATTAGTGATGGGACAGGAGACGATGGCTGCATTTGGTGGTCACTGGGACAGTGCCTTATTCCCTGGTGAAGGAGCTGTGCTGTGTTTCTCTGGTCTCTCTTTCTTTCCTTCTGCTGCTCCTCTTTGGTAATATGAATATTTGTCTGATCTGGATTCAGTACCAAGCAGGAGGTCCTACCTGTGGTGACAGAGAGCCAGATCCTCAAGAGTCCTGGCTCAGTGCCTTACAAAGCAGAGGTGGGAGGCCATTACAAGCATATGAAAGATCGTATTATGTATTTTCTTCAAGAGAATAAACCCCCCAAAATCTTTATTTTTAATGTTTGTGCCATTGTCAGGTCACAGTTGGATGCTTTTATCAGCTTGCTGAGTTTTTATTCTGTCTTTACCCAATGGCCTTTTAAAAACATCTGAAGACTTTCAATTCCTCCAAAGACACACAGTGGTAATAGTCTTATTTGTCAGAAAAAAATGAAGCCATTTTTCTTGGCCCTAACTATTAGAAGGGTGAATGGGACCACTTAAAATGTTCATACCATTTGAAGCCAGGAGTGTTGTATATTATATTGAACAGAAAGTTTAAGGACAGGAAAAAAAAGACCAGCATTTTTTTGGCTAAGAATGAAGTTTCACCTAGTTGTGCAATGGTTTTATTCCCTTTGTTATCATCAGTGAAAAAAAAAATGTGGCCTGCAGGTAAACTTGGATTTATTTTTGTGTAGGATTCTCACTGGTTCTTGTGAGTCTCTTTTGAGTGAAACATCAGGCTTGCCACCTCTGCAGTGAATGGGAAGTTCTGGAGAATACTGATGGCACGTTGAATTAGGATGCAAAGTTGTATTGATGAGGCCCTTACAACTCGGGATTGTGTGCTGCTAACAGATGGGATCAGGAGGTGGCACAGCAGGATCCTGAAGTTGTCTTTTTTTTTTCTTTTTTTTCTTTTTTCACTTGATAGAGCCAGACTTTGATAATCAAGACTGTCTGGGACAATGCTGTAATGCTTTCAGTGATATAACTCTTTATGGTTATATAACTCTATATAATGATACAACTCTATCTGGCAGTGTGACAGGGCTATAAAAAGTGTAGTAGTTGCAGAAATATGCACTTATGCTTGCTAATTCTTGCTAAGCCTATAATTCTGATCCTTTTTTATCTTTAATAAGTGCAAGTTATTAAGCATATATAACTAGTTGCACATGGGAACTTTTTTCCTTGAGGGGGTATCAATCCTGGTGATAATAGAAGAAGTAGGTGGAGGGATTAGAGCCCGAAAATGAGGTTTCTACCTTTAGCTAAAGCACAGTGTACCCTGTTGAGTACATCACCTTGACAGTAATCCATCACAGTAATTTATAGGTCACAATTTGGATATCCTTAACATGTTTTTATTCCACTTTTCTGTGGCTGTAATAGCAAGGCTCTCGGTGCTATAGAGACCCACTTGTTCTCATGCTGTTTTCTTTTACTCTGATCAGCAGTTTCATCTCCCAGTGCCTTCAGGGAGATCACCTCCATCTCTTCATTCTCTCCTGGGTCTGGAGTAGCATCCAGGGACACCTGGGCCATGAGAAAGGAATTTGGAGGGGATTACAAGAGAAGTGGTAATTTCCCAGATGGGCTTTCAGTGTCAAGGGTAGACAACTGAGAGGAATAATGCTAAGATATAGTCTCTTGGTATTTGAAACCACCCATTTTGGATAGGCACAGCTTGCCAGTAACCAAGAAGACCATCCAGGGTTTTTCCTGTTTCTGCAGGACAAACATCCCTGTTACTGTCTTCAGTGACATGCTGGTGGCACTTTCTGCAGGCACTGCACAGACTGAACAGTCATGAAGAGATAGTTGTTTGCTCACTCATAGGACTGATGCTCCAATGCCTTGTATTCACCCCCCAGCCCCCATCCTTTCTTCGCTTACTGCTGTTGGAGACTCACTGTGATGGAAAAGAGGAAATTTCTATATCCAGGGCCGTTTAGTTTCCTTCACAGAAATCAAGTACTTTCCTGAATCCGATATTGCCTTTGGAGCCCTTCATGTGCTCCATCAGTAACCCAGAATGCACATTAACTGTCTGAAAATTTCTGTCAGTTTAATGTGCAGTGAAAAAGAAATCCCATTGAAATAAAATCTGAGCCTTTGAGAGACTGAATTAAACTGGAAGCTGATCTTTAAAGCAGCAGCTCTTTGTAGATGGATATACTTTCTGTATAGAAAACTGAACACTCCTCAGCTATGTATAAAATAATGAGTATAAATGCAGTAAAGAGTAGAGTTTAGAAGTCTAATCTGTGTATCACAGGGCATTATTACACTTCACTAAGTTGCCCCTCTGCTGAACCCATGAACTTGTGTGTAACCATCCCCTCCAGACAAGCATCCAGTATTGATTTAGAAGTCTGAAGAGGCTGAGGATCCATGACATTACCTAATATTTTTCTTGCTTTTCCATTACACTGTAGGCTTTAAAGAAGCATCATATTTAAATTAACCTGCATTTAGCTTCTTGCAGTGACATCTTATGCATTTTTTTCACTGTAGTAAGTCCTATTTAGGCATTTACATGTATAATCAAGTCATCACTCCGCCTTCTTTTGATAAAGTAAATGAGTTCAGCTCCTTAAACCTCTGTCTAGCCTGAATTTGGAGGTCTGATGATGGCAGATACGTGGATATTTTAGCTGCCCTTTAATCCAGCTCATTGGCAGCAGTGGGAATGAAGCTGTGGTGGCCTGGATTTCAGTCTCCCAGGCCCCCAGTCACTTCCTGCAGCCAATATTGTGGCTGGGTGTGTTCCCAGCTAATTCCTCATTATTGCCAATTGCTCAGCCTCTCCAAGCCTGGTTCTTACTGTTATATATCCAAGGAATAGGTAAATTTTTGGCAAAGCAAACTACATATGGAATTGCTCATCTACCAAGACCTTTGGATCCTTTTCAGCGCTGATCTTTGCTAGGGATGTTTCCCCCCTGCCCCCTGTGCTGGAGATACAACTTGTGTTGCTTTTGCCTCAATATCTGTTTTCCATTTAAAACACATTTTCATGGCACATGCCAAGTTATCAAGCACATCATCCTGTGTGACTGCCCTCACTGCTGTTTAGCATTCCTTTAATCTCCCTGTCTTCTGACGTTTTATCAGTCATTTTATAAGGACTTTGAAACCATAGAGAAAAGCATTGAGTGGAAGGATACCTGGCCATTGGCATCCAGAAGGCTCTCAGGAATAATTTTTTACTATTTTTCACTTCTCCTTGTTTGATACGTGCCAAGTAGTGAGTTCTTCATCCATTTAACCTGTAATTTCCTGAACGGCGTAGTCTGAGTTTCTCATTGAGGTGTCACAGTGTCAATTCTGAGCAGATCACCGTGCAGGAGGTTTGACCAGTCTGCGTCTCTCAGGTGATTGAAATGCAGCGCCAGGAGGAGGTGATGTGATAACGCTGTGGCTGTGCTGATTTGGGAGCTGGCAGGTCCTTGGCTGCAGGTGGGAGCGAACCAAGGGCAGCCACTCAGTTGGTCACCAGGTCAGTGGTCCGAGCTGCTGCCCAGCCCAGCCCCGCCCCAGCAAGGCAGCACTGGTGCAGGAGGCTGCCCAGGCTCCTGCCTCTCCAGTGTACACCGTCTGCATTTGACTTGCAGCTTGTTCTCTCATGATGTTTGGCTGTCTTCCTGAACCAAATTTATACTCTTATGAAGTAATGAAATTAGCATTGGTGGGGCATTTTACATCTTTCCATACTGACAGCCATTCATTATGTTCCTTTTTTATTTAACATATGGAAACTCAAATTGATTTTTGTGTCGTTTTGCCTGGCACTGAGATCAAGCTGTGTAACTTGGGTCAGCCTGTTCTCCCTTTCTGCATATGGGTGCAGAACCTTTTTGGTTGTAATCTATTCAAAAACTTCATTGTTACTGTAATAAATCCAGCCAGAGAAGAATTTTCCCCACATTTCTTTAGCTTTTCCATGTCCATTCTCATAAGCCATAATTTCTCATTCACCTACTTACTTGTTCCATCTTTCTTCCCATCCCTGTGTGCTTTATTGTATGCTGCTTTTTAATTTCTAGCAACTGCCTTCCTTTTGATCCCAGTCTTTGGCTGGTGTAATCCTTCTTCCTTGACTGCTGAATGGCACCATTTTGCTATCTGACCAACTCCTGAAAGCCTGTTGACTGACATTCACAGTAGCCAGTATTTTCTATTATTTTTTGTAACTTCTTCTCAAAATTTGCATTTATTTTTATACACTTACAGGAAGTAAGTCCTCAGTGGCCCTGTGTGTGTGTATAAAGTTCAGCTTTAATTGCATAAAGGTGAAATTTAAGAAGCTAGGCACCCTAAGTTTGTGATTATGTGAGAATTAGGTTTGAGAATATATTGTATACTAAATATAGTCTGGACGCATATAAATCTTAGCACTTCTTATCAGTGGATCTCCAAATGGCTTGCAGAGTAGGTCATTAGCATTATCTTCATTTTAAGGAGGAGAAAAAGCTGAAGCTCAGGGAGGTAAAGTAATACGCCTTTATTTCTTCATCCTTGTTGAACTCCCCAGCAGTTGCAATGGGCGGATGGTAACTGGGAAGGCAACACTAAGTAAGAATGGAGGTTGGATGTAAAAATTATCCCAAGAGTGCAGTGCATTATCCATCAGTGGAACACACAGAATTTCAATCCAGGAAATTTATCCCAATATTTTGAATTACATTTTAATAGACTCTGAGTCCAGAAATACTTTTACCGCATCACGCGAGTGATTGAGCTTTGTTTGACTATTATGCTGTTTATTCAGGAGTCCCATCTACCCCCCCCCCCGACAAAGCAAAACCACGATGATTAAGTTTTTCAAAGAGACAATGAACTCTTGCAGCCATACTTTACCTGCAGTAAGGAGCAAACAGCCAGCCATTGTAATGATTTTACTGTCTGAATGTCTAGAAATAGTTGGGATTGATACATTCTAACTATTTATGTCAAAAGATGATACATATTACCAATTTAATTCCGTACTACCCAACCCTGAGTGGTGTTAGCTGTTAGATTTTGTGGATAAGTCATAAATTCAAATTATTTAAGCATTCTGCATGTTAACTGTTTCATGCTTCACAGTGAGAGGAGAACAACCTTTCCATGGTCTGGAAGTGTTCCCTGTACTGCTGCAGGCAGGAATCATCACAGGCACTGCTGTAATTGCCCTCTGCAATTATTTTTCACACAGAATGTAATTCTTAACCCAAGTGTTTTCACTGCAGTCTAAGTATGGGATAGTTCCCTCTTGCACTGATTTAAAAGTCATCATTATTTCTGATCCTTTTAGGACCAGACAAACCTTGACAAAAAGGTTAATTGCAACCCAGTGGAACTACACTAATGCTTTATTAGGGGGAACTAGCCATGTCTAGGTTTTTCAGGGCAAGTGCACTATAAAGAACATTAACATCTCACCTTGAGATTTTAAACTCTTCACAAACTCTGATGTATGAATTTAGCTGTAAAATACCATAATATACTTTATGAACTACATCTTTTGTTTTCCATGTGGCTGCTAGCTGGGTAGTTAGGTCTATATTTCGAACTGTACTCAAATCCAGTCAGAGAGACTGCAAATCTTCAACTCCTAATTAAATTATGGTAGAATGGAGGGTTTTCTCACTTGCAGACAGTTATATTTGAAAATATTTGCTGTTATCTGTGAAGGCCTATTGATTGCCAGTGTTTGTTCAGGGGATGTGGCGTAAACACTGGTGGAGCAAAAGAGCCGAAGTCCTGTTTTGCTCCTTAGGCTGTACCTGGGCAGGAACTTTCCCCAGCAGAAGGAACTGCCTGAGTCTGACCCATCCCTGGGCAGGAGTGTTCCTAATGTGATGGGCACCAGGACTTGCTTCTCGGTGCATGTGGGAGCACCCTCAGGATGCTCACAGTTTGGGGTGGAGCCTAACAAATTATCTGCCTGTTTTGTGACCTTGGGAGGAATTTGAAGGTTTTTTCTCCAGACAGCCTTTAGGAAAGAGTCTTAGAGGTCTCTTTGGACATCAATGATTTTGTGACTCTGTCCCATCCCTTCCAGCATCACTTCTGCTTAGGGAAGCCTCCCTTGCTGCACTTTCTTTGGGCAACTTTTTATATTTATGTATTCTCTGGATCTTTTTATGCCCTGCCATACACTGCAACAACATCTTTGACCTGCCTGACATTCCTCCTTACTCAGAGAAGCAGCAGAGATGAGCAGTGGGTGTTGGAGGTGGATGGGAGTGTTTGTGTCCTGAGTCAATCTGCAGGGTGTATTAGTGGGAAGGAAGTTGGCAGAGTGAGGTCCCTATGGCAGTGCAGGAGTGAGGGGGGCAGAAGGTCCCTGAGCACAGAGAAAACAGCGAGTGTGACAGAGGAGGGAAGATTTTTGGAGAGCAGCTGCCACAGAGCTATTCCCATCCCAGCTGGCCAGTGTAAAACAAAATGATGGATTCAGGATCTCAGGAGGAAAGTTGTGTGGGCATAGTACTACTCGTGTGGAGGAGTAGCTGATGGAAAGTCACATGTTCTAGTGAGTAAGATAATTTGGACTTGCTGATGATGGAGGGACAATAGGATGAAGTTCTAACCCAGAAATACTGTTTCTCCCTCAGGCATCATGTAATTTCTGTAGTGTATGAATCTAGGGAGTGAGCTGAGTGAGCACCTAAGATCCGTGTGGAAAGCTTTTCCTCTTCTCAGGAGGTGTTTGGGTGCTCTGTCTGCTTCACTTGACTATTGCCTACCTCCCTTCCATGCTCCTGCACTCCACCATGCATCCTGTCACAGTAACAGCTTAGCTCATGACACAGCATCAAGTTTAAATGAAATGCCTATTTATTTTTTTTAAGTTGATTTAGTACTTCTGTTTTTTCTTCTCTTCAGAGAAACCTTGTGCTCAGCCATTGTGTGAAGTACACCACCATCTCCAGCTCAGTTAGCCTCACAGTTGGAGGGCTGGCACATTGGCAGTCCTAATTAGAGCAAGAGACGTGAACAATATTTTGTGGATGTAAAAGATTTAATAGTGCCTAAATTGCATGGAGCAAGAAGAAAGTTGCATGGTTGGAAGGGCAGCTTGCAGCTGGGCCAAGGCAGAGAATAGCTTAGTCCATGTCTATCAGCATGGTTGCCTTCTTCATGTCCTATTTTATTAACTGTATGGGCTTGTTAAATCTTCATCTTTGATCTATTGAGAGTGCAGAAATTTTGATTTGAGTAATGGACAGGAACAGGGAAATATTTTGCTAGGCTGCTGTTTAAGATCGTGTTTTGGATCATCAGAATGGATGTAGATCATGAGGAGATTTTTTAAATCAGAGGTACAGATGTTTCTTATTTTGTCCATGGAAAAGAAAGTAACTAAAGAGAACCAGGGGAAAGTCATTGTATGTATATGCTATTCCAGAATTTTCCATTTGAGGTAGTTAATGTCTTTGTCTGGAATACCCAGTTTATCTGAGGAAGAGCAGCTGCTGGCCTGATCTGGTGTGTGTTCTGATGATGTTGCTTTTTTCCCCAAGAATCTGAGTGCAATGGTTCAAGTTCAGGGTGTTATTTTTCAAGTGGTGCTATGGAAGAAAGACACAATCCAGCCGAGCTGAAGAAAGCATCAGAAGTGTTGCTTTTTCTCACAAGTAGCTTTCCCCCCACCCCTCTTACACCTGCTATTTGTGCAGCTTCTTTACTCCTTCCAGACTGAAAATATCTGCGGGGACAGGCGGTCACTAATACAGGAGATAAAATTAACATTCTTTTCAAGTCTCTGTCTATAGAGGAAAAGAAAGGAGAGAATTGTTTGAAGAAACATTGACAACAGTAGGCAGCTATGCAAATTTCCCCTTGTCTATTTAAACATACACATTGGTTTTAAATATAATTCTGAACTTATCTAGTCTACAACAAGGTCAAGAAACAGAGAAATGTACCCTGTACAGATTATTTCAGACACAAGGCAGCCTGTATACATTTTCACCTTCCCACTCATACCCCAGCATCTCGCTGTTGCTGTGGGTTTTATTCTCTTGGTCGTAAGTGGGAAACAAAAGAACTTGACACTTTTTTTCACACTATGGCAGATGGATAGTTTGGAGCAGGTAAAATAAAGCTGGACTTTGTGCTGAATAAGAAAGAAGAAGTCATGTTAGTGTATTCTGTGCTTCTAATGCCCAGGAACATGGGCTTCACGGGGCTCAGAGGAATGTGAAAATGTGAAATCAGGCTGGAAGGGCTTTTGCAAAAGGTCTGCTCTGGCACAAAGCAAAGCTTTGGTCTTGGTGGAGAAAAGGACAGGATGAAATTGTTTGACCAGTGAAAAGAAGAGGTCAGACCAGACAAGCAGAGTGGTGACCTTGAATGCTAAAATGTGTAGCTTCTTTCTTTCATATGACGTTGATGATCTCACCAAGGTGATAAAGGAGGATTTGGAAAAGTCACAGTTCTTCCTTTCTTTTCATTTTTGCAGCAAAAGGGTTGCTGTTGTTTGGTTTGCATCTTACTGCTCCAGCTCGTCTTCCCTAACTTCCCCAGACATTCTGTATTTGTTGTTAATGCAGGACAGATGCTTTTCTTACCTAAAATAGTGACAAGGATTTCTTCCAAGTTTTGCTTTTGAGAGGCATTTTAAAACCCGTATTTTTGTGAGTGGGCTCTCTCAGCCTGCAAAGCACCATGGAACAGGATTTCTAGAGAGTACATGAAGCCATCTCCTATCACTGCCAGCCCCCAACTCTTCTCCAAGTCCTCATCTAATCACTGCACAGATCAATGCCCTAAACCTGGAATCTTAGACCATCAGCCATAAGGAATATCATGGAATCACAGAATGGCTGAGGTCACAAGGGACGTCTGGAGGTCATCTTGTCTAAGCCTCTGCTCAAGCAAGACCTTTTACAAACACTTATCCATATCCATACAGTTTTTGAATCTCTCCAGGGATGAAGACACAACATCTCAAAGCAACTTGTGCTAGTGCTCAAGTGACTTGTGTATGACTTGTGTACGGTCATCTTCACAGTGAAGCAGTTTCCTGGTGTTCAGATGGAACCTCTTGTGTTTTGTTTTGTGTCCATTGCCTCTGGCCCTGTCACTGGGCACCACTGAAAAGAGCCTGGCTCCATCCCCCTTTTCAGGCTCCTTTCAGATATATGCACATGCTATTAAGATCTGCCCTCCAAAGCCTTCCCCAAGCTGAGCAGTCCCAGCTCTCTCAGCCTTTCCTCAGATAAGTGGTGCTCCAGTCCCTTGATCATCTTTGTGGCTCTTGGTTGGACTCTCTTCAGTATGTCCATGTCTTTCTTGTACTGGGGAGCCCAGAACTGGACACAGGACTCCAGGTACTGGCCTCACCAGTGCTGAGTAGATGGGAAGGATCACCTTCCCTGACCTGCTTGCAGTACTTTGTCTAAGTCATCCAAGGATACTGTTTGCTTTCTTTCCAACATGCACACATTCAACCTGGTCCCTCAGGACCTACAGGTTCTTTTCTGCCAAATCACTTTCCCTTTAGGTGTCCCTCAGCATATTCTGGTGCATGGGGTTGTACCTCCTTAGATACAAGACTTTGCACTTCTCCTTGCTGAACATCATGAGGTTCCTGTCAAGAGGTGGAGTAGCTGACAACACTGAGATGTGACAAATGAGAGCGATTGGGACTGTATCCAGCAGTTTGTGGTGCTTTGGGCTTTGCTGAGTGTTTTTCCATCACTCTCATATCAACTCTGTGAAGCAGGATGATAACCCAAAACTTGGGGACTGGCCCAAATCCATCCTCATGGACCACAGGGCAGTGTCTTTCCAGGGGAAGAGGACAGTGAGTGTGTGTGCCTGTGTGTAAGTACCTACCCAGGGTCTGGAAGTGGGTGAACACCTTCCCAGAGGAGAGGTGCTTTTTTTCTCTGGTTCTTGCTGTGTGATTGCAGAGTGCCAAAAGAAATCACCTAGGTGCACCGTGGCCTCCAGCAATTACTAGAGATGTTGGGGCAGAGCTGTCCTGATGCTGTTACCATGCTCACTTGCCCTTTGAAAATGCTGGTTAAGAAAGATAAAGTACAGTTCTGACTTCTGTCTTAAAGCTTGTAGCAGTTTTATAGACAATTAGGAAAAAGAAAAGCACAAGAGTTTTTTCTACAAATTAATAGTTCATACTCAGATCACTGTAGTCTCTCTTGACCTTGTTTAATACAGAAAGTGCATGTTCCTAATTGAATATCCCTGTAAGCTGCAGAAGCATGAGGCATATGTGAAGCTCACATTTAAAGTTTACATTTGAAAAGTTAATAAAATGCTTCTATTTTTTACCTTTTCCCAGTGAATTTTTTATGTGCATTTTTGAGGTCATGTATAAATAGCCAGACACAAATGTTTTTGCTGTGCTGGTGGCGTATCATGATATTTTGGGCTGTTCTGATTGCTAAATGATGAACAATGGATTTACATTTGCGTGAATGTGATATCTGTGGGGTAAATGACAAAGTCAAACTGTACATTTTTTTTTTCTTGAAGTTTTATTGTCTTCTCTGTTCTCCTCTCTTTATTTTATCTATCCCAAGGCTTCTCTTAACTTTCTGAGTGTTTGACTTCTATCAGATGACTAAGATAGAAATGTTGTGTTTCCTTTCTCAGATATTAATATTTCCCCCAATTTTCACCTACTTAGTATTCAAGTTAAGTAAAAGTAAAACCTTCTCCTGAAGCCATTTCCTGTCTGTAAGTTATTTCATATTTTATCCACACCTCTCAGTTAAAATAATGACATTACACTTGGCTAAACTGAACGTTGAGCATCTCCTTCAGTGTCCTTGGGGAGGCATTTCCTTCTTGCAGATACTTGTATTTTCAATTTTCCTGCTGAACCTGGAGGTGCTACACTACTTAAACCCCTGGCATTTTCTTTGCTACCACCCATCTACCCCATCAATTGACACAATCATGCCAGCTGTCAGGTTTAGATGTTTCTCCAGCAGGACTGACTTGATGACACACTCCTGGGTTGGTGCTGCTGTCAGTAACATACTCTGCTCCTTGCTGAATGCTGCAGAAAAAGTTCCCCGGGGCAGCCCAGTGTGTGGGTCTGAAGCTACAATTAAAGCAGCTGTTTATCATTAGTATAATAGCTAAATGTATTTCTTAATGCCATTTAAAATCGAGTTCTTAATCTGTCTTTAAAGGCTTAGTGATTTCCTTCTTTTTTTTAGTCTGAACCATTGCTACTAGTGCAGTCCTGAATTTATTTATTTATTTATTTAGTTAGTTAGTTAGTTTTAGTTTTGTCCATGGAGTTTAGTTGGAGCAAGAAGCAGTAAAGACTAAAAGATCAGACTTTTGGGGCTACTCCAGCAGTCCTGAATCAGCTTTCTGCAGCTGGGGACGATTTTCCTGCAGCAGGATTTGCAGACTTGGGAAGCCTTTGCATTAACTTCAGTGGCTTAGAGTTAGCTTTCAGCAGAGAAAGTCCCCAGAAGGCTGAAAGCACGATGTGATCCCTCGATGTCTCCAGAAGGCAGAAGAAAGTATGTTTTGGTTTTGCTCACACTCACCTGAGGTTGTTGCCTGGAAGGACAGTATTCTTCTTTTGCAAGGTCTCTAAGCCCAGAATCTGAAGCTGTTTGTGCAGCAATTTAGAGTAACTATTCAAATCTGAGCCTTATTATCAGTGAACGCGGAGGAGATTCATGGCGATGAGTGAGCTCTGAGTACTTCTGACGTGTGTCCTTCTCTCCCACAGGTTGGACCAAGTTTGCGCGGCTGACGCGGGCGCTGACCAACAGCCGCAGTGTGCTGCAGCAGCTGACGCCCATGAACAAGGCGGAGGTGGTGCACAAGCACTCCCGCTTAGCTGAAGTAAGTGGGACACACTCTGGCCCGCTCCCTTCCTAAGGCAGGAAGAGATTGGGGAGTGGGTGGGAACCCACCCTAATTTCCACTGATAAATAATATTTTTAAAGGAAAATATTTCCCAGCTCTGATTTGTTCAGGCTCTCCTCTGCTCAGCCTAAAGCAGCACTACATGCCAAGGCCACGTTTCTGGGACAGGTCACAAAAACATTCTCCATTAATCACTTTTACTTCCATGATCCTATTTCTGTGCATGCAATCTCCAGTTTTCTTGTTGTTCCTTAACATCAGGACAGTGTGCTCCTCTATGTGGAACCAGGCTTGACGTCCTTGAGTCCTATGGATGGTTGCATACTCTCTCAGGGAAAGGGGATTGTTTGAGAAACCTCTTTGGAAGTATCCCTGTCTGGGTCCCTGGGGTTGTACAGGCACATGGACTGCACATATTCCCTAATCTCAGCTTTCTTGCAAAGTCATTCCTGCAGTATTTTGCTCCTCATTTTTGTCTTCAGAACTGATGAATGAACCTCTTTGGCAGGTTGCAAACATCTCCTTAACAGTGCAGATGATGCAACAAGGGAATGCCTTCAGGTTAACTGATGAAACAGAGGTACTGCTTTCATCTTCATGTCCATTGGTGATGAAAAATAAATGGGTCAAAAATATATGGTCAAAATACATGGACTACTGAAAATGACAGCCCTGATCACTGTGTGCCAGAGAATTTGTCCTTTGTTTGATGCTAAGAACTGGTAGCTGCTTTAAATGTTTTTGTGTTTTGTTTTGTTTTGAGTTGGGTTTTTTTTTTCATTCCCTTTCTGGTTTTAGTGAACTTTGATAAGAACAACTCAAATTTGAAGAGGAGCATTATCTCCATAGCTCATCCCTTGCAGAATGTACTGCTCATTTTTATCAGGCTTAACAGTTATCAGCCATTTTCATTAGCTGTACACAGGAATAATTCAGAGAGTCTGTGTTGAATGCAGCTGACTAACAAGATATTGTGTATTCTTTGGTGATTTAAAATTAAAAATTCATGCAGCATGAAAGAAATAATCATTATAGTTCAGTGGTCTCCACAGCCACTTGCCACCCACTCACCATGTCAAACTCAGCATGATATTATGTTAAGAATAATAATTATGCTTTTACAGTATCATGGGAACTCCTAAGCATTCCACCAGCAGAGGCACAGGGAACTATCAAGCATATGTTAATCGCATTCGGCTTGAGCCCTAAGTAGCTTATTATTCCAGCTATAGTGAGGATGTTTTCAGCTCCTGCCCCAGTGAACAAGGCGGGGAACAAATAGGTCTGGAGAAACCAAGGAGAGAAGTCCTAGTACGGATTTATCATCAAAGAGTTGAACACTGATGAATCCAAAGAGATAAGCGCAGATAACAAACAGATTATGAAGCAAAGCCAAATGGTGTGTTAAGTGCAGGGGAAAATTATGGCTTTGAAAGAAGTTTCATGGGTTTTCACAAAGGCTGCTGTGAAAAAAAGTGATCATTGTTTTAATTCCAGGGAAAACCCCATGGATCCACCAGCAAGTCCAGTGTGCTGCAGCAACCAGCTTTGCCCATCAGGTTGTTATAGGAGTGTAGATGTGCTGTTAGTGAGTCTGTCCTGGTCACTGGGGAAGGACACCTGGAGGCTGATACTTTTATGGATCTCACCAGCGGTTTGGCATCTGTGAGAGTCTCTGACAGGTGGTGTTGGACTACACTGCTCAGTGTGTGTTGCTCTTCCGCAGGAGTTCCACACATGGCTTTGTGCTCCACCGGGGCTGGTGTTAGCAAAGGGAGAAGCAATGGGCTGCTGGGGGCTCTTTGCTGTGCTCTCACTGCTGCCTCTGCAGTGGCTCTGGTGCTTTGCTGGCCACGGGCTAAATTTATGCAATTCAATTGACTCTGTAGAAAACAAATGGCTGACTAATGTAACAAGTTAGTTTTTCATTTTATCAGTTAACTGACCTTCCTCACAGATTGTGATTGCTAAATATGACCTTAGGGAGAGTGGGAACAGGTAGGAAGGAGCAGGTTTGCATCCCTTTGGGATACAGCCTGACACTGGCCCAGATAAGACATGTTGGGAAGCCACATCCCCCAGCACAGAACGAGAGAGGCTGCTGTTGTTGTACCTTGGTGATTTCTGAAGAAGAGATTTTCAGCAGAGCCAGAGTTTTACTGTCTGATCTCAGTAACAGCTTTCTCTTAAAAACATCCAAAAAACAAGACTGCAAAGAATTAATGGAGAATCTGTATCTGCAGTACTTGAGTTCATATTCTTAGCTGTTGTGCAGTTCATTCAGAGCTGTTTACTCCTCTTCATCAATTTTACATATATGAGACTGCTGTTTGCAATCCAGCTCTCCCTGGAAATACAGTCCATCAGCTCCAGTGTGGCACAGGTGTAGGGCTGAAATGAGTTTTTAAGTTGCTGTAATTATTTGCTTTATCCCATACAGACTTGATATTCCCAAATGTAAAAGGTGTTATTAGTTTCAAAATACACATGGATCTTCCAGTTGTCGGTGCATTATATTGCCACGTGTGCATTCCTTTGTGCTTTTGTTTCTTGTGTTGGACTGAGATAAGAGGTAATTAGATTAACTGGGTGGGATGTCTTAAGTGAATTTGGCTTGGTTTCTTTGCAGTGTTTGCAGTTCCACATTTTACAACAGTGAGAGTACAGGAGATTGTAGTCCTATGCAAAAAATAAGAAGTAATTACAGGAAATAAAGGAGAACCCACTAGTGCTATTGAGCTGGTAAGAGCAACAACTTTTTGAAGAAAATAAGAAGGAAGCATGATATTGCCACTAGGGTGTTAGAATACAAGTTGTGCACACAATGCTTTATTTTAGGAGGTCAGCCAGTAAGGCTGGAAGATGATTCACCTTTGATAAGGTGTTGCTCTGGCTCAACAGTGGTTCAAAAATGAGGTCAGGCATAAAGGATTAGTCTTCTAATGCTTCCAAATATGAATGCACATGTTTAGATTGCATGATAGGAAGAAATTCTTTACTGTGAGGGTGGTGAGGCAGTGGAACAGGTTGCCCAGAGAAGCTGTAGGTGCCCCATTCTTGAAAATGTTCAAGGCCAGGTTGAATGGAATGGGCCTTGGAACAACCTGGTCTAGTGGAAGATTCCCTGCCCGCAGCAGGAGGGTTGAGGAGAGATGATCTTTAAGGTCCCTTCCAACCTAAACCATTCTGTGATTCCGAGTTCATAACTGCAGAGCATAAGCTGGTGTGGCAGTACCCACAACCTGTTTATGGAGCCTCTCTTCCCTTGCTGTTGGCATAGCTTTCCCTCAGTTCATCTGCAAAGACCTTCCTTTTTGCAGGAATATCCTTAGATGCTGCATTGCTCCTATTCATTGAGTGATAGCTGCCTCCACACATTCTAAATAAGTCAGGTAATTTAGAACCTGTGGGTTGACTTGCAGTGTCCAACAAACACAGTCCCATCTTTGTGCTGCTCCTTACAGAAATCCATAAGACCCCTTATGGATCTTATTCATTGAAAACAGTAGCATTTGCTTCTCTGTCTTTTACAGGTTCTCCAGCTGGGATCTGATATTCTTCCTCAGTACAAGCAAGAAGCTCCAAAGACTCCACCACACATTATACTACACTATTGTGCTTTTAAGACCACTTGGGACTGGGTTATCTTAATTTTAACCTTCTACACAGCAATTATGGTTCCATATAATGTGTCCTTCAAGACAAAACAGAACAACATTGCCTGGCTCGTGCTGGACAGTGTCGTGGACGTTATTTTTCTGGTTGACATTGTTTTGAACTTTCATACGACCTTTGTTGGCCCTGGCGGAGAGGTTATATCTGATCCCAAACTCATACGGATGAACTACCTGAAAACCTGGTTTGTGATTGATCTTCTGTCCTGTTTACCATATGACATCATCAATGCCTTTGAGAATGTGGATGAGGTAAGTAATTTTAGTCCGTCTCAAAAGGATTATTTTAATTAGGGATTAATTTAGAAGCATGTTCCCAGGCAGCTGGCAGCAATGAGGCAACTCGTGCTCTGTGCAAATACACGGGGATGGCCTTAATCTGCTGGGCTTTACCTACAAGACATTCCTGTGTTGGAGAAGAGGTGTCTTAAAATTTCAGAACCACATGTGGGTGTTTACTTTAATGATGTGGGGACAAACAAAATTGCTTGTTTGTCATCCAAAAGCATTGATGCAAGTCCATATCGAAATGGGCTGGACCAGTTGGGATGTCCTCTGTTAGAGCCTTCCTTCTCAGCTCATACCCAGCAGTCCTAACCCATTGCAGGGCTTGATGTAAATAATTACAGTTCTGTATCTGCTCTGGCTGAAGCTGGTGGCAGATTTGCCTCTGACTTACACAAAAGTAGGGAATTGCTCTGAGTGAGCATTTCCTAAATCTTGCCCTAGCATTAACTTCAACTGGGCTGTAATTTTTTTATTTGATGTCACTAAATGTCTGATTGAGAGGGAGATGTATTTCAGGGTAGTTTTTCTTTTGTTTTGTGGGTTTTTTTTGTTTTGTTGGTTTTTGTTTTTTTGGTTTTTAACAGTTCTTCAGCTAGTGCTGGAATTTTAGAAGCAGTTTGAGGAGAGAAAACAAATACCTTAAATGAATGTTGATGAAAGCTTTTTAACTGCTAAATGTGTTAACATTTATGAAATCGAGCTTGCAGCCTGAGCTAATAGAGAAAACAAGCAATAACTACGACAAATAGTGCATGCACGAGTCAGTGTAGAGAAATTCATTGTTAAAATACAACTATAATAGCATTAGGACTTGTTTTAATTTTTCTCTAGAGCCTTTTATCTTTAGGGCCATAAAGAGATGAAAAAGCTTCTGTTCATTTTTTAACTTTGCAACAGCTTTTTCTCAGAGCACTGCTGAGTGTTTTTATTTGTTTGTTTGTTTTTGTAATTCTCAAATTCTCTGGTTATATATCCTCACTATGTAAAATCTACATTCTTATTTTTTAATGCAGACTTTTCTGCAATTTTTGTAGAGCTCCTTTAAAATTCCATCCCTGTCTCTGTGCTGAGTACCATCTTTTGACATTGTTCCATTTTATTTATAGCAAATATGGCAGAAGTGATAATACTTGCAGCTTAAATTCAAGATTGTATGAGGGCTGCCCATCTGAAAGCAGGTTGTACAGTCAGGCTGTGTAAGAAGGTGGTATTATCAAGGTTATAAAGATAATACAGATTTTTAACATAACTGATTTCAGACTCAGATGAACCTAATTTTTATGAAAACACAGTGTTATCTCCAGATTTTTGTTCTTTAATGTGTAAAACAAACACAAAATTTCTGTGCCCAGGCAGTACAGATTTAAATGATGAGTTTAACCTTGTTCTCTAACATATAGATGTGGGAAATAAATCAATATTTGTGTCAGGGAAGGAAATCATTGGCATAGTGCATTATAATTGAGACACAAAGTGGCAAACTTCAACAAAAATGTAATGACAGTAGCAAGATACCATGAATTCCAGTGATCCTAGAGCTGCTGTCATCTACCTTCAAACAAATGAGATACTAACTACTTTTTAATAAGAAAACGAAGAATGACACTGACTTGTCATGAAATGGTGTGTTGTGGCTTTGGAGCCTCCAGCATTGGCTTTTAGATGCTTATGTACTTGATTTCAAACCCCACCAACTCCAGTTCTCCCTAGTGCCTGAAAAGAGTTGCTTTTGAAACAAGTATGTAAACAGTCAGTCTTTCCTCCTTGGGTCTACATTCTCACTTTTCTCTGTCTTCCAGGAAAGATTTTTATTTATTTATTTATTTTGTGATTTGTCTTCATTTGTGACATTTGAGTCTTTTGAACTGGTCGGTGTGTTCTGGGTGGTTGTAGTTATTCATGCTCTTTATCTTCATTTGTTTTTTAACATTTATTTCAACTGGTTCTTCTTGTCTGGGATTTTTGGCCCCCTAGCAACAGTGTGTTCAAACACTGTTCATAGGTAAAGGATAAGTAGATAATCTTAATTTGGGAGAGATGCTCTGATTGAAAGGAGAGTTTCTCATTAGAAGGAGGGTGTTTCCTCCTTAAGGCAAATTCTTTTGATTTTGGTAGATTTTAGCTCTATATCTTGGCCCTGGGTATTGGATAAAAGCATTTGTAGCATTCAAGTCAGTGATTGTGGCTTTTCAGATGAAGTTACAGAAAATCAGAGCTTAGCAGTAAAGGCCTTTTGGGGGCAGGTCCTGGTGCTCTTTGAGTTCTTGGTATGGTGGCAAAGGATGGACCCAAATCGGAGTGAGTAACCCTAAAAGCCAGCTGAGTGAAAGATAATTTTCCAAATTTCCTTTATTTGTCCCACCTCCATCTGTCATTTTTCCACATAAAGCATCAACTGCATTTTTGCTGGTTTTTAAGGGACTAGATGAAAATGGGGAATTACCATTGCAGGGGTTTCTTTGCCTCCCTGTGAGCAGATTGCTCACTCGTAAAGAAGGATATGGCCAAAGAAGTTTGGGGTTGTGTCTCTCTGTTGTAGGTATAGACTGCTCTGTGTAATACTGGGGCTTGCAGTGCATTAAAATGCCTTAAGCACCAGAGTGCTATTTGTAATGCCAAAATTAAGGAGAAAAAATGAAATATTAAAAAAAAAGAGTGTGAAAAAAGGAAATGTGTGTTCTCTTATTGAGGGTTGTAGTTCTTCAAATGCAGCCAGTCTTGCTCAGAATGGGAACAGTGTAATTTCCATCATGGTGTCAATTCCATTAGGGACAATGTTGGCTAAAGCCTGGATTCTTGTGAAATTCCCACCTGAGGCAAATAGGACTGCAAATCAAAGTTATTTTGTTGTTCAGTGGACACAGAGCCTTGGTAGGAGGATTTGATGGAAAGGATTATGACACACATACTGAGAACTAGTGGGTATTAGGATGATTTGAGGCAGAATTAGAGGTCTAGA
This sequence comes from Myrmophylax atrothorax, assembly GCA_026770055.1. NCBI lineage: Eukaryota > Metazoa > Chordata > Aves > Passeriformes > Thamnophilidae > Myrmophylax > Myrmophylax atrothorax. The sequence continues at coordinate 58,293,335 of JAOXXN010000065.1, forward strand.
TTTCCATGCCTGGAGTTACAGAGCCAGGCTGTTAGTCTGCTCAGGGGAATTGGAATGTATGACGGGGAGGGGGAAAGGTAAGATAATGAGAGATACCTTGCACAGCACAGTGATTTAAGTTGATGTGATGGCTGAGGAATTAAGTGGCTAAGTGATATTGAAAGGGTAGGAGAACAAGGTAAAATAGACTGGAGAAAAATGAGCTAAAAGAGAGAAAATCCTTAGTGGGATACTTACTTTATTTAGGGGAACTGGCAGGATGATAGTCCTAAAAATCAGAAGAATGCATGACATCTTTTCTAATTGGGAAGCGTTGCTTGCACTGAAATACACTCTGGCTAAACCAAAGCCATACAGAAAACCTTTCATATATAGAAGGATGAGAGGGGACACTTTAATACATACTGAGAAATCCAGGCAGTTTTCAAGACAAGGTACCAACCAGAACACAGAGTGTGTGCTCCAAATCTCTGAAACTAGGCTGATTTTTACTTTTTTTTAAAGTAAAAACGTTCTCTGAAACTTCACATTTAGTCCAAAACTGTCTGTCTGTCTCTTTTTTTACATAAAAAAAAAAAGAAAAAAGGCACAGAATTTTAGAACAGTGGGTCATATGCTGTTTAGATGAAAAGATTTTGGTCCCATGTCAGTCTGGGCTACCAAAAGGTTGTTTAGAGCATGGGTAACCATTTGTTCCACACAGGTCACAATTCCCAGAATCACATTGTGCTGAAATTGTCAGCAAATGAGTTTACAGCCTGCCTGAGGACACTGATTGGATATGGTCAAACCATGCTACAGCTCCCTTTGGGACCAATTACATCAATTTGCATCCCAGGAAACCAGGATGCTGTCCAGGTGTTTGGCTCTTGTCCGCACATGGACATGCAATTGGGAGAGTAGCTGGAGCTGAGAGGACCTCAGGTACAGACACACTGGTCCAGTGCTGCTGAGCACTGTATTTGAGCCTTTGTAAAGAAGTTTATTAAGTAAATATTCCCCAAAATAGATGGATGGACAAACTTTTGTCCAAATGGAAAATGCTTCCACAAATTAAGTGTTAAATTCAGCTGAAAAAGCCTATTTGGAAAAAAAAATTCTTTTTTTTTTTTCTTCCTGGGAATTTTTACTGAGATTCATGAATTTCTGAGTTTGTCATGAAACAATATGTAGAAGTTTGAGCTCACCTCTGCCAGAAATATGGTCCTAAAAGGACATGTCACATGCTATGAAGAATGAGGCAAGAAGTCAGGGTGGTGCACACAAATAGTCAAATAGGTGGCTTTCAAATGAGTTGTATAAAAGATCATTCATTCTGCAAAAATGAGTTTTCGTGAGCCCACCGCTGGAAGTGAAAGCAGAGAAACTTAAATGACCTAAACCCAAAGTTCTCTGCCTGTTGTTTAATAACGTAAAACCCAGTGGCTTCTAAAATGTAGTGATCTCTGCAGGGCATATTAAGGCATGGGTTTCGTGTAATTTTCTTTTAATTATGATTGTCCATCTATTTCAGCAGAGACAGGAATTTCTTTGTATCACTGCAATTAATAGCACCTAAAATAGTGATGTCTGTAAATTGTAAGCAAATAAAAGCTGGTACAGCCACTGTAACCATATTTATATCTTCAGTGCTTTACTGCAAACAGTTGCTTTTTGCAAGGTATTTGAAGGAGGGTTTCAGGGCCTCAGTCTGAGTGGCGTATGCAAGGTGAAGATAAACTGATGTGTTTCAATACTGTGACTTTGGCCCTGAAATATAGTCCCTGGCTAGCAAGCTTTTTTAAATCTAGGTGGCTGACATGGAGAAAATAATTCCTGGAACTAAATCCCAGCTGCAGCCAGGTGTTGACTGTCATAAAAACTCCTAGCAATGTAACAGAGGCACTGAGCCTGGGACCTGGAATTTTCCCCTTTGTTATACAGTTAGAAGACAATTAAATATGAAGAATACTGTCATTCTGTTGTAGTGGTCAAGAAACCACAGTATGATGATACAATGGCATGGCTATGGCATCCAAATATAAATGTATCCACTGTAGGCATATATTATGTAGATGGTCAACCAGATTCACCCCTGTCACTTAGTCACCCCTTTTATCCCTTACTTGCAGAATTGCACCCTTCTCTTCAGCTTTAATGCAAGCTAAGGTTTTATTAAAGTTCTTTTTTTAAAAATTAATTAACCAGATACTTTAATGCTGTACAAGGTCTGGGATATTTCTGCAGGTTCCCCTGGGGGGACACGAGCATCTTCGAGATGTGAGGGGCAACTTGTGAAAGGAAGGACCTGAGCCAAAGTCAATGCAGGGGGTGGTGGGAGAGCAGGTGGGATTGTCTCACAAGGTGGATGTGACCTGGTACTTGAACCTAGAAGAAATATTTCAAAATCACCCTTCTTTTTATAAAGTCAGTTGTTTACTGTTTGAAATGTTTTGCTTTGTGTAGTTCACCAGAAGTTTATTTATAATGTTACAGCTTATTGACATTTGTGTTAGGGAAAGAAAAGGAAATCTCTTCAATCTTTCTGGGGAAAAAAAAAAAAAGACAAATCTCAAGCAATAAATTTTACAAGTACTTTCAAAGAATGCATGAAAAAACCTACTTGCTTTCATTTTGCTGTAAGGACTCAATGTTGTGATCAGTGCAGTCACCACTCCCATTGCTTCCAATGGTGCAGGGTCAAGTATTAAATGGGCTCTGCTTATGTCTGGACCCAGGATCTAGAGAGCTTGTGCAGGAGAAGCAAAGCCCTTTACTTCTGTGTGTTTTTACATAATTGGATACAACCCTAAATTCTGTTCTTACAGTAGTGATACATCAGAAATTTTACTTTCTTATTTTGCTCCTTCCATTTGTATGATTTGCATCCATGCAACTTTATTATATTAATTGTTTACCAAAAAAGAAAGGTTTCTGATACATATTGAAAGATTTATTTTAATATTAACTCCAGTTAAAGCAGCATTAAGGAGCTAACCAGGGATTTTAGAGCTAAGCTCTATTTAAGTAGCTAAGCTCAAAAATTTCTTTTGAAATGTAACCAGCAAATCATTCCCAAACAGCCTGTACATCCTTCTGGTACTCCTCCTGCATTGCACAGTACAGGACTTTCTGGTTATGTGCCTGCAGGTTCACCTGCTCATGTTGGCAGGGCTCACTGTTTCAGTCATTCCCCAAATCTGTAGGCACTTTGTTTACTTTTACATTGTGTGCCATCATGTAACAACTGTTTGAGGAAGATTGCCCAAGGTTTACAGAAATCCTGCCCTTCTCACTGCTTCAATACCAAATGCTGAGCTACAGATCAACTATACAGAATCAGCTGAATGATTTGTTTGGGGTTTTGTTTTTTATTTTTTTTGGAGGGGGAGGGGTGTGTGTAATTACTTCTAGTGAGAGAAATGTAATGAAAATTTTACCCACTAATCTTTAAATAAAGTCTTTCAAAATGCACTGAGCGTGGGCTTCATCTGATGAAACACAGGGCCAGGCATAGCCCACAAGGAGATACAGGTGCATTTGGGGTATGGCTCCTCATGTTGTAGGATGCATCTCCAAAGTAGGGCTGAGGACTCATCCTGCCCTAAAGCATCCATTTCTCACCCTTGACTGTAATGACACCAGTGTGACTAGCTCAGGTGCAGACCCCTCCATGGTTTAGTTTAGGCTGAGCTGAGATGCATCCTCCCCTTGAGACTGTATTTGCCTCACTTCAGTTTTTCAAAGGATAAAAACAAAAGCAGAAAAAAATAATAGGTGTAAAACTCACCCGGTCCTTTTGAGCCAGTTATCGGCTTGGGTGGGCAGGTTCGTTGTATCACCCATCCCATAAACTTGTCAAAATCTGCCTTTATTCATGGTGCCTGACAAATCTTTCTTAATTTGCAGTCTGTGCATTTGTCTCTGTGCCAGTCTCCTTGGTTAAATATTTGCTTTCCCTCCCTCAGGTTTATCTCCTCCATGTGCTTAGAAGGAATAGTCATCCTCCCTCCCCTGCATAAACACGCCTATTTTATTTTCCTTAATCTAAGCAAACTGATCTTGTCTAGACAGCTCATTAATGAAATTTTATGACCAGTTTCTTGGCCATTGCAGCTGCCTCTCTCTGCAGGAAGTTAAGTTCAAATACATCTCTTTAGGGCAGAGCTGTACATACTACCCCAGGCAGAGAATTCATCTTCACTTTGTAATTGGAGTTTGGCTTTTCCTCTTGATGGTACAAACATTCAGCTGATCTGTCCTGGAGCTGGATTAACCTTTTCTGTGAGTGCAGCTCACTGATTGCTCTGAGTCACTGTGGGATTAACCCATATACCCAAATATTTCTTTTTCTCAGTAATCTTCAGTTAAAGATCTTTGTAATTGTAGAGATTTTTGTTAATTTGCCCTGTAATGAATGCCTTGACACTCTACATTGTTAAGCTTTATCACATTTTCCTTTATATTCCCACATGGTTGTTCTTTGTATTGACAGTGTGTTCCAAGGGCCATCAGCAGATTTGGTAACCATATACTATTTCTACTTATTTCACTGAGAAACCAGCAAAATCTCTGAGTTGCCACTTGTAACCCCTGCTAGACTTGCATTTTATGGTTTCCATTTTGCCATCATTTCCACAAGTTCCTCAGTCACATTAGAATCCCAGTTCTGGTTGGTTCCTTTTTTCTCTGTTTTTCCTAATAGTTTCACCCTTTGTGTTACTGAAATACTGTCTTTCTTCTGTTTGGAAAATGGGCTCTGTTATCAGAGAAAGCTGTCAGGAAAACTTGGATAGATCCCAGCTAGCCTAAGGTTAGCAAACCTATTGCTGCACTGATTGCATTTTGATTTATCTCAAAATTTCTAATTACTCTTTCTCTTAACATTTGTTCAGGTAATATATTTGTTTATTTCCTTCTTGATGTATGAGCTTTTCTAGAAAACATCAGCATCACTTTTGGAAACTAAAGCTAAGGTTTAATTTAATTTTTAGCCCAAGCCCAGATGATTTTTTACTTCATTGCAGCTCGATCACCTTTGTTCTTCTTTTTTCAATTTTGAATGTGGAGACTCTTTGGGTATTTTTTTTAGTGTTCTTTACAATGAAAAGTTCAACCTGACATGTGGCAATTCTCACTTTATCCCTTTTCTATTTACTCTCTAAGGTGTAGTTTTCTGTTGATCAGTTTTTTATCTCTTATATATTGCTGGTTCTCTGTTTCTGTTTTCTTTCTCTGGGTGATTATTTACAGATTTATAACTGATGCCCAGCTTTACAAGTTTTTCTCCTTCTTTGAGATACAACCTCTGGATCTTTTATACCTTTTAATGTAAGGACATTCCAGGTGTCCTCTGCTGCCAGGTGTCTGACTCTTCTACCTCTCATAGTCCAGTCATCTTCACTTATTGCTGTCTATAGTTCAATATACTATGATTTATAATTTACCAGCTCTTGCCCTTTTGAGAGCAAGAACCCTCATCCAGTTTACTTGGTGATTGTTTTTTTTATTAAGCAGTTCAGTTCCTTCTTCAAGCCAATGGGGACTTCTGCAAAATGCTATCAGAAACTAAGCTGGCGTAGCATCACTTTATGTGAAAGAATTGGCTACTGAATGAAGCAATAAGCATGCTCTTGCATCTGCAGAAAATCTCAGCCTACTGTTATTAAATAGCATTTATTCTCCAAGCTCATCTCAAGAAAGATAAGTTTCCTGTTGTGAGGCAGCGCTCTGTAATATCTGTCTCTGTAATAATATAATACAAGTTTGGTTGCTGCCCAGATCTGCACTCTCCCGTTTTCTAAGGATGGGTTTACTTTCTCCTGCCAGCAGCTGTGTAAGTGATAGCCTTCAGCGTCTTTGTATTCAGTGGGAGGGGAGAGAGACAGCTCGGGGAGGTGATTCATCCCATCCCCGTCTGTCTGAGATGGATTGGGTGAATCACTCCTCTGACATGCCGCGCTCTTCACTCACCAGGGAGGAAATCTGGGCTATTCACCCAGACAGGATGGTTGGCCATCAGGTTGCAGCATTCTGTGAGATGAATCCCACCCCGGGAGGGTGGTTAGAGCTCAGCTGTGGTGTGGCCACGTTGTGTGCAGGTGTGCTTGGGCTCAGCTGACACAGAACCATTTTGCTCTTGCTGAGCCTGAGCTGCAGACTCCTCACAGGGTTTGATCCCTTTAATGGCTCATTTTGCTGAACACAGGTTGCTGTAACAGCTTGTGCCCAGCACCTGTAAGCATATTAGCTCAAATTCACCTTAAAGTCTATATATGCTCCAATCACCCTTTGACTGCAGTGGTAATGTGCCCTACCAACGTTTCATAGGAAGGTTCCAAGCTCTGGTTCTTTGCCACTCCATAAATTCTTCAAAACCACAATGTGCTAAACATCAAAACATAATGAAAAGTTTTTCTTTTTTTCCCCCTCTGACCTTTTCTGAGACAGTGTTTTCTGTTAAATGGTGCACTACCTATCCCTGTTTTCAAAGCTTGAAGGATTTCCGTTTTAGAACACATTTTAAATGCATATTTGATTTTTGGTTTTTGTTGCTGTTGCACATGTAGCCACAGCTAACAATAAATAAATAAAAAATAGTGGAGTGAAATCTAATTGAAAAAGTGCCTAGAGTTAAAAACACATTGTTCCCTAGTAGAAAGAAAAAGTTATGCATGATTTACCATTTCAGCACACTGGGATTTAATTTTGAGGTTTAAGCAGATTTTTGTATATTTAGATGGTTGAAACTAATGACTATTTTTGTTTTTATTTGACTTTTTAAAAACATTTATGCAATAATTTCCTATTGCAGAGAAGGTTTATTAGATTAGCAATTAACCAGCTGATGAAATCTTTTTCAGATTTTAGAAACACACAGCTCTGCTATTCTGCTGCTCCTTTAGTGCAGAACAGACTCCACTCTCTTTCCTGGTTTAGAAGGCATTTCTAGCAGAATCATTCTGGACCCAAATGATTTCCTGCCCTTGTTAACCTTCATTTTCCTTTGGTGACAATGTTCTCTTCACCCTCTTGGGTGTTTGGCTCTTGACCCCTGTATAACATGACTTTGATGGCTTCATCCTTCCTATTGCCTGGCTTATCAAGGATTCATTAAGAGCAAAAGAACTTTGCTCCCTGTCCTGCTGGAGGTGCAGAGGTCTGTTCCCACAGTGTGTATCACAATTGCAGGAAACATCTTAGTCTTGTGGTCAGAAAAATTTAGCTGGATGCAGACACAGGGCTTAGACACTTCTTTCATCCTGGAAGACTGAAGTTTGACAATGTGGGAACATCTAGGATGTGAAATGGCAAGATTCAGGTAATTTTAAAAGGAAGGAGTGGTCCCTCTGCATGTCCGACTGAGTGCTGTCATCAGTTGTGCCTCCACTATCAAACTGAATTTCCTTTCTTAGTGCAAGACAATTTGAGAACACAGACTTTGCAAAGGGCTTGTGTCAAGAAACTTGGGCTTTGTTTAATCATGAAGGTCTAATTTAATTCCAAAGTTGAACATCCATTTTTTCTGGATAGATTTTTACGTTGTCTACATCCTTTGTATGGCTTCAGCTGTCTCCTAAATTGAAATGCTGGTACAAAAGTGGCTGGTTCAGAGCTACTGCTCGTGTCCTCTCCTGATCCAATGGCCTTAGAAATCCCTGGGAAAGTCTTCTGTGACTCACATTTCTAATACTTAAATTGATGATGTGTGTCAGATAGAAATTTGGTTCCAAACTTGACACATAAAATGCAATTTTGGAGTAGATGATTTTTCAGTCGGAAGATTTCTGCAGCTGAGATGATTGACGATGAGCAGGCTAAATGCCCTCATCTGATTAGGGCATGATAAAATACATTAGCCAAAACCTCAAGGGGCTGGATTGGATGGTTCATAACATAACAAGATATTCTCAATTAGAGAACACAGATGTTCCAAACAGTTGGCCCAATTGACTGAATATGGCAGTAGAGCCACAAATGCTTCTCCCAGAAGGCTGGATCTTCAGTATCAAAAATATGTTATTTACACAATGCTAGAGCCAAACAGGATTACATGCTCCACTCAAAATTCCTAATCACCTCTGTGTTCCTTGAGTGCTGAGATTATTTCTGTTAGAGCAGATGCTCATCCTGTAGTAGAAGGGTTTCCAAAGTATTATTATGGAGCATAAAAACAGTTAAAAGAAAAATGAAATTAAAGGCGGCCGGCAATCAGTTGAGTTTAGAAAACTGAATTTCTTAATAGCCCAAACTTAATTCAAGGCAGTTAGTCTTTCAGGTAATTTCCACCAAGGAGATTGTTGCTGAGTCTCAGGCAAACCTTTGCATCGTAACCGTTGTGCATTTATCGCCAGCGATATTTTAAGTATGAGGGTGCCAACTTGATCCAACCCAGTACTCAGTGCAATATATCACATGCTCATTTACTATGTGCTTAATTGCACTCTCCTAGGTAGTGCTTTATGGAAAAGGCTTTTCAAGCTTCCAGTATTGGCTTTATATTTTGCCAGATTAGACGTGGAATGTGAATGCTCAATAAATACATCTCTGATTTTTTGGCCTTAAAGTAAGGCGTCAAACTGAACTGGCTTTAGGGTTTAAAGTGAAACTTATTTAAAAGTATTACTCTTTTGAAATAGTAAATTTCAATTTCAATTAGAATGAAATACTTCTCTTTGTTTTGTACATAAGAGGTGTGATTATTATCTGTTTGAAAAAAAAAAGTCAGCACAAACTTTCTCCCAGACTTTGAAATAAATGCTATATTTTTATATTAGATGTACACCTGCTAAACTGTCTGTGTAACTTAGAGAGAGAAGGTGTGATATGGATGGGGGATGGAGTGTCACACTGCAAACTTTCCTGTTCGAGGGTTGACTCTCCCTTTGGGTTTGTGCAGTGGACAGTGCAGTGTAATCTGTGTCACTGCAAGGAATTTAAACTACTGGGTGCAAAAAAAAGGGGATTCTCAAGTTTGAGTTGCAGGTCTCTAACTCCTTCCCTAGCCTTAATCTTGGTAGTGAACAGTGACTCTTTAAGTAGAAGGGAAATAATACATCTCTGCTTGATCAATGCAACAGGATTTGGTCCTACTAAAACACACCCTGTCGTTTTCTCCCTCTGGTTTCACAGCAAGTTGTAAACTTTCAAAATCAGGTTTAATTCACTGAACCACACTGCAGGATAATGAAATATACTATTAAACTACTCTATAGTTTGTGGGGGGTTTTTTGTTGATTTTGTTTTTTGTTTTGTTTGTTTGTTTGTTTGTTTTTAGTGTAGATATTGTCTCTGTGGGGTGGGACCTTCATTCAGTAGTCCATTGGTTCCAGTCCATTGTCATGGACTTCCCAGTTTACTGGAGAAGTTGGCTGCTCAGAGTGCCTCACAGTCATATATCCTAAAGCAAATAAGTAGATACACATTTAGACGGAAATAAAAATGAAATAAACTAGATCTCTGTCTTGTATAAATGTAAAATACAGAACTCAAAATGGGAAAATTCCACTTCCCTCTGTGGTATTAGTCATCATGAGAGCTTGAATGCAAATACAGAGCTCCAATTTATTAAGGATTTGGGGATCTGAAACGCATTCCAACAGGATTTGAAAGGCATACAAGAACTGTGCCAAACAGATTACATCTGGAAATATCAGATGTATGTTACCCTTCAAATGTTAGTTGGGAAAAGGGAAAGAAGGTGCACAGGAAGAAGAAACAGAGGTGCAAAAGAGATGATTGTTTTTCTGATATGGAAAACTCTAGAAACTCTAGTCTTTTACTGTTTGATAATATAATTAGCCAGTGTTTTGACTAGACTGATTTGATAATGATGCATAGAAAAGGGCAATTTAATCTTGGCACAGTAACTAGGAGTGTTTGCCTCATTGCTTCTTATGTCTTAATTTCTACTTTAAATTAAATGTCTTCAGCTTCTGAATGTTTTATATTAGAAACCTTCCTTTATAAACCTTCTATTTTGAGCCACTAATTAATTTAATGCACAAGTTAGATATATCATGGGATTGCAATAGATCAGGAACTTATTTTTGTTCTCTTTCTGCGTCTCTAAACTCTATTAAAACACAGTGCAAACAATTTATGCATTGAGGAGGACATGCACATTTCTTATTCCCTCTCAGATGTTTCTATTAACTTTTTGATGGCCCTTTTGCTCTTATTCCCTAAATATTTGTACTTCCATTTATTTGTAATTCATATATCTTGTGTGGAAAAAACCCATTGCACAAACACTTCCTTTAGAAAAACATGTCAGTTGATTGCAAAGGAAATTAACCCCTTATGCAAAGGCAGGTGCCTTGTGGTCTGCACTGCCCTCACTCAGAAAGGTGATGTGCCCACATTTGGTAGTTCTCTGTTCAGTCAGTGAGACTTCGTATAAATAACAAAATATCCAGAGTTCTGTCACCTGGGGTGAAGGGTAATAAGAGGTAGAGACTGTTGGACTAGAGGAAGTTACTCAGCTCCTGTTCGGTGGATGATGGTAACAATAGGCAGCTTTCTCTGAGTTGCCCGTTATGACTATTTTTCTCATGTTTCTCTTGAGCATCTGTTAATTTGGAGGGTTGTTGAAGTAGGTGGGCCACTGTTTTGACCAGAATAACAAACCTCTGCTTGGATTTTATAGAATACTCTTTTTTGAGAAACTTTGAGAAGACTCCTCTTGGGTGGTGTCGTTCCATCTGCGACTGTTCTTCCAACTTGTTTGCCCTCCATAGGGTCTAAGCAGAGATTCCCATTTACTTCAAAGTCTGAAGTATTGAATCACTCTTTTTTGTACTAAACTTGCCATTTCCCACTTTGGATTCTACAGAATTCTTATTTTATTTTGAAATACTGAGCTTGAGCAAAGTAATTTATCCACCTAATGAGTGCCAAACTTGAATTAACCTGATGAGGACAAAAGCACTGGAGGAGGAGAGGGGTTTGATCTTGTATTCTGTTATCTGAGGCCTGAAAAGTTATATGGAGAGATTTAAAGCAGATGCAGGAATTGCTGCACAGCCTTCTCTGCTAACCAGCAGGATCTATCAGATCAAATAATGATTTTTATTCTTTTCTAGGGAATCAGTAGCCTCTTCAGTTCCTTAAAAGTGGTGCGTCTCCTACGACTTGGTCGAGTTGCCAGGAAGCTGGACCATTACCTGGAATATGGTGCTGCTGTGCTGGTGCTGCTGGTGTGTGTGTTTGGACTGGTGGCCCACTGGCTGGCCTGCATATGGTACAGCATCGGGGACTATGAGGTTATAGATGAACTCACCAACACAATCAAAACAGACAGCTGGCTCTACCAGCTGGCCCTGAGCATCGGGACACCATATCGCTACAACACCACTGGCTCAGGGCAGTGGGAAGGAGGACCCAGTAAAGACTCCTTGTACATATCCTCTCTCTACTTTACCATGACAAGCCTTACAACGATAGGATTTGGAAACATAGCACCGACCACTGATGGAGAGAAGATTTTTTCCGTGGCCATGATGATGGTTGGCTGTAAGTAGAACTTAATTTTACTGTGTTTAACACTAAGGAGGTTCTGTGGCTAGTGGGGTAGTTGCGTAGCACACTTGCTGTAAATTTTCTTGATGTCCTGAAAAGTCTGAAGGACCTGTAAATAATCATGAAATGAACTTGGTATTGAAAATGGAAATTGAAGTTGTGTAGTTTTTAAGTTGTTTGCAGAACTAAGTGTTCTGGGTGCATAAGTGCGCCCACAGACAAGTTTATATTGAATTCAGGGTCTCATCTTTAAGCTTTAAACATGACTTTTATCATGTTTGAAAGGTCTTGGCTAGAATTTGGCTAAAAGTTACAAAGTGCATTAAAATTCAGTAGTCTGACTGAGTTTTGCATATAGACTGGCACCATCTTGGAAACGTCTATGTCGTTTTATCCAATTCTTGAAACATTTAGTGATTCCATAAAGTGGTTGTGTACCTAATGGCACTGGTTTAGATTACAAGTTCTGATTTTATCTTCAGAATGTATAGACCCTTGTCACCAGCAATGCTAGAGGTGAAGGAAATTATAAGACACAATATTGCACCTTTTCTCTGCTTCCTGCTGTTTCACAGCTCTGCTGATATAGCCTAAAACCAATAGTGGTAAGGCACATTTCTCATTTCATGTGCTGCCAAGGTTAGATCACTTAGCAGCTCTACAGGTTAACAGAAATCTTCAAAATGTAGTGAGGACAACTTAAAATGGTAATACCATTTGGGAGAATTATTTTCCTGTTAAATAAATAATTCTTGGTATTTCTCTGTTGCTTTCTATTTTCTGAGCTCCATACAAACACTAAGCAATTATGTAACAAGAGAGCAAACATAACCTTTTGATAATAAGATCTGCATAATCTTGCTGATAATTATCTCAGCTAACACTTTGAGCTCATCTTAGAGAAATACTGAACTATAAAGAGGAAGTTTTCTTGCTACAGTCTTTCTAGATCTTTGGAAGATTAAAGCCATTTGTTTGGAGATTTTGAAGTGCTTTTTAAAAAGAAAGGTTGCAGTTTTAGGGCTCTTTTTGCAGCATGGTGCAATGAAATCCCTGCTGAACACCCTCTTTACATGACGGGTTGATGTGCTCCAAAACATTTCCAAGTCCATAAAAAATAAATCCCCAAGACAGGTCACTAATGAGCTAGTGCAGGTAGGTCATCAAAATCCTATAGGTGCTGTTGTGCCATTTGTTGAAACGGCTTTGTGGGTATTTGGAGAATAAAGTGCATGTATAGCATTTTATATATATTGTAATATTTACATCCCTTGGGCTTTTTTTTTTTTTTGTGGGGACTTCTGTTGCCCTGCAGAGGAGGGTCCTACAGAGGGAGATAAGTGGTAAATGACTTAGGTTGGGGTGAGAGACATTAAAACACAATAAATGCTAGTACCACTATTGATAATGATAACAACAACAACAAAATACATACATGGTGTCAGTAAGTGAAAAGGAAATGGAGATGGTAACCTGCTTTGTATTTGTTCTAGGTGAATTGTGTTCTTGCTTTTGCACCTCTGAAACTTATTAAAGATGGGGAATACACAGAGCAGTATCAGTTTACATTTACAACAGCCTGTGTATGTGCCACTGGCAGATCTTAATAGTTTTCCTAAGTTTTCATACAAAATGATTAAGTGTCCATGTAAAATTTTTAAGTGGTAACTGTGAGGTTAGTAGTTGGAAAACTTTGGGTATGTTTATAGGCTTTTAGATAAAGTCAAAAATAGAAGTTTGGCAAAAGGACAGTTGAGTTGCTTTCTGCATAAAAATACCATCAACATAAATGTTCCTTCTCTTGTAAGTGGGGTGAGGAGCATTGTGGATTCCAGGAAGAATACAGACAGAAGAAACCTTTTTATTAGTTTATTTACAGGCGTGAAAATGCTCAATTATCATCAAATGGTTGAATATTTGGCAGTGACATCAATGCAGATTTGAAAATTCCCAATTCATGCTTGTTAGCATGATGACTGTTGCTAAAATCCAGACCAGTTCCTTGATTGGTTTAATACTGGTTAGAAGGTACACCAGCTCCCCAAAAGACACTGGTCATGGGCTTTATACTTGCAATATTTCTGCAAAGAGATCAGACCTGCAGGATTGCATAGACATGCTTTGCAGGGCCAGCTGCTGAAAGCCTGACACTCTGAGCTCCAAAATGAAACGGGAAGATACAGCAAATAGTCAATGGAAAATGCAATTTTTCAGGCAATCAAAGTGACCAGTGAGCTTGGGAGAAGGACTTGGCACCATGAAGAGGTGTAACTAAAAACTGAAAATTATTTTAATACTTTTCAAACCAAGATGTTTTTGTTTCTCTTTTGAAACAGTGTTTTGAGATAAACATTCAGCAAAATTCAATTACAGTTCAATCAATAAAAATCTGTGGTTCCCACATAGACTCTGTTATATACAGAGAGAGGCTGTGAAATACCTTTGGTAGTTCTCCCACAGAAGTTTGCTAATACCAAGAGCTGATATTGGCAGTGCATTTTCTAACAGACTATGCCAAATAAATGTCTTAAACTTAGCACTGGAATCAGAGATAGTAATTCATCACAATCCCAGCTGCCTACTCATGCAAACTGCAGATAGGAAAGGAAATCTTCACTGCCTTGTCAGCGAGAAACGGCTTGTTCTGAAAGCCCCAAGTTTCCTATTCATGCTGGCAAAGTTATCAGGAGCTGGGAGGAGTATTTGGAAAGATTTGCAAATCCTTCTGGTGGGCAGGATTGCAAAGTGGTGTACTTGTTAAAAATAGCCAAGTTCAGATTCTGGAGGTGCTGATAAAGCACCACTCGGTGCGGGGCAGCGGCGGGGGAAGCCCTGATGAATGAGGATGCTTTTCAGTTTGATTGGCAGTTTGTCACTTGCTTGTTCACTGAGGACAGATTGAGTGGGATATTTAGACTGAAATACATCACCTGTCTTGCAGGAAAGAGAGCTTTGAATAACTTAACCTCATCTTTTGGAGCTTGCTTCAGATTTCTTTTTGCCTGACTTGTTTTATCTTGGTGTCCAGTGCTGTTCAGTAATATTTTTTCTGCTGCTTCTTGACACTTGGAAAGCTAAAAATAGCAAACACAAAGCATCCTATGACAAGGGAGCAAGGTTTTTACAAAGATTATTGTTTAAATACCTATTGTGCATTTGCTGCCTATAGTTGCTGAATATGCATTGAAAATCTGATTTTTGTAGCACCTTTTGTGCTGATCTAGCTCATTTCATCCCCTCTCTGTGCAGAGCAGAACAAACAGGTAGGTCTGTCAGAGCCTTTGAATGGATGAGGAACCGTTTATCATTCAGGAAGGACCTTTCTTGTAAACCTCCCCTTATCTTCTGTCAGCCTCCAAACACAAACTCAGCCTGTGCTGCTGCGTGTTGCTCTAGTTCAGCCCACAGGCAGGTTTTAGGCCTCTGCAGCACGGCCATAGATGCAGATATAGAACCAATTCAGTTTGTGCCTTTCACGGGGGAAAAAAATGAATCAAGAAAGAAGATAGAAAGAAACTTTTGGTTTATACACCATTATTACTGTATTGCAGCTGTATTTTTACTGACTTTCTGCTCACAGCCAAGACTTCAGTGAGCAGAAAGTCAGTAAAAGGGAACAGGCATTTTGGGGAAGGTGGCAGTTTGGCAGAGTGAAACAGCTGGCAGGATCCAGGAGAGATGGGGTCTTCTGAAGGAACAAGTGTGAATGTTTAAATACCAGGAATTATGTACCGCCATAAGCCTTCCTCCTTCCTGTGCTTCCACTGGGAGAACAGTGACCAGCTTCCCAGCATCCTGGTTTAGGCTGGGATAGAGTTATTTTTCTTCCTAGTAGCTGGTGCAGTGCTGTGTGGTGGATGTAGAATGAGGGTGATGTTGATAACACGCTGATATTTCTGTTGTTGCTGAGCAATGCTTACATTTAGCCAAGGACTTTTCAGCTTCTTGTGCTGTGCCAGTGAGGTGGCTGAGGGTGCACAAGAAGCCATGAGGGGACAGAGCTGGAGCAGCTGGTCCAAACTGCCATTGGCATCATGCTGAACCATAAAACTGGGGGGCACTGCACAGCATGTGGTGAGCAATTACATTGTGAACCACTGGTTTCTTGTATTCTTTTATCATTATTATTTTTCCCCCTTTTCTGTGCTATTAAACTTTCTTTATCTCAATTCATGAGTTTTACTTTTTTTTCTTCATTCTTTCCCCCATCCCACTAGGGAAGAATGAGCGAGTAGGTGGCTGGGTGGTTTTTACCTGCCTGCTGGGTTAAAGCACAACACTGAGCTTGCTGTCACATTCCTGCATGCTTCTGGTGTAACCTGGAGAAATCAATTTGCCTCTGTCCATGTGCAACAATGAAACTGCTCTGAATGGCACAGAGCAGATTGCAGAGTCAGTAAAAATACGGCTTATTTTTTATGCCATAAATACGACATTTACATGAGTTACTTTGTCCAGCTGAGCGAGCCCAGCCTAGTGCAGACTTCATCCAAGCAGTAAGTATATTCTACTGAAATGCTCTGATGGTCCTTGCAGCAAGGGGAGGTTAGAACATGATATACGAGGCAAGAGTGTCAATGAACATTGAATACTTCACTGCTTCTCAGGATGTGAAAGGCCAAGAAAAATCTCTTAGCTCTCCATCAGTCCTCAGAAAAGCTGAGAAAAGGTGCTTTGTTGTTCTTCTTTTAGGGAGGTACTTATATCTACATTCATAGTTACTTTGGCTTTTATCTACTCCAGTTTTATGGAGAGGTGGTTGTGGGGGATGTAATGTTTTTCAGTGACTGGTTTTAAATTATGGTGAAGACAGACTTCATAATTCAAATTGCTTTTGTGTATGAGCAGAGGAATTTGTTGTGGTGATTGTACAGGATACCTTCTCTGGAAAATCTGAGCAATTTTTAGGCACCTCTTTCAAAAAATCAGTTTCTAGTTTAATGGCTTGAAATGCTAACTTCTTGTTTCTTCTTAAAATACTCAGGTTGGTGATTTTCAGGTAGGAAAAGGAAACATGTACTTGCTGTCTCTTTGACCCAAAGTTGTTATTGTTCAGGGGAAAGATGATGAAGGGGAGAGTGGGTGGGTTCTTCCTGATGTCATGGAATCATAGAATGGTTTGGGCTAGAAGGGTCTGTAAAGATCATCTACTTCCAACCCCCCTACCATGGGCAGAGCTGCCTTCCACTAGAAGGTGTCTGCTAGACACATAGATATCCTAGGTATGTCTGCCAGACACATAGATATAGATATCAGAGTTATCCTAGATATGTCTGCTAAATACACAGACATGCTGCTCTGCTTTTAATTTTACTAAAAAGAGAGCATAGGACATTTTCTTTCCTTTTTAAAATGGGTGAGATGCTCTTACCTGAGCCACCTCTGGTCCTAAAGCCTCCTGTATTCAGCAGATGATGCTAATGGCACCCCCCCACCCTTGCAGCTGCTCACCTCTTTTTTTGGAGTTGTGACATGGACTCCCAGGGATTGTCAGTCATCTCTCCATTGATCTGTCAAACCTAATTCATTATTTAAGTGAGTTGTTTCATTGTTCATGTAACATTCATCAGTTCCCTGCCAATATGTGGTAGTTAGCCACTTGAGTGCTGTTTGTATGAATCATGGAGGTTTATCTAGTAAATTTGTTAGGCAGTGGCTGAGCCCACGCACTGACACAACAGTGTGTAATTGTAGGAAAGCTCTTGTCTGGCAGACTTCCAGACAAGCAATCCCAAGAGTCCATAGGATTTAATTTTTGATCTTGAGGAAAGTGTATGTGTAAGATAGCACCTTCCAGCAAAAATCATTGCCAGTAACATAGATGAAATAATATTTTTAATAGCAACAGATAGTAATATGAGAGGGCTTTACATCTCTAGAAATTCATAGGAGTGTTTAGGGATGGTTGAAATCCAACTCTGCCCTAAGGGTGTCCTGCAAGAGTCAGTTCTGTGTAAGGGCATTTTCCTTTCCTGCAGAGTTGAGGGATGTGGGAGAGAAGTCGCTCTGCATCACCTGTCCAGAAGCTGCAGAAGGGTTTGTTTAACCCCTTGAGCTGTAGAAGGCTTGTGCCAATTTTTGTGCTGCTCCTTGCACTTTCTTAAATTGTGGGCTGGAGGGGTGCAGTGGAATAGGTTTCTTTCAACAACAGCATGGCCCCACTAGTGAGCTCTTAATTGCCTCTGAGAATCCCAAAGTCTGTGAATGGTTTGGGTTGGAAGGGACCTTAAAGTTCACCTCATTCCAACCCCCTGCCATAGTCAGGGACACCTTCTACTAGACCAGGTTGCTCCAAGCCCCATCCAACCTGGCCTTGGACTCCTCCAGGGATGGGGCAGCCACAGGTTCTCTGGACAAGCTGTTCAGCTACACAGGGGTGTAATCTTCAGGGTGCATTTGGTGGGTGTTGTCCAGGATGCTTCCACAGCCATCAGTGTGAGGTGGCTGGAGAGCTGGGTGACAGCCTGCACGCCTTGGGGGGATTGCTTGCAGGTTAGTGCCAGGTTGGACTTAGCTTGACTCAGAGTGGTTTTAAACATTAAGGCATTGTGTCAAAGGTGTTCCTAGAACGCTGATTTGGGTGTATTTCTAGTTGTCTTGTTCTAGGCAGGTTGGCATTTGGCCTCATCACCAATATCTTGCTAGATGTAATACCAGAAGTAAAGCTGTGCAGCATTCCTACCTCTTTTCTTTGAAGTGAGCACATTTTGATGTTTCAGAGCTTGAAGAAAGGTTCTCAAAAGGCTGCAGGACACCTGAAGAACTAGGGGTAAATATTTCTGTGCAACTAAGTCAGTGATGCCAGTTTAAGTGAAACTTGGGATAAATTTATTAGTTTAGCATTTCAGATGAGGCAGTGAGAAAGGTAATAAGTTCTTCAACATCCAAATCAGGAGAGAGCAAAACTGTTCATTCACATTTATCCATAAGTGCAAAGAGAAGACAGTGATGCAAAAAGTTACAAGAAGTTGCCTTGCAAGTGGCAATTTCCCCTTTTGAGTGCCATTGACAAACCATTTTGATGCTTTTAGACTGTTGAACCATAGTCCAAGTGCTATTAGCTCTACAGTGCACTGATACCAAGATTTTTCTGTGGTTTCTTTTAACTGTAAATAATCCTAGATATGTGTAAGAACTGGAGCAGGAATATTTCCAGTCAGGTTATTGGTCTCAGTGTAGCGGCTGAACTTGGCAATCTTAATATTCTCTGAACAGCTGCATGGAAAAGACTTAAGAGTATAATCGCATCAGTAGCCTATAGTAAAAAACAAAATTACTCTTAGGGAGTAAAAGGTGTGGCATCATCCACTTTTTGATGGAACTTCAGTGTAAGAGTGCGATCACAGAATCATTGTTTAAGTTGGAAAACACTTCTAAGATCATCAAGTCCAACCATTAACCCAGCTCTGCCAACCCCACTCCTAAACCATGTCCCCAAGTGCCACGTCAACATGTCTTTTAAATCCCTGCAGGGATGGTGACTCCACCACTTCCCTGGGCGGCCTGCTCCAAATTTTTCCCCATATCCAATCTAAACCTCCCTTGGTGTAACTTGAGGCCATTTCCACTTGTCCTATCACTTGTTACTTGGGAGAAGAGACTGACCCCCACCCAGCTACAACCTCCCGTCAGATAGTTGCAGACAGCAAGTCTCCCCTCACCTTTCTTTTCTCCAGGATAAACAATCCCAGCTCCCTCATCTGCTCTTCATCAAACTTGTGCTCCAGACCATTCCCCAGGTCCATTGTCCTTTTCTGGACATGCTTGAGCACCTGGTTGTATCCACCAGATTGAGGTGGATAGGACAAGGACAATTGGCAGAAGCACCACAGTGGGGCCATATGTGCCTTGTTTTGTTTTAACTCTGTTGTGGCAGTAGGTTTTTAGATATTCAGTTTCTAGTTTATAGCAAAACCACATGTCTTTATATAAAAGAGCTTTAAAACTGTAAAGCAGCCTCCTTGGGAAGCTTTATGGGGTTTTCTTCAAGGTTATAGCTAGCATGTACTTATGTAAGGTTTACTTTTATTGTCATTGTCTTGATATGTTTAAATGAAATTATGGTATCAAGAGAGATAGGACAGTGAGTGGGAGAGGTAGCAATGAAGAGAGAAATGTTATTTCATGCCATTGAGCTATATTATTTAAAACAACTTGATATTAAATAGATGATATGTAAATGGAGAAAATCAACCTTTATTCTCACACACAGTACAGTCACCTGAGATGGTCCCAGAGGGATTATCACGTTGTCCCAGATTACTCACAACAACTGTATCTCTCAGGAAGGAAAAAGTTTTAATTAGTCTGACTTGATCAGCAAATATATCCGACTAGGTAACAACACAACACAGTAAAGCTTTATAGCATATTGTGCTAGAGGGATAAACAAATCTGAGATAAAAGATACCCCCCAAGGTATCACATTGCTTGGATGGAAGGGGCTCAGGAGATCGTTTGCGTTTTCTTGTTCTGAAGTTTCAGAAAGCCAAGTGAGTGATTTAAGTTTTTGTCTGCATACAGATCCTGAGTTAATTTTGTGTACTCAGGAGAGAATACTTGTATGTCTTTGGCGTTTCAAAGGGAGAGTTACCCAAGTAAGTCAGGCCACTTATCAGGTGGGTCCTGCCTGATTTCAGCGGAGCTGTGCGCCTCACTTGGCCCTGCTTTCAGTGGATAAAACAGGTATTTTCTGTTAAATCTCATTAATATTGGCCCAGTTTTGCTTGCAGGTAAGTGGTTTATCATCTGGAGCGTATGGAAAGATAGGATGGGCAACTCTGCAAGGAGAAAAGTTGGTTTAGGAAGTGTCCCATTATGGAGAAATTTAATCATACTGGTTAATCAGGCCTTAAAATACTATTTTTGCAGGTCTAGCAAGAGATTCCCTTGCTTAAATTTTGTTGGGTTGACTTTCAGAACTGCAAACTGTGTGACATTGTTGCATATCCAGAGAGGCTGATAGAGTTGGGGGGTTTGTGTTGTTTTTGTAAAGTATGTAAAAAGCCCCAGTCTCTGGGAGGTTTCATTACTGCAGAACAGCCTCTTGGTACTGTAACATATTTGGTGGTACTTATTGATATCAGGTAATTGGATAAAAGATGACTGATACCAGTTCTTGGTTTCTCATTGACGTGCATCCCTGTGAGCGCTGAGTCAAATCCAGTTGTGTTTCATTAGGAATATTTTGGTCAAGAATGATTAAAATGAGTTTTCTTCCACTGGCCAACATCCAGCTTGTCAAGAGAAGTTCATGGCAAGTTAATCTGATTTCTTTCTTTGACAAGATAACTGCCTAGAGAATAAGAGGAATTGAGTAGATATGATATATCTGAACTTTTTAAAAGGCTTTTGACACTTTTCTACATAGTGGTCTTGTGGCAAACAAATGAAAGATGATCTCAACACAGTCATAACAAAGTTGGGGATAACTGATTGAACAACCTCCCTCAGAATATAATCAAGGGCTTCACTGTCAAAGCTGGAGGGACTTGCCAGGAAAATTTTTGCCCTGCATGTGAATCTATTCAACACTTTCATTAGCAGAGTTGAGTGACAGAACAGAGAGAGTGCACATTGGGAGAGATATGGGAAGGGTTGCAAGTGGTTTAGGTGACAGGATCAGAATCCATAATGATCCTGTAAATTGGAAAGGCATCCCAAAATCAGCAAGGTGACTGTCAACAGAAGTGAATGCAATGCACCACATGTAAAGAGGGCAAATCAAATGCATAAGTGCAGTACAGGGAATAAATGGCTCTGCTGCTGTGAGGCCAGAGAGGATTTTGGAGGATAATAGAGGAGAAAGTGATAGGGAACGGCAGGCTGAATGTAGCAACACAACAGTGGCCTAAAACCTGTAAATCTCACTCAGGAAATTATCAGGAGCAGTGTCACAGGCAAGCTGAGGAAGACATTTGTTCTGTTGGGACTAGGACTCGTTAGGCGCTTTTTTCTTTTTTTTTTTTTTTTTTTTTTTTATTATAAATTGGT
>JAOXXN010000065.1:58360397-58379628 GCA_026770055.1 Myrmophylax atrothorax
ATCTGTGATCTTCTTTATATGAGACTTCCAGAGTGCTCGTAGTCTTATACTCTTTTTTTTATATGTTTCTCAATACAATTTGCTACCAGGCATTTTAGGATTATAAGAATGTTTGTGTGTTTAGGAACATGTGCAAATATTGAACATATAGTTTACAAACATAACAAAACCCACAGGTTTTCAGTTTCTTTCTCCAGGTGTATTTGTGTTACTGTTTCAATATGGAAAGCTATTTAAGGTAAGAAACGAGCTGAAGGTCTTATTTAATTGATCCACTGTGGAGAAGTCTTCATGTTCACAGGAGAGTTTTTCACTCACCTTTACTTTACATTACATAAGGTTTCATTATACTTCCTTTTTCTTCTAATCTCCTTGGATTTTCTAGTCTGTAAGCCCTCCAGGGCAGGTTGTTCTTTATGTATCTCACTGAAACTGAACCCTGGATGTTTTGGATATGTGTTGGTAAGTGGTCACCTACATCAAGACTTTTGAGACCTGCATTTTCTGGATGGGAACAAAATGTGATGTTCTCTGCTGTGAATGGTGAATTCTGTTGTGAATGGACATGTCTTTGCATGTCTTCAAGCTCCTTCCTTCCTCTGCACATCCGTTTTGTGCTCCTGCAGGGACTGAGCATAGCAGCAGGAGGATAGTCTGGGCACCAAGTCTGGAGGGGTAGCCACAAATAGGACATAGTAGAGCCACTTGCAATTCTGGTAAACAAGTGTGAAAGCTGTTAGGAATGAGCACAGTGTAACAGCAAAGTACCATCTTCCACATCCCCCTTTCAGCTGCAGTGAAAGCAGTAGATGGGTAGAAAAAGACTACCCCAAATCAGGATAGAACTCCCACCAGAAGTTTTTTGAAATGACTGGAGGAGTGGATTTCAAGATCCACCCAGGCAGATCTTCAGACCCATCCATTCAGTTATTTCATGAAACGGTGGCCTGGGGTCATGTTCCCAGCTGATTGTTTTCCATCTGTCTTTTGCTCAGGTTCTCTCGATTTGCCCAAAGGACATGAGAGCAGATATCTGTGTGCACCTGAACCGGAAGGTTTTTAACGAGCACCCTGCCTTCCGATTGGCCAGCGACGGCTGCCTGCGAGCCCTGGCTGTGGAGTTCCAGACCATCCACTGCGCCCCAGGAGACCTCATCTACCACGCTGGGGAAAGTGTTGATGCCCTTTGCTTTGTGGTCTCAGGATCCTTGGAAGTCATCCAGGATGACGAAGTGGTGGCTATTTTAGGTACCGTGATCTCTGTTGAAATGCTTCTGGTTTGTATGTATTTTCTTGACTAGTCTTGCTTGACATCAGCTGGGACTACAGGAGGCTGGTAGTTGTCATAAGATGGAGATACTGTGTCTCTAGAGATCCTACTCTAGAAGCAAATCCTTCATCTTTCATGCCTTTGGGAGTGCTCTTTCTGCCCAGTGTGGCTCACTGGTCATTGTTGCAGTGTCTCTGAGTGGAAGAGAATGGCATCTCTGTGCTTGACATCTTTTAAATAGCTTGTTGGAGGAAATACACATTGTTTTATATTACTCTCTCAGGAGGGTTTCACATTAACCTTCGCGCTGGGATTTTCATTTGTCTGTATTCTAGCCCAGAACAGCACCTGCAACAGTCTCCATAAAGAAGCAAAATTGTCACTTTTAGTGAACTGGCTTTACAGAAGAAAAATAGTCTGATCTGACCATAGGGTCACACCATGTATCAAACTACAGTCATGACAAGTTTGAGTGATGGGAGAGCTCCATGTTAAACCACGCTGTCACCCCACTAGGCTGTCTGGTTTGCCAGCAGCAGGTGGGAAAGAACCTAATGCATGCTCCTCAGTAGCTTGTATGGGATTGGGAAGGGTGTAGCAGATGGTGGGACTGAGTGGTCAGCAGTGGTTTTGAGGCAGGAATCCTCCTCGGAGGCAGAACCATGTAGAGGAAGAACTCGTGGCTCCATGTGAAAACCATCCAAAGCCCGTCTTGCCTGTTTAAAATAGACACATTTATTATGGAACTCATCTCCTGTTGAATATTTGCCTTTTTTTAAACTGGAGCTGTGGGTTCCTGGTTTGAGGGTATCTCTCACACCCCACTGAAGCTCTGTATTACTTCTTCCCTCTAAGGCTGGCTCCAGAGGGCTGTGTTAGTTTTCTTGTATCTCATGGGAATGATCACTTGGAGATAAAAGGTTCCATGTGGGAGTTGCAGTGGTATGTGGGAAGAGGGCAAACAGAGAGAGTCAACACTGGCCGTGAGTCAGGCTTCAGCTCCTTCCCAGCTGGTAGGAAGAGGAGGAATGAGGACAAGCATGTAGCTAAAAGAGACTCCTGGAATGTTTCCCTAAAAGCCTGGGCCTGGGGTGGAGCTGGGCAGGTGTGTGGATGGGGCTGCATGAGGACTGCTTCCCCAGGACATCACTGGGGTCCTCCAAGCTGGAGAGTATGAACTGTGGAACAGGCAGTTCATAAATACCTGCTGCACCTTTCTGCATTCTAGTATGCACTAAGATTTTGAAAAAGAGAGATTTAATGTAAGAATGAATCTGCTTCTATGTTCAGGTGTGAAGCTTTTATGAGGAAAGCTCCTAAATCAAAAATTTCCATAGCAAAATATTCCTTGTATTCCAGCTCACTGGACCGTTGAATTTTTATTATGAATCTCAGTGATGATATCTTATATTTGCTTACAGTTATTTAAAAAACAAAAGCTTTAATAGGAAGTAGCAGCTTTTAAACAAATAAATGGTTTTTACAATGAAAACAAATAACTATGTAATTTACTGAACTAGGAGCCATCACTAAATGGATTGCATGTAAAACTTCATTGTATTTATTAATGAATCTTGTGTGTTTGGAATAACAATAAGAACTTTTTGTTTCTAGCTTGTAGATGTAGTAAATCTGATATCTATATTAAGCCCCATTTGTCCAGAAAGACTTTTAAGCATATCTAGTTAAAGTGAATTACCTTTGATTACCAAAAGTGCCTTTGATTCTCGCTGCTGAGGGGCGATCCCATGACTCAGAGCTATGTTCGTCGTGTACTACAGGGATTGGCAGAATGTGTGACTGTAACTTAAAGCAAGATAAACTGCTTCCTCTAGTTGTAGAACACACTGAAGAGTTTTTCATGCTCTGACAGAGTATTTAGCAGAATAGTGAACTGTGTAATTATGGGATGTTGTATCCTAAATTCACTTGTGGAAGAAAATCTCTCCCAGATGTAGTTGCAAAGACTTTTATAGTGGCAGCTGTGGCAGCTGAAATAGCAACTGCAGATCAGACAGCGAAGAACAAAATATTTATCGATCTGTTCTGCCTTGAGAAGTTCAAGCACAAGGAATGTGGATCTGCCTAAGGGGGAGAGCAGGTTTAAAAACCTCTGCCTAATGTGAAAACCTCAGTACCTGCTTTGAATGCTCCACGCATCTACCATCACACTGGTTTTTCTGGGCAAGGTCAATTTCAGGACTGTACTACCAGTCTGTCCATCTTCTCCATCCCCCAGCAGTAACCTAGAGTGGAAATGTGATAAGTATCCTTTGGAAACTTGTCCTCATTAATTTCCTCTGCGAGAGCAGGAACGTGCAGGATATG
Source organism: Myrmophylax atrothorax (assembly GCA_026770055.1). Taxonomy (NCBI): domain Eukaryota; kingdom Metazoa; phylum Chordata; class Aves; order Passeriformes; family Thamnophilidae; genus Myrmophylax; species Myrmophylax atrothorax. The sequence continues at coordinate 58,363,996 of JAOXXN010000065.1, forward strand.
CTGTCTGTCAGCCTATGCTCCTTGCAGAGGAAATAATAGTGTAGTGTGATTTAATAGAGGAGTGTGTTATTTGCCTTGCTTAAAGGAGAGAGAAGGGGTGCCTTTTTTTTTTGTAGTCCTGCTCACCTGCAGGTGGGTGTCTTATGTATCCTTAAATGTGGAATATCCTGGAAAAGTGAATCAAGTAGGGGCACCAAAATGGGTTAAGAATGTTCATCTTCTATCTCTTACATTCATGCTTCTGTCCAAAGTGCAGGGCTTCATCCTCCCTCAGGTCCCTGCATGAATCACACCATGATGTTGCTGCATTTCCCCTTCTTGATCTTCCCTTACCATGTTCCCTTCCCTCACAGACACAGTGAGTTGGCACATCCAGCCTCTCCCTGCCTGTTGAAACGGTGTCCTCAGGAGACTTGGCATCCCATCCAGGTGCTTTCTTCAGGTATCAGTGTGGAGGCAACCATCCTTTTGTTCAGCAGCAGTTTTTCTCACTCAGTGGCCCCACCTTTGGTGTTTCCTGTGCTTGAAAGCAGGTGAAGCCCAGTGATTGACATGGCAACTTGAAACACTGTGATATTTTACTCTCCTCTGGTTTGGTTTTGTTCTCATTTGTCCATAATTAAATGCCCAGACATTGCAGTAATCAGCATTACAGAAACATGTACAGTAAGAGAATGACTCCAAACATAGATCTGCAATTTACAGGACTCATTAATGGAGGTACCCAGGTGCTCCGTTATGATCCCCTCATTAGTTGCCTCCGTTTCTCCAGGGCAGTCTCCGACCTTTTGCAGGTACTGGCTGCTGATGTAGCAGAGGGTACACCTGTGCAGAGGGGGTGGAGTGGGGTGCTGATACACTGGAGAAGAGAAGGCATGGTCATTTTAACATAACTCATCTGCAGTCACCAGGATAATGGAGAAGGGCAAACAGTCTTGTCTCTAATTATCAGAACTTTCCCAGCAAGCGAGGTGACCCTGAGAAGGCACGTCAGTAATTTTCCACCATCTCAAGCAGGAGTAAACAATTTAACTGCCGCTGCTCTGCACAAGGAGGTGTTTTCAGCGAAGAATCTCAGGAAGGACCAGGGGCTTGGAATCCCTAAGCTAATGAAAAGAGGTATCAGCTACCAGAGGGCACCTAATAATTCTCCCTCCTGCAATTAACCTGAATTTGCTCCTGATGAGGAGTTTCACATAAATGGCAATGCCAACCAAGTGGCTCTGGAAGCTGCTTTCCAGCTCCTGCTATTTGTACAGCTGGCTGTGTAAGTTGTACAGTAACTTAAACTGGATATATTGATTAACAAGGTTTTAAGACGTTGGTTTTTTCAGCAGAAAAGTAATGACCATCATGTTCAGATTTTGATTGTAGGGAACTGATCATAAGTATTGCTCAAGTGGCATAGTGATAAAAATATATTGACCAGTGAAATCCTGGTAGAGGCTGCAGCTGAGTGAACTCAATATTGATAGTTAAGCCAGAATGAATATAAATGTAATAGTTCATGCTTCAGCCACATTTAGAGTCCTGATCCCATGTGTATTCAATGAAGTTGTTTTCCTCTATGTGTTGCATGTTAATTCTCAGCTTGTTCTACATATAATCCCAAAGCAACCTGGTGTTTATTGGATTTATTGTTATTAGGCAAACCAGACCTTATTAAAGGTCTGCTTCATAAATTATTTCCAAATGTTTGGTCTTGGAAGGGGATATGATGCAGTATCAGGGGAGTAAAGGAAAGCAAGCATCTTCTTGAGTTTGGGATGACAGCGGAAAGTAGGGATGAGTCTCCTGCCAAATCACATGGAGAAATGTAATTCAGAGGCAGAGCAAGTAGCAGCTCCCATTTAGGTGAGCAATAGACCCAGGTGCTCCGTAGCTCTTATCCATGGGCATTATTAATTTGATGCTTGGGATTCATGCATCCACACTTTGAATTTCCATGCCTATACAGCCGAGCATGTGCTTTATGCAAGACAAGCCTGACTATATGTGATGCACTTTATGACATGAGACCATCTCATAGTATTGGTGGCTAATTCTGTGATTTTAATTAGTTTAGTTGCAGCTTGGGTTTCTTCTCAAGTGGAATAAAGGTGGCAGAATTTGCCCCTCTGTGAAATGAACTCTGGATATTTCATTCTGAACTTTTTTGTTATTTTTAATGAGAAGTCAACCAAGGCAGACTAATTGTGAACATTTTCCCAGGTTTGTAACATGCACCTGGTAGCAATTTACAGAACAGCCTGTGTCCTATTTCATCTATAGAAAAAGTCCCCTGTGTGCCCATGAGTGAAGGCTCTAAACTAACTCAGAAGAAAATGATTCATAAAGGAAAGTGTTGGGGTTTTTTTCAGCTAGCAGAACTGAAATAATTAATGTGATTCAGGCTGTTGTTTAAGTGCTGAATCTCAAAGTATTTTGAAAAACACTTGAAGGGCTACTGATCTGAGAATGAATGTGATGTGCTGCTCTGCACTGTGCAGCTCTTCTTCACTGCCTTGAAATCAGTCAGATCTTGCAGGTCTGGGTTGACATCCACAGCACCATGTAAGGTTTAGTCCTGCTGATACTTGTTTGAAAGTGTTATTAGTTCTTAATGACAGACTTGAATTTTTCACATTATTTTGTAAATGTAATATATTTTCATCTCTGTCTGAATGATAGCTAATTAGGATAAGAAACATCAATCTTAATTTAGTGCCAGCTGGTTTGTTATAGATGTGATCTGCAGCCTCCAGAGTCAGAAAGATTCCTTTCACTGAATTGAAATGGTTTTGAATTAGACCTGCATGCTTCACTGCTAAAACCAGGATCTCAAAAGTCTTGGCAGGACAAGAAAAGGGAAATTATTTAAAAATCATGCAATAGAGTTCTTTTAAACCAGACTAGCAGTTTGAGGCAATCTTATCTGCCTTATGAATTTTGAAGGTGCTGGGAATGGTCATGCTTTCAGGTTTATTTCCTGAGACAGGGAGGATAGAAACTTATTTCTGTAAAAAAATCAAAATGGAAATAACCTGTATCCAGGAGCTGGGGCTTCTAGATAGACATGAAGCACTAGGATATTTGCACTAAAAATGAGGGGAGAATATCTTTATGGACCTTGTGCTCTGCTTGCAGCAGTCCTGAGTGCTGGAGGAAAGGTCAGTTTCTTTTGTGTTTCTGGGTGCAGATGTGGGCTGTTGCACCGTGTTAAATAATGCAAAGTACCTTTGCCAGCATGGACCTGGATCTTTGGCACAGTCTCTTGTTATTGTTTCTTTACTGACTATTTTGGCAATCCTTCAGATGCTAGAAATGCTGTTTTCTCACATCCCTCTGCCTTTCATGTGTTCACGTGCAGTACTGGAGAGCTGGATTTTTACACTGCTCAGGGATCAGCTCTGATCTGATTTTCAGGGGACTTCTTGCCCTTCTGGGTGCCCCAGAAAGAGACTGAAGTTGAGGATAAAACATTCACAGGGGCAAGGAGACCTCTCTCATAGTCTAGTATCATCTCTGCATGTCATGGGCTGTGCTTGCAGAAGCAGAGGTGTCCCAGATGGCAGGTGCACCTGATGAATTTGCACCACTGAATCACCTCTGTCTTCTCCACATCCCCTCTTTAAAAACAACTGTATCAGCTAAGTCTAGAAATCCAGCCAGCCCAGTAGCCTGTCTCCAAAAATGGTCACTAGCAAATACGGGGGAGAAAGAAGGAAGGTGAAGTAAGGAAAGAGTGATGCTTCCCCAGAATATTCTCAATTATATTTCAATTTTGTTTCACCCAGAGGGAAATTCTAGTGTTTAATAGCCACAGATGGATTTTATTCCATGAATATATCCCATCATTTTGTAAACCTGTGCAACCAACCCCAGTGTCCCATGATAAGGAGCTGCACAGCTTGCTTCTCACTGAGCCATCATGGAGCTATTGCTGCTTGGGATAACAGAGCTGTTACTCTGCCTTCACTGTCCTGCAGCCAGAGGTTTTACTCCAGATATATAGACACAGATGTATTTGTACAAATATTGATAGCAGTATATGTAATTATGGCTGCATGACCTTGGTACTTGGTCACTGACCTCCACTGGTGGGAATGCTGTGATATTGGGAATTGAACTGATTAGATGAACACTTCCTCTCCATGATACACTTCTACTGATTGTGAAACAATGTCAGCCTTTGCTTTTAATAAGCAACATCAGATTTGAGTGTATCGTGATTGAAAGCCAACATTGTTCATCATGTCCAGCTTTTGCTGTGTGACTGATGGGACTTTGGAGGTGTTTTAAAATGGGGGAAATTGTAGCTGGTCTGTTAGCTAAGACTGCACAGAAAAACCTTATCACCTTAAGAGGTAGTCTTGGTCCCATTTGTGTATTTTTACTAAATGCTATTTCCCACCAAGGATTTATTCTTAACTGCCTGCCTAAACTTTCTTCCAAAGGACCCATCAAGTTCTTATGTCCACTAGGATATTTATCAGCTCAGTTTCTGGTCCCACCTGAAGGAGGATAAATTTTGTCTTTACATAATATTTATATATATCTGTGGGTTCTGAAACACTGTTAAGCAATAATATTTCCTCTCCAAGTTCAAGCATTTTTTCATTCCATCTGCAATCTCCTGTGGAGTTTCATAAAGCCCTTATGAATTTTTCTGCCTGAAAGGTCCAGGCATGAACTGCTGTATGACAAATTGGCAAGTCAGTCCATGGTGCAAGGCTGTGGAGAAGATCTGCCCCCAAATGTGTATGGGAGAGTTATCAAGATACAGAAGATAGTGCAAAGAAATATCATGACCTATTATATAGTTACTAGATGATTGTCTCTAAATATATTTACGCAAATATATATATGTGTACAGGGCATGCATAGATAGTGCACTGTATTTAGAATGATAGCAGTGTAGCTGTTTCAGCCAAAAATTATGCTTGTCACCAACACCCTTCACATGTCCTCCTGTTTCCCATGGTTCTTTCAGTCCCCAAGATCAAATTTGTTTGATCTTAGAGGTCTTTTCGAACCTAAATGAGTCTATAATTCTGCAGATGTGACACTTACGGGCACGGTTTAATGGTGGATTTGGCAGTGCTGGGTTAATGGTTGGGCTTGATGATCTTAGAGGTCTTTTGCAACACAAAGCATTCTGTGATTCTGTCCTTACACCCATGTTTCTGCCAGCTTTCCTCCAGCAGTGTCCACATACTGACTCTCTTCCTCTCTTTCCTCATACCAAGTGGGAAATGTATGCAAGCAGTTCCCACTCTGACTTAGTGCATTCCTTTTTTTAGCGATGCTTTGGGCACTGTGAGAGCAGAGGCAGGAGGATTTCCCAGAGCTTTGCCTCCATTTAGGAGGGATATTAAGACTGCTCAGGAATAAGGACAGTGCAGATTGGGAGTTAACATGCTGAGGCCTCAATAAATCTCTGGAGAGAGGCTTTGGAAATCATGCAACCCCAGTGCCTCTGTATTCCCAGCCCAGCCCCAGAGGGGCTTTCCCTGGAGGTCTGCACATTCCCTGCAAGTGAACAATAAATAGGTGTGTCTTTGAGTAGCTGGTGTGTCAGACTACCAGTTAATTTTTCTGTTGCAACTCTGAAAGCTTTATTTAGTTGCAATGTTTAAAATTAACCTCAGAATCATAGGGTAGGACTTGATGACCTCAGAGGTCTTTTCCAACCCACTTGATTCTATGATTCTATTCTATGATTCTGTGATTCTATGAATGGTTTGAGACATCTTCCACTAGTCCAGGTTGCTCAAGGCCCCATCCAGCCTGGCCTTGAACACTTCCAGGAGTGTAGCAGAACTTCTCTGGGCATCCTGTTCCAGTGCCTCACCACCCACTGAGTAGAGAATTCCTTCCTAACATCTAATGTCATCCTGAATGAATAATTACCATTCTCTATGCAACGAACTCCATTTAATAGGGATGAAATACAGTACATTAATCTCTGTATTTATGAAAAAAGACACATTGTTTTGGAGGATCTGGTAGGTTTTGTTTTCATTCAGTACATTCCTTAGGACATTTATAACCGGCAAAAAAGGTTTGAAATTGTGTGGGGAAATGTCAAATTCAAGAACCCTTAAAAGCTTCCAAGATTTTATAGTTTCTGGAGAGTATGAACCACAATGTAAGAGGAGTTTGGAGTTTCACCATTCAAATCCAGTGGGTGATGGCTCATGGAAGAGTAAATTCAGTTCATGCCCCACCCTTTCTGAGGGAGCCATTGAAGTTCCCTGCCTCATTGACCTGAAGACAATGAGAAGATCATCTCAAGTTTATGAACAGCGGATTCCTTAATGCATTGGTTTGTGTCCAGGTTCTGTAACACACCATCGTGCAGAGTTCTGGAGTGAGCATCCACTGCTTTCATCCTCTTGACTTAAATTAACTATGTATTACCTTACATTTGAAAAGGAAACAAGTGGTTTGCTCACATTTTCAGAGGGAAAACTGTAATAGTCCCTGTTGTAGAATTCTGTCTTTTTAACTGCACTCTGCAGCCACTGAAAGCAGGTCTCAGTTCTGTCCTGCGTCCACCTCAGAGAGCAAATCCATTAAGCAATTTTGTGCATTTCAGAAATGGTCTGTTTTTTATAAATTATGTAACTGTGCTGAATATGTCTTGAAATTGGGTTTTGAACTGTGGGTATAGACAAGGGCAATTAACTGCAAAAGGTAATTGCAAAACAGTACATTGGATAAATGATAATGTAACTAGAAAATGCTCTGTATTAAGGAAAAGAATTTAAAGCAACTTGTTTTATAAATTGTACCAACTGTGTTATGTATTGTAGTTAATTTTAATTACATCAAAATATGTAGAATTAAAAGCAGTTCAATGAGATGCATTTATTACCTTTCTAAGGGATTATTCTGCTACAGAGACTGTTGTTAGAAAATAAAAACAGGGAAATGAAGATAAGGACTTGCACAATTTATTTCTCTATGCTGAAGAAATATTATGTATGTTTTACTGGATACAATACCTAAAGCAGAAGTGGATATAGAGAAATAGAGCCTCTGACCTCACAAAGTAATAATGTTGGATAAATTAGCACTCTGATTCCCAAAATAAAGTTGAGTGAAATGTTGCAAGTTCTTAAAAGAGGAAACGTTAAAATGTATTACCTTTTTATCCCAAAACTATTAACATCACTAACCCTCACCAAGGGGCTGCTTGAGCTATCTGGAATCAATAGCCACTGACTGATTTTAGTTTCCTTTTAATAACTGCTAAAATAAAGAGCAGGGATATCTTTGGGGTCTGAAACAAAAAATACTCTTTATATCATGGTTTCTGCTTCTGGACTTGAGATATCTCGTCAGCCATAAACCACACCCCATGGCCCTTGCCCACCCCATGGCCAAGCAGCAAGAGGCAGCTTTTGAATGCTCCTGTGGCTGCTGCTACCTCTCCTTGGAACCACAGGTTCCCAACCTGAAAGCACATCTCCAGTCTGCACCCATGCTGGGTCAGAAGTGTGATTTTGAGTCTAATGTCTTCATCCTCCTGACCTGTCCTGCTTCAGTGTCTAGCACAGGTGTATGGGCTTATGCATTCCTTGCAGAGGAAAGGAAAGCAAGGTATATCAGTGCACATCTCATGCACTTCCAGCCCTTGGAGCTACTCTGTCTGTGGGACTGGGCTACAGCTAGTCCCAAGTCCCCAAAATGTGCAGGTCTTCAGCATCAGCTGTTGTGCTCCACTCCCTGCCAATGTAGAAGTAGCCTTCAGGTGTTATTTTCCCATCTGGTTGAAGGTATTTATCTGTGGGTGTCAAACCCTTTCTTACTCAGCAAACATCGAAATACAGACTTAAGCCTAAGCATCTACTTCAGTGGATGAGTTTGGGTTTAGAACTAGACTTCTGGATGTGTTTGAAGTTCAGAGCTGATTATTTAAAGATTAAAAGTCTCAGCGAGGTTTTTCATGAGTTTTTCAGGAGTGTTGCCTCTTATACTGAATTAAAAATGTTTGAATATCCTTTATAATGTGGGCCTTGGGCCCTGGAAGCTGGCTCCTGCACCACTCTGTAGAGCCATGAAGATGTAGGAACCTGGATATCAGAGGGGTTTTGTAAGAGCAGGACTCTTAAATCACTTGGGAACAAACACCTGAAATGTTCAATCACCTAAACATTAGTTAAGTGTGTATTATGTTTGGGAGCCTTTGAAAAATCCATCATTTGTATCTTCAGCGACAAGGGGACCTTTAAAACCTGTTTCTTATGCTTTGTGACACTTCACAGGCCAATCTATAAATATCTTAAAAACCTGGGGCAGCTGTTTTTAAGGATACTCAGATACCTCAGATACTTTTAAAACTTTCACCCTTATTAATTTTCACAGCTGGGGGCTTATGTTAGAATAATTGGAAGTGTAAGACAGTTTGAGAAGAAATAATTTGTGTTCTGAAGAACACTGCCTAAGCCTTACCTTGTAACAAGTTGGTGCTGCTGTTTTTCAGGTAAAGGTGATGTGTTTGGTGATATCTTCTGGAAGGAAACCAGTCTGGCCCACGCCTGTGCCAACGTACGGGCTCTGACATACTGTGATCTGCATATTATCAAACGAGAAGCCTTGCTCAAGGTGTTGGACTTCTACACTGCTTTTGCAAACTCCTTCTCGAGGAACCTCACGCTCACCTGCAATTTGAGGAAAAGGGTAAGGCAGCAGCTCTTGTTTTCCCTTTTCTCTCACCATCTGCACACTCCTGCAGGCTGTTTGCAGTGTTTAACAACCTCCAGTTTACTCTTGATGTTTTAAGGTCATCACAAATTGACTGGCCTTTCAATAACTGCTGTCACTGTTTGTAATGACGGCTCAATAAAAGTAACCGTAGATTTGCAGCTCTGCAGAGCAGTTGTGGCAGGATGATACATGATTTACATTTCTTTTCTTCATAGTTGTTGGCTTTTGGTTTTTTGGTGGTTTTTTTTCCCCACTGCATAAATATATAAAGTTATATTTTATGGTTAAGTTATATCCAGATTCTGGATTCCTCAAAGGTGAGGTATAGCCTTTCATCTGCTAAGATACAGTTCAGAGGACAGTCTGATAGATCTGTATGGCATAGACCAACTAAGAGAAATTTATTAATGTTAAATAAAAAAAAATACACTCATCAAAAGTACTGTATTAATACCTGCTTCTCGCAGCTGCATAGTCCAGAATTTTAATATGGCAAGATTAATAAAGCTTGGTAGTGATTTTACATTCACAGCTCACTTCTTAAACCCTCCTGCTTGTTTTATAATCAATCAGCAATGCTCACTATCCATTAGTTCTCTCAAAGAACACTCCATCTAAAAATTAATTAGCTATAAGGACGAATCTTGAAAACAGGTTAAGGGATTCTTTAATTCGCATTGCGGCTGCAAAATTTCATCTTTATGATTTCTCCTGTGATTGATGAGGGTTATATAAATTTCATTTGCATAGAGAAATCTCATAACAATGATTTATAGATTACTGAGCATTAACTGTGATCCTCTAGATGCTGAAACACATTTCTCTGCAGCTGTACCTTGGGCATCTCACCTGACAATGTACCAAGGCTACTTCAGTATTTCACTAGGCAGTTTCAGCCTCTGCAGTAATTGGAGTTCAACACAACTAGAATTTTACTTCTTGAAGTCTAGTTTCTCTCTAGCCACTGGAGCATCATACAAATGCTGCTTTCAGAGGAGGTTTAATTTTTAGTGCATTCCTTGTGCTCATTAATATCCCAAGTGTGGCACAAAATACCCATGGCTAAAAGCAGATGGAATGGGATTACAGTCCCCCTCTGTCTGTGCTGGAGCCTGAAAGAGCTGCCTTATAATCAGGTTTGGTTCCAGCTTGTCAGCTTGCCTCTGACTTGAAGGTTGTTAACTCAGTTTCAGACCTGAAGGAGGGCTTTGAGGCTTGATAGCTGACTCAGGTTTTCTAGCTTATCACTTCTTTGTTGATAAGAAGTACTCCAAGCCTTGACTTCAGCAACCCCCTCCTTGCCATCTCACATGCCACCAACTACAGCCCTGCCATGACAATTCTGCTCAGGCATTGCTGATGGTGATTTCATGGGACAAGATAATGCCACATACATTGTACCAAAATGTATCCTTTCCTTCTTAAAACCGTGAACCTGTCACTTTAGCTCACTTCCTGAGAAAAACACGGACATGTCTTTTTCTGACAGGGCAGTGTGTTGCAGTTCAGCTCTGCAGTCTGTGGATGCATACAGGGAATAGCCCCCTGGTTGAGTTTTCATGGGTTTTCTTCTCTCACACACACTTTTTTTAAGGAAAATTGGTCTCTCTGCAGGACCTTGACATAGGGAGTCACCCAGGTGTAAAAATATATGGAGCTCAAGTTCCCAGTACAGATACCTGCTCCCTAGCTCAGTATTAGGTACATGGACTTTGCAATGGGAGCAGTGACTCAAAGTAAGAAGGAAGACCATTCCTAAAGAAACTTAAGATTATACAGAAGCAAAGGAAATGTTGGTTGGGGTCATCTGTGGGTATTATGTGAGAGCCAGTGAAGAGTCAAAGGTTGTGTCAATGTGGTACATACACAGTAGAGTTCATTTCATTAAAAGTTGGGTGATTATGTCCAAGGTAGTCACCAATGACCTTTATAGCTCATGAGGAATGGTCTCCTGGCCCCTCTTGAAGCACCCAGTCTGGGATGGAAAAAACATCCCCTTTCAATTTTGAGAGAGTCCGTGGTCACTAACTTTCAAATACATAGCGTACATCAGATGAACTCCACCTGCCTCCTACAGTTTTAGTCAATAACTATTTGTTTGGAGGAGTCCTATTTCTAGCATTCCAGTGAGATGTGCTGAGCCAGAGCCTGTTTTGCAGAAATTCTGTGTTTTGTTCCTAGGCACAAAAGAGATCATGCTACATTCTGCACCAGGGACACAATCTAAGTCCTGTTACATAAAGTTATTCAGGGGATTGTTTCAAACATCTTATCTGCTGGAAGTATACGTGATTCCCTGTTGGGCCCAGAAGCATTTGACGGTGAGCTCATCTCTGAGGAAAAGCAGTGCCATCCAGGACAGTTCCATCAGGCGAGCAGAAAGCAGTTGTTCAGGCAGTGAGACTGGGCTGAGAGCTGCACTGTGCTGCAGCAGTTCGTGCTGGCGTCATGCAGTCTAAATGGAAAGAAAATCATTGTCTCCTTTAATTGATTTCAATAGAAATATATACTTAGCACTTTTTCTACCTAGTCATCACTCATAAGGTTTGACATTTAATTATAATATAAATACACTCCTTTGTGGTTCTCTGCACAAGAAAATGGCTCTTCTCACTGTCAAAAATGTATGGGCAGAAGTGTTCTTTCATCAGGTCTGCTCTTTGAAACACACATACATGGATTTGAGTGCACATACACTTGTTTGTGCTGCCCTGTCCCTCAGCCAGCACTTTGATGTAGTCTGTAGACTGCAAAATATTTAGACATTCAAAAGACTAATAAATTAATAATAGTACTGAGCACAAAAGGTTATTTCCACATGACAGGGAATCAAAAGTCTTGTTGAAGTGGGAAAATAATGTTTTCTTGCTCCCAAGTAACATTTAGAGCCTAGCATGTTGAATGACCTCCTTAAGGCATCTGGCTCAGCTAAAGTATTGCAGCATGTCATGTTCCGTGCTCTGAAATCTTTACAGCACGTCTCACATCACTAATGCACACTCTGAGGCAGAACCAAGACTTTGAACTTTTTTTTTCTTCCCCCCAAACAAGGAAAATAATTATTCTGGAAAGATATTCTTTCAAATCACAATGAGATTACATATCTGCCTCTGAGTATTGAAAGTTATAAAGCAGTCTTTGGGATGGGTCTTCAAAGAGTTAATTGCTGCCTTCTGATGCTGGAAGAGAATATTAATAATTTCTAATTCATTAAGTGCCTTTCAAGATTTCATACAGCTGGAGGGAGGCCTCTGTAAGCTTGAGCCGTGGAGATTGGCTTGAGGAGAAGAATTGAGACTCTTCTAAGGGAGGCTGTGTGATGTCCCCACCCTTAAGGGGAAGGGAACACCCAAGATTCATAGGTGCTTGTGGTCAAAAGGAGTGACAAAGGTCAGGGGGTTGGCAAAAGCTTGCAAAGTTTTATTTAGTACATTACTCATTTGGCATGGAAATTGCTGTAAGTTAGTCCCTGATCTCCTAACATATGCACAGGCAGTGGGGTTTGGATAAGGGCTGGGGTGAAAGGGAAGAGAGGGAGATGCATTAAGGAGGGAACGGAAGGAAAGAAGGAAGGAAGGATGGAAGAAAGGAAGGAAAAGCACTAGCCTTGGCTCCAGTGTTGATCCAGCTGGGTCATGAGGAGCACTCGTGTCCAGGCTTCTTGGGGGTACCTGTTTCTAGGTAGGTTTTCCGCACCTGGAGATAAGTTTCTCACTTTCTGTGCAAATTAGTTATCATGTACAGTCTGTTTTTCCAGACCTTTCTGGGAATGGGTTGGAGGGCTTTGGGAGTCTTGGGGAGAGGTCTTAATCCTCTGCTACATTCCACACTTGCTTTTCAACCTCATTCCTGTGCTTGCACTGGACTGTGTTGTGCTGATCTCCAGCAGCCAGAACAAGGATATTTGTCCTGGTAACGTGCTGCCCTAACTTCATAAAGCCCCCTGCTCCAGCCAGATCCTGTTCTTTCTCCAAGTGGGTCATTACCAACAATCTTGGGTTGGCTTCACAGCTATCCAGCAGTTGGTGTTTGAGATACACACATTAACCCCCTTGTCTTCTAGGCATCTACAGGCTAAACCCCATATAAATAAATAAATATACATTACCTTGATGGTTGAAATTCAGGAAGGAAGCTCCCAAATGCACTCCCACAGAAAACAAGTGTTCAGCTGAAATATTTTTAAGTTATGTTTTTTTTTCCTTTTTTCATCTTTGCTTCCATTTGCACCAGATAACATACCACCTCCACCGTGCTGTGAGCCCAACACAGCCTGTGTAAGTGCAGAGGAAGAATTCAGCTGAAATTTTGTCCCCTCTGAAATCACAGCTAAAATTCTCCTGTGCTTCAGCACAGCAAAGATTTCCCCCATAGCTGTTTAAGGCACGCAGTCACATCTTGCTGTTTTCTACTATGAGTTGTGTTAAAGGAATGAGTCAGGAGCAGCCTGGGAAGAGGACAATTGTTCATATCTGACCTCCGGTGCATTTGCTCCTAGAAGGTGTGCTGGAGAATGAGCCAAGGAGATGTGAGGAGAAATGAGTGCCTTTAAGGCAGAAACCCTGTTCAGAGACTCGGCTCTTTTCCCTGTGATGCTCTTAAAGCCAGGGACAACACTGAGAGCAACTGATGTTATCTAATTTCTCCAGCACACTGAGTCTATGAGGCTTTTTAGCAAGTGAGGCCATCAGACTGTGTTAACACACATGTCCTATTTTCCTTTTTATTTCAGATTAGAATAATTTCTTTTTAAATTGCCTTCACGTTCTTCCTTGAGATTTTAATGCATTGCATGTGATTTCTTGACTAAATCACTTGTCATTTCTGTCTCACGCAGTTTTTAGAAAAGCTTTATTTTAATTTGAATTCTGCATTCACATCTCCTATAAGTGAAGGTTGCCCCAAGGTCCATTCATGATCCCTGTGTTCATTTTTAAGACCCTCCCAATGGTGTACTTTATTAGCGAGTATCCTGATGCAGAAGCAGATCCAGAGGCAAAAAGCATCGCTTGGTGTATCAGCCCTTGCCCTGAAGGTCGCACGTGTTTTGGTGAACCTGAGTACTTTCACAGGCTTTGAGCTCTGAATTAAGCCATTCACAATTACACAGCTTAGTTCAGAGCTGTTTGCACTTCACCAGCTGGTGCTCACACTCATTCCTGAGCAGTCACGGAGAGGGGTCAGAGCATCGTCCTTGGGCAAATGTGGCAAACAGAAAACTGTGGGGTAACTGGAGCAGGATGTGCTGAGCACCTCCTCTGCCCTGTGGTCCATCTTTGCTGGCAGATCCATCATCCATTTTTGCCCTTTTTCAGTCTGTTACCAGGATCTTTCTCCATGTGGGACAGTGATGATGGCAAAACCTGTGGGAAAAACAAGTATTTCCGTCATTATTTAGTGAAGTGAAGCAGGGGACAAAATGATGCTGCTTAGGGAGCTTCTGTGACTAATAATGTAGATCAGCTGGTGGGGCCTTCAGTGGAGTTCTGGTCTCCTGTCCTGTGACAGGACATGTGCCAACCCCAAGGCTGGCACTTGGTCCTCATACTTCTCTCACTCTTGGTACTGTCCTTATGGAGCTTATTTCTCTGCTGGTTTGAGGGTCCCCAGGAGTGCAGGATCAAGCCTCTGGGTAGATCCCAGGGCAGATCCAACAGATCAATTTCTGTAATGGCTTATGTGAACTGCAGGATTTTGGCATGACTCAGAGTTTGTTTGTAACTCAGTGGCTTGCTTAAAACTATGGAAAATTAGTTGCTCAACTTCTTGATGACAATGTGGACAGCATGGTTCCTTTCCCTATTGGTATCTTCTCAGACTCAATCTGCAGGCTAATACATCCTGCTGCATGCTGGCCCTAGGCAAGGCAAGGGGACACAGAAGGGCTCCCCAGCCAGGCACAGTGACACCCTCTTCCCTTTTCCAGGGTCACAGCCCATAGCTGTGTGGCCTTTGACATTGTGTTTGGGTGTCTACAGCTCTTGCTTTGTTACTGCAGTATCAGGGAACTCTCTTGTGCCCATAGCAAAAAATACCCTTCATACTTTTACTTCTCACCCTCTTTTCACCTGTAACTCCAACAAAAATAATGCACTTTATTCCTCTTTTCCCTCATTATCTTTTTGTTAAGCAATAATGTCTGTTCAATTTAGGTATATGTAACAATATGGTAAATAAGGGTGTCTCGGAATGTTCTTCCCCTTTTCTCTCCCTCTCTGATCTTTAGTTGTTTGGGGTTTTGCTTCTTTTATGTTGTCCCAGAAAGTTAAGTCCTATAGTTAATCTCTAGTGAATGTTTACTGTAATTACAGAGCAAATAAGTTATGCCCTCAAAAATCAATTTGGTTTTATTTTGTTCACATGTTAGCAGATTCTGCAGCCACCATTGTGATTGAAAAAAATTTGGACAATTTTTTAAGATTTTTATTGTTTTGCTTTGTTGCATTCACATCTATCTCCAGATATGTTAATATTCCATTGCAGTATTTCCTAAGGGACTGTTTCACTGATTTATATCTAATACCACCTCTGATGGTGTCTGGACTTGTATATTGAATGTAGATTGGTCAGTAGAGCCCACTTCAAGCCTTCAGACAATCAATGTGACCTTGTCCAAATTGCTGTTTGATGGTTCTGGCTTACAGATTTTTTGAGAAACTGCTAAGGGATCTGGGCCAAAACCCACATGAGGAATTTATCAGTACAGATTATGAACAATTCCTTGTGGTGTATCTGTGTGGCTACAGACAGCCCAGCCCAGTCCATGCTCCACCTTCTGCCATTGAGAGACCCTTCCAAGTGAGGATTACAGTACTGAGGCTAGAGGTTTTTTTGCAGCTCCTCCTTCCTATCTCCTGCTCCTCTGAGTAATACTTTGTGTCTTTGCTCCTCTTCAGGGACATGGGGATTTGACTTTAAGGCATTCAAAGCAAGGAAGTT
>JAOXXN010000065.1:58379716-58419732 GCA_026770055.1 Myrmophylax atrothorax
AAGGAAGTTAGTCCTTGGAGGACTCTGTGTGACTTTGCTAGGTAGAAGAGCAGAATAAAAATTCAAAGGGAAAGCTGCAGCAGCATTAACTTCATTCCTTGGTGCCTCCCTGCCAGACAGCATGGGACAGCTGTCTGAGCAGAGTGAGTGCTGTGAGATCTGTCTGTGGCTTTGCTTTCTTACTTTTGTAGCTGTAAGCCTGACTCTTTTCTGTGTGCCTCACTCCCTTCCCTATCCTTTTGCCACTTCATCATCTCCCACAGAGTGGTCTCTCCTGGGCACTCTTCAGGCCATACTGACCATGGGAAATAAGTGGTACGGGAGCAATTGCATGTCTGAATCCCCTCCCTGAAGGCACAGAGGGAGTACAGTGGTTTTCTCTCCTTTGACAAGAACAGTGTGCTTCCTTGGTTGTGACAGTGCTCCTGGAGAAGTGCGGATGAAATCTCTTTAATGCATCCAGAGAGGGGCAACAAAGCTGGTGAAAGGGCTCGAAGGAGTGTCCTGTGAGGAGCAGCTGAGGACTTTGGGCTTGTCTGATTTGGAGAAAAGGAGGCTGAGGAAAAGGAGGTTACCTCATTGCTCTCTATAGCTGCCTGACATGGAGAGAGGTCCTGATCTCTTCTCCCTGGGATCCAGTGACAGGGAGTGTGGGGATGGCTCAGAGCTGCTCCAGGGAAGATTCACACTGGACATAAGAAAGCATTTCTTTATTGAGAGGATGGTCAAACACTGGAAAAGGTTTCTTACAGAGATGATTGAAGCTCCCACCCTATCAGTGTTTAAGAGGCATTTGGACATTGCCCTCAACAACATATGGTAACTTCTGGTCAGCCCTCAAGTAGTCAGGCAATTGAATTAGATGATGGCTGTAGATCTCACCTTGCCTCACCTCACCTCCTCTCCTTTCCCCTCTCCTCCCCGACTTGGATGTCTTAGTGACTGTTTCAATACTTGCCTACAAACCAGGGCACTGTGCATCCCCTGGGGGCTCTAGGATGCCCGGGGTAGTACAGTTTCATGGCACAGTCTGGATTAATGCATTTTGCCTTTAGACTGCAGCCAGATGCAGAGATCAGCCAATGCACTATCATCTTTAATACTGTTTCAGAGCCACATTAATCCCACAGGGTACCAGCAGGCCACTATTCTATTCTGAATATAATCTCTGAGTTAAATACCTTCTTCAGACATCCTGACCGTGCTTCTGTGGGAGCAAGAGACAAATCACCAACTCTGTGAAAAGCAGAACTGAGCCCAATTCTGATAATCCTTTTGCATTAGAGAGGTAGACTTATTTTTTTTTCCTGGATGTGTAACTTCCCTGTCTAAATCTAAATCAAAAGGACATTGTATGTTGTTTTTCTGTTTAGGATTTGTTTTTTTTGAGAAATGCAAGGCAATTTAGCATATTTCCTCACATAAGAATCTCAGAACAGCATGATATGGCTGCAGAAAAAAAATCATGTGTGCTGATGTGATGCTTTCTGCAGGCAGGGACTCAGCAGCTACTACAAAAGGCACTGCTGATTTACCCCAGTGAAAGGTATGAGCATCTCTTTTTCAGGCAGGCAGTGCAGTCTGGGTGATTTATTTGTATGTGGGAAGATCATTAAAATGGGAATGTCAGGGATGGGCAGCATACATAGGAAAACAAAAATGTGAACTGGCTGTGCTAGAGTGAAGATCCAGATTGATGATGATTTGCCATTGTGCTTTTCTCGAATTATTGCCATTTCCTTGTTAACAAAGCTGTCATAATTAAAAGATTCTCCTTAGCTGACTCAGAAAACCTTCTGCAGGTTGTCTGCTAATATCAGTTCAGGGCAGCGTTGATTGCACAGGACATGACTGGTGATAAAAAAAAAATAAATCAAAGTTCTTCTATTTTTAATCTTGTAAATATTAAAAAATAAACATTTTGTGTTCACCTCCCCTCATCGATTAAAATTGATGCTTTTAATCTCTTCCAACTGCACAGGAAGGAGAGGGAATGTACATGGTGTAATGGGAAGCAGCATTGGCGCTTCGTTTTTGATTTCTAGTTAAAAAAGTTTTTACCATCAGGCAGACAGAATTTGCTCGGAAAGTGGAGAAAGAGGGTTTGTTCTGTTATTTCACACCCCTCCAAGCAATTAGCCCAGAGCAGTGGATTTCTTCTTGCTGAGCCCAATTACGGTGTAGTTCTACAACTTTTTCAATGTGATGACTGCAAAAAAAGGGGAAATGTTAAAAAACTGAGATGATTAATTCCATCATTGCTTCCTGGAGCTGAATGCCAGACATTTCAGTAACACAGCACAGCATGACTTGCAAGTATAAAAATGAGTTTCTGTTAAACCTTACTTCTGCAAGACTGGGAATGCTGGTTGCAGTGCACCCAAAACTGTGGCTGGGGAAAGAGAACTTCTGCCTGCTCACTGGGATCATGTCAATGGATTTCCACAGGCTTCACAGGGCACAGGCAGAGCTGTAGCATTCATCCAAGTGGGAGTTTTCTGGCTCTGT
Source organism: Myrmophylax atrothorax (assembly GCA_026770055.1). Lineage (NCBI taxonomy): Eukaryota > Metazoa > Chordata > Aves > Passeriformes > Thamnophilidae > Myrmophylax > Myrmophylax atrothorax. Next base: position 58,382,225 of record JAOXXN010000065.1, read on the forward strand.
CCAAAATGGGATCCATTTTGACCCATCTAGAAATGAAGAATAACAACTTCAGAGCAGTTTTGCAATGGAGATAGCACTGGCTTTATTTATTCTTCCCTTACCCTCTCTGAGCAGGATTTTGTCTTAAGTTGCACAGAAAGGCTCCTCAAATAAATAAATACATAGCTTCTTAAATGCTAAATAAAACTCCCTACATAAGCTCTTTCTTTCTGTGCAAGTATGAAGCCATTAATCTATTATTTTTCAGCGCACACTTCACAGATGCAGTAATACCCAAACGTGCTGGTTCAGCATACAGTAGTCATTGAGTCCTGCAAATCCTAGAATTACCTTATTTTGAATGGTATTTTGGGGCTGCTCTCTACAGTGCCTGTAGGAAAGTATTGAATTGTAAACAAAAGTGCAAGAGAAACTTTGTGGGGAAGTTTGCATGAATCCCAGTAGTTTTAGTTAAAAATAAAACTAAGCCCACCACTTCCAACTTAATGGTGGCTGATTGTCTGTGCCTTTTTTTAGTTGTGTGCCAGTGGCAGTGATTAGAAAGCTGCATTGGTTTAGGTCCCATGCAGAGAAAGTCTGGAGAAGCAATTTTGAGACCTGATTAAATAGATGCCAGAGGTGGGCATAGCTGTCAGGAGGGACAGGGAGGTTCTGGGCAGTGCCTGAAATATACTGAATTCCCTATTATTGCCCTTTGGAGCAACTTGCTGACAGGCAAAAGTACTCCATGTGTTTAGGAATGAATATGTATTATTAATTCATGTTTTTTTCCCTCGTATTTTTGCTTCTCAGTTTTCACAGCCCTTACTCTTAATTTGTTTCCTTTCCTAAAGATAAAATCCCATCATATAGTTTTCAGGTGTTTCAGGTGTAAATTACTGTTAAAAAAGGAGCATAGCGTGAGCATTTATAAAAGCCTCTGATTCTCTTAACTCCTTTAATTAAACTGTCAGTGATCTTTTGAAGTTTGGGACCTCCCCCCTGACTTTTTTAGGTGAATTTCAGATTTTTTATTAGTACTCCACAAAGACGTCTCAGCTGCTAAAAAGATTCTGTATAATGTTTTCTATCTAATATTGCCATCAGTCACTGTACCTCTGGAACGGGGGGATTTAACCTCTCCATGCTCTATGAGTACATCTCCTTGGAAGCAGTCCTTTGTCCTCGGGTTTTTATTATGAACCCCACTCCTGTTACCACATGAACAGCTTTGGCTTTTTCTGAGAGCTTAAAACACTTTGCCACTCCCTTAAAAGTGTGAAAATGGGGACCTAAGCAACCAGCAGATGACAGCAGCAAAGAACAGCCATTTCTAATCAGGGTATTTCTAACTGGTCAGATGAAATGTAACATTTTTGTTGTGATTAGCTTTGCTTTTCCATTTGTGCCCATCACATCCCCCTCAATGCACAGACTTCCAGTTTTCCTTTGCCACATTCCTGGTCTTATCAGAGCATCTTGGCATCTCAGCAATTACTTTCCGTGTCTAACCTCAGAATTTTCACCAATTCTGCCTTCCTTGACTCTGTGCCATTGTGGTGAATTTCCATCTCTATCCTGTGTCTAAGGCAAATCCATTTTTAAATGTAGCACTTTTGTTGGTCAGAGCAGTTCAATTATGAATGACCATCCTTCCAGGCTGTATTAGCCCTCCTGCCAGAGAAGGCTACATAGAAATGTAAATGGATGAACTGAATCATGCATGTTTTTCATGTGTTATTAATTGTCCCTGTTCCCACTTATTAAGGGACATAGCCAACAACCTCAAGATGTTCTACAAAAGTACATGAACAGTAATTTCCAAGCTCAGTGCAGCCATGCATTAATGTGCCAAACAAATGCCTCACTGAGCTGCATGAACCGCCAGCCATAACTTAAAGCATTTGTCAGAAGTTTTGAGGGAAGGCACTGTTTGCCCTGTGGCCCAGTGGGGATGTGTCCCAGGAAGAGCTGCCTCCCAGACCAGTCAAGCTCAAATTCAGTCCATCATGTCAGAAACTGCTCATAGGGTAGGTAAGGGATCTGCAGGGACAGACTGAATTTGCAAAATCCCCAACAGCTTTCTTTAGCCTTGCCAACCTTCCCGAGGGCAGATGCTCTTGCCTCGTGGATCAGCCCTGCCCTGTGAGTGGAACACAGAATTACAGAATCACAGAATGGTTTGGGTCCGTTTAACTTTAAAGGTCATTCCAACACTGCTGCCATGGGCAGGGACACCTTCCACTGGACCAGGCTGCTCAAAGCTCCATCCAGTGAAAGCCTTGAAAACTTCCAAGGATGGGGCATCCACAGCTTCTCTGGAGAACTTGTTCCAGTGCCTCACAAAGAATTTCTTTCTTATATCTAATGTAAACCTACTCTCATTTTGAAGCCATTCCCCTTGTTCTGTCACTCCATGCCCATGTCAGAAGTTCCTCTCCAGCTCTTTTGTAGCCCCTTTCGGTACTGAAAGAAGCTCTAAGGTCTACCTGGAGATTTCTGTTCTCCAGGCTGAACAAGCCCAACTTTCTCAGCCTGTCTTCATAGGTGAGGTGCTCCAGCCCCCCTGAGCATCTTCATGGCCCTAACATGTGACACAGTTGCACATCTGTGGCATTCCCTAGCATCTAGGATGAGTAGCAAACCCCAATGAGAGGAGTCAATCCCCTAGGAGTGCCTGGAAAAAGCCTTCCTGGGAGAAGGCAACTGAAGAACTGCTGTCTTGTATGGGAGGCTTAGGGTTAGCTGGATTTTTCAGGCATCAGAGAAAAAAATCAAACCATAATAAAACAGAGAGATGATTTAGCCAAAGTCTCTGAGGTCAGAAGACCTCTGGGAGGCAAACACAGCATCAAAGCTGGAAAGTAACAGAGCCAGGTGTAGAGATCTGTACTTCTGTCTGATGTCTTTCTGCATCCTTGCAGCAGTGTTTATCCTGCACCAGCTGGTGTTCTGTTGATTGTGTGTGCACAGAGTGGTAGAAAGCATACAAACAGTGTGTAAACAGGGTGCAGCATGGTCACAAATGGGGAGATACAGAACCATCAATGTTATTGATCGCAAAGACCTGTTATTTGTGCAGGTACAGGGTTTTCTTACTAGCCCCAGCCAGGAAGAGGAGATTGATTCCAATTTTACATGAGGAGGTCATTCCTGATCATTTTTAAAGCCAGATTTGCCAGAGTATACAATACTGAGGATTACAAACTAATTTGCTTGGGTCTGGAGCAATGAGATAAGCTAAGGCTGCAAACCAGCAGGCTCAGTCCCTAAGGAGCATCCTGTGTCAGTGCCTAAGCACAGTGCTGATGAACGTTACAAAGATCCACACCTAGAAAAGAAGTGATACAGGTAATAGGGAAGATCATCAAGAAGCACATGTATAAAATGGATGGAACTTTCCCAAGAATGGATTAAATGTGGGGACCCAGTAGAATGATACTCACAACTAGGATATAGTTGGGTTGTTAAAATCCTTCCCAGCAGAGCCTTAGCATATTGCCATGAAAGCCCAGGGATTGATTTAATGCAGTCAGCGTGTAACTGGGAAGGAAATGGCTCTTCACCGCACCATCTGTTTGTGCCATCCCCATAACCCCACTAGTTAACTCTTCTGTGATGTCTCTTCCTCTTGTGGATACCCCTCAAAAATAAACTCAATGCTCTGCAGAGTCATCACTTCGTGATTTCCTCAGTCACATCTTCTTGAGGTTAGGAAAAAACATCCAATGGTCCCTTTGGGGAGAGGGAGAGCACTTCATCTCCCCAGGGTGTTTGTCATGTAGGCACCCCAGTGGGTCTGTCCGCAGGCAGCTCTGGTACAACTGTCATTAGCAACTTCATTTCTGCACAAATAACCTTCAGGGAACAGCACGCTGGAGTTTTCACGTGGCTGATGCAGTATTTCTGTGCTCTTGGAGAAGGCTCACTAGCTGGTGGATGGCTCTCCTCCAGGTTTTTTGGCTGTGGGTAATTTCCCTTCATTTTCCCCCCCAGAAAGGAAGAGTTCTTCACTGGTGTAGTTTCAGGTACGAGGAAACATTAGCAACATCACTGAAATGGGGTCTTTGCTCTCTAAAAATTAATTTAATTTGATTATGCTGTAACTAGAACACCCATGCTCTGCTGGCAATTACAGATGTCTCTGCAAAACTCTGTTCAGTCTCTTGAACTAAAGCATCCTCAGTGGCAGCTCTATGCCAGCCTCTTTTGGCTAAAGGGAGTTGTTTCAGGTGAAAGTAGCACATTGTCTTCATGGTATATTTCTTCCTGGTTGGTTACTCTTCAATGTTTGCACGCTCATGTCTTAGGTCTTTTTTTCTCCTCAGGGGGCTCCTCCCCACTGAAGCATTGGCTGTGACCATGTTAAAGGCAATTAGAGTGTGTTCCAACAGCCAGCACTCCTTCCTCATGCACTGCCAGCTGAGAGCTCCCAACTGGGAAAAGCTCAGCTCTTGCTGGGTGAGATGTTTCACTTGAAAAATCCTGGGGACACTCAGCAAGGTTATTTCACAGAGCTTTCTATAGTTAAATGAAGTAGATATTAAAAGTTTAAATAACCTTTTGGTCTTCTTTTCCTGTTAAATTTGGATTTCCCAATGGTTTAACTGACTTATTTCATATCTATTACGCAGTGGGCTGATCCTGTCTTTCCAGAGGTATTAATCTTTTCCAAGTCTTGGTTTCAAATTAAAAGAATTGTCATGTCACCCTGGCAGTGGATTTTGTGCTGTGTCTCTGAGTTGAGAAGCAGAGATGTGAATTGCTGAATTGCCCCAGCTCATTCTCCTTTGCAGATCCCTGGGCCTTCATTTGCAGGGCATCCCATGGGGAAGGTAGGGACAGAGATATGTTCAGTGGTCATTTTGAGCTTGGGTTTCATCCAAAAGATCCATAGAAAGGGACTGAACACTGGTGGCTTTGTCCTGGCCTTGGTCTAGACAGGTTCAGCTGTCTCTGATGCAGCAATATGCTGTAGTCATGGGTCAAGAAGGAAAAAGAAGTAACTCCAAAGTGATTTTGGCATTGCTGGCTGGCTGAACACAGAACTATGGTGCAGTGTGAGCTTGGGGCTTGAAAACAGCAGAGACAGATTAGAGCAGTTCTGAATGGGTCAGGCTGGAAGGTACCACAGTGGATCATCTGATCCAATCTCCCTGCTCAGGCAGGGTCATCCCAGAGCACGTGGTGTACGGTCATCCCAGAGCATGTGGCACAGGATCGCATCCAGATGGTTCTGGAATATCTCCAGTGAGGAAGACACCACACCCTCTCTGGTCCATCCATGCCAGTGCAGAGTCACCCACAGAGTAAAGAAGTCCTTCCTCATGTTCAGGTGCAATTCCCTGTGCATCAGTTTCTGCCATTGCCTCTTGTCCTGTTGGCAGCACTGAGAAGAGCCTGGTCCATTCTGTTGGATCCTGCCTTTCTGCAGGGGGACACTGCTGTGCTACAGCAAGAGTTCTGCTGCCCCTCTCTGTGGTGTGGCATAGGCAGGCCCCCCTCACTTTCAGACCCACGAACATTTAAAAGATCAGAGCCATGACTGGGATCTAGAAGCAAACAGAGAACAAGCAAATGACTGTCCAGCCACCAGTCTAAATCTGCTCCACTCAGGCATACTGCCATGCTTTTGAGTTAGCTTGAATCTGGAGTCAGTGGCTTTCTGGTTCAGGTGAAGAATGTGTGACAGTGAATGGGCAGCATGTTTTACCTCTCTGTTTTGTAATATGGATACTTCAATGTGATGCCTTGGCTGTTTGAGGTACAGAGGCTGCCTGTTGTCCCTTCTGTTTGGGTCTTTTGTTCGTATATATTCTGCCCTTTAGAATTATTTCTTCATTTCTGACTCATCACTTCCAACAGAACTGATGGTGTTCTACATCACGTGGCAATAGAACTGCATTGTTTTATTTCAAGCTCCTGATAAAAGCTTTTCAATAAATTAACAAAACCTTGAAAACGATGTGCTGGTAGCACATTCCATATAAACCCAAAGTTTCTCAAAGCCAGGTAGAACGTTCTCAATGTCAGAAGCAAGGCTGACAGCAAGGGATGTTATTTTTTGTTGGATCAGTGGATATAGCTGGAAAAAAATGAACAAGCTTTCAGTTGCAAAACATTTTTTCAGGTCTGAAGACTTCAGATTAAATTTCAGACACTTTATAGTCTGGTACAGTAACATTTAAGTAAAAAAAGAAAGCCATAATGATTACAATTAATTTCAATTTCCACTTAAAGCAGAGAGGAGAGAGTAGTACATTTGGGGAACAATTTGCAATTCTTTTGCTGATGTATTACTTTGTAAATGAGGAGACTCTCTTAGGCATTCATTGAGATGGTTTAGTCTTCAGGCAGAAACCTATAAGAGGCAAAACCACAGAGAACAAAATACAAATTCTGCAAATCCTCTATGCCCATGTTCTGTGTGGCTTTGTGCTGGGGATATGCAGGAACGCTGTGGCTGTCACAAGCAGGGCTGGCCAGAAGCCAAACCTGGAGATTTTTTCATTTTTCATTGGAATAAAAAAAAGACCTTCTGAAAATTGTCACTAAATAAACAGTGATGGTGCTGCCCCCTCCCTGCACCTTCCCACCCCTCTTATAACACAAACTTCAACAGCAATAAAGTTGTCCTGGTCAGGATTTAATCTCAGCAATTAGCTGCAATTAGAGTTGAGTCCTTCCAGTTATTTCAAATCCAGAACTCTATGTGCCAGACAGGGCAGTAGTGAAAAGGAAGTTAATTATTATATTAAAAAATTTCTTTTACTTATAATAAATATATTTATATGTTTAATCTTTTTGTGGTATGGATTTTCCTACTATAAGGGCTCTGGGCTGGAAGCCTTGGTTCCATCTCACTTGCTCATTCACTAATCAACTCTTTGACCCTGGGCAAGTGACGTTGACCTCTCTGTGCCCTGGTGTTGGCAGTGGCAGCGACGTAAATCTGACTTCCTCTAATACTGGAAAAGGAGAGTGGTATATCAGCACTGCATATTATTATTGATGATTGATTTTCTGCTCCAAGGTAAATCAGCCTGAAGAGCAGCTTCTAAAGTCTTTTGGCACTTTTCACCATCCCAGAGAGCACCATTTCTGCAGTCTGCCCCAAGCTCAAACCACCCTGCTGTCATTTGGAGGCTTTGAATTGTCTTTCCCTATCCATGCTCAGAAGCACATCCCTCTTAGGAGATCCTGGGCAAAGTGAAGGCTTTTTTCTTTGTGGAGTTTCTTTCTTTAATCATCTGTAGTAAAATGCAGAGACAGTAACTCATCCGCAGCTCAGCAAAGCCTGGATCAATTGACAGTGCTGCTGACTGACATTTCATGAGGCCGGGGCCAATCGAAGATATTGATCCAATGGCTGATACAAGTTTGCAAGGACCCCAGCCTGTCTGATCTAGTAGGAAACTGTCCCATTGGAGGGGCATTGTCTCACAGTGAGCCCAGGACCCTGCAGCTGGGCTAGGAGGCAATGGGAAGCTCCCTTTAGCTCTTGAGCCCTGGGGTACCTAATGGTGATATGCTGGCAGGACTGGTGGAGGCAATGTGGTCTTACTGCACCACGTGGTGGTAGATGTCAGCAGCTATTTGCATCAGTGTGGTTGTCTGAAAGGCATGGAATGGTCTTGTTTTGCTGGGTGGAGGCTGTCTTTGCTGGGGTTCTCCACAGCTGATGAAAGGTCTTAGGTTTGTTGAGCTCGGATTTTTAGCCTCTGCAGGGCTCCCCTTTCCCAGGGGCTGGAAATCCACAGTATCTCTAAGTACCTCAGCTTCCTTCCTTGCTGGATTTCTCTGCTATACAGAGAAAGAAACATCTGCAAGATGGAAAAAAGGGAAGTCCAGCAAGGGAAATCTGCTCTTCTCTCTGCCTTAGTGCCAGGGAAAGAAATAGGAGAAATATCTCCCCTGCCCTTTGCTCTCTCTAATAATTGCATCTGGAAGGAAGAAAAGACAAAGGAGAAGGAGACATGAATATGTCATACTCTCCACCAAGAGCTCATCTACAAGTAGTTTTCTTACCCACCAAATGACCAACCCAGGGTATACTTGTTTACATGGAAGAGTTGTTATGGAATGAAGGAAGGTATGAGTTTAAATCTCAAAGTGAATAAATCTAACCAGTGAGAGGGAACAGGGGTCCCCATGAGACTCTACTCAGTAATACTGCAACAGCTATCCCAAATTTGCTCTCTATTCTATTTCCCTGTGTTTAACCACTTCTGTTATATACAGAAAACAAATAAGACTCTGATTCAACATATTATTTCAGCTCCCTGGTCCAATTTAGTCTTTTTATTGAGTTCAGTGTAGGCTTAGGGTCCTGAAAAGGAATTAGGAGGCTAAAGCTGAGTTTCATTGCTCCCAGTTGTGAGAGGAGCCCCATAGGAAGGACTGTGTCTTTGGATCATGAGCACAGTCCACCCTCTTCTGAGGCCACACAGATCAATATTCCACTTTGCAATGGTCTGACCCTAAACAAGGCCAAGCAGCAACAGGCCCTGCTTGAAAACCACCATAGATTCATAAATGCATAGATTCTGATTTATTAATTTAAATAATTTTGTATGTAGAAGGTGCATTTTTCTGTCTTTAATAGTATTGGAGAAATAATTCTGAATCTGCCTATTCTGCAACATGCTAAAGCATCTGCTGTTTGGTTAAAGCAAAGAAAACAGAAAATAGCAAGGGAAAAGCAGCAAAAAGAAGCAATAGCTTCCAGTTTCAGAGTCTTACTTAAAAACCATGGTGAATCTTCCCACTTCCAAAGGTGCATAGTGCCCTTCTTCAGCATCCCTTTCCAAGCAGAAAAAGAGAGCTCAGCAGACATCAGATACAACAACTGAAGCTACAGAAAATCCATGTGTTGTTTTCCCCTGGGTTACAAAGAGAAGCAGGCATCTCTAAGCACCAAAGGTATGGGCAGGAGGTGCTCAGGTCTGGGTGACTGATTCAGGACACTAAGCTGCTCTTGTGCCTGGTATAAATCTGTATAATTGTGCAAAGTGAGGAAGAGGCTTTGGCATTGCTTTTGAAAATCTCACTCCTTAGCTCAGCACATACTTCGTTAAACATACAATCGCACAGTTTGAAGAATCCTTGTCTGTCCCTCAAGCTGAGTGATCTGACTGATCCTTCCTTACAAAGTAGATGTCAGTGCTACCCTTACTCAAGGACTGGTGTCTCAGGAGATAAGGACAAGACTTCTTGTAGCAGTGTACATCCATCATGGACTGCTCCAAGTGTCTTAGGGCAGCAGTGCCTTGGGCCCTTATTCTTGAGTTCAAATGCTGGGAACTCCTAATGTGTATTTTTTAATGAACTATCTCAGTCTTGGCAATATGCCAAAACAGAGATTCCTCTCTGCCATCAGCCATGGATCCTAGTCTCTCAGTTGTAAATAGCTGGCAATGATAGCGGGATTTCCAGTTAACTGGAGAAATGAGGGCAGTGTTATTATCCTCTCTTACACTGGGAGAGATGGAGACACAAAGAGATGGTGTGATTTGTGTAGGACTTCCCACTTGGCTGAAGGTCAGGCCAGCAGGATAATCCATCCCCTTGAATTCCATGCTGGTGCTTTGTGTGTTTGGCCATGATGCTCTGGGGATGTGACAAATGAGATTTGGATCTCTGCCCACTTCTCCTCTCTTTCTTCTTCAATCCAGACATGTTTTAAATGAAAACAGGATGATTTCAGATCCATACCAAGGGTGAAGTAGATGGGTCAAACTCTGAACTGCTTTCTCCTTAATATTCATGCCTGTTCTCAAATGCAGATCAGCCTAATTGGCTGCCAGCATGCACAGATGTCTCTCTGCAAGGCTACTCAGGTGCTCTATGAATTGATTGCAAACACGAAGTGGTATCAGATTAAAATCTGACCTACAGTAACCAATTGCTAAACCACAGGGTGAGCAGTAGTGAGGTGATGGAATTTCTGGGCTCTGGGAAATCAGTTATTGGCTGTTGCTGGGTTCTTCTAGAAGGGTCTCCCCCTCTTTACTTGTCCTAATTTTTCTTTGGATGAGCAACCTAGGGGACAAAGATATTTATGAAGTAATGATGAAAGGCCTAACCCCTTCCTTGCAGATAAAATACCATTAAATTTCCCTTAAAGGGGCTTTTTCAACATCATGGAAATAATTCTCATTTCCTTGAAGTGACATCACTTTGTTACTTGGATTGGAAATCTTCACATCTTTTACAAGTTGCCGAGGAAGAATCTATGTGAATACAGTTTCTCCAAAGCAAAATTAAAATATGCTTGGTAGCAAGCTTTTGCTTTAGCATGCTACCATGTCTGTGAAGTCAGGATCAGTGGAAATTTACAGAAACTCTATTGTTTACTGGGGTTTTTTTAAGCAGCCAGCAGACTAATCTACAGAAATCTTCTGTTCCTCCAAAATCCAGCATGAAAGACTGTTTAGTGAAACATCCCTATCCTGGAGATTAACTAATTGCTCAGCAGTCAGTCATTTTCACTGCACAGCCAAGGATAGCGATTCCTTTCGCACACGCAGATGAAGCAGTGGTTTAACACAAAACAGTTCCAGGAGGATTAAGGAGAATTTACTGGAGAGCAATTAAAAGAGTTGTTAGAGCAATTTGTTTTTGAGGCTGAATTTCACATCAAAGTAGAGCTATCTGAGGAGCATACAGAGCAGAAAAACAATGAAGCCATCATTTCAGGCCATCTTCTCTGCATCTTCAGAGTGCAGATTAATAAAGTGAGCTAAGGGTATATGGAGATTCACAGGAGTAAATTAAGTGAAGCAGCCCAAATGCAGTTTGCATTTGGAAATAGGTGCCCTGGCTTCAGTCTCGGTTGGCTCTTGCTTTTCGTGGCTCCAGCTCCCTTCCATTTCTGCCAGGTTTCTTGTCACTGTCATATTCTGTAGAGGGTTTCTGACCATGCTTCTCAGCTGCAGAGACTCCTGCCAGGGCAGGACACGATGGTGGGAGGCTGCTCTCATGCATGAGCCGTACTGAAAAGCTGTTCTTAGAAGTTGGGTCACAGCCAGTGCTTCTTGCTGGCCCTTTGCTGGTGTGTTCTGAACTTACTGGCTTGGTCTTCCCATCCCAGTTGTCTGTTCCTGCCTCCTTGCCCTGCCCTGTCCTAGAAGGAGGCATTGCCTCAAACTCTCCCTTGGGGTTAAGACCTGGAATTGCATCTTGTGTGGAATGCTGCCACTGCCCTCTCTGTTTTGGAAGGGCAGTAAACCTGCAAAACAGGTTTTCAAGGCTGGGAACCAGTCCAGATGCAGGGAGTTCATCCACAAGACCTGGCAGCATCTTCTTGCATCCGTCCCAAAGGAGGGTTTGCATTAACAGTGTTTGTTCGGGTGTCTCTGGCTCTGTGTGAGGCTCACACTCTGGACTTTCAGATGCAGGACAAATACAGATGGACTGTGGATATTCCATCAAGCTAAAATGCATTTCCAAGCTGCAAACCCAGGTCCCAAGGCACCAGTTTCTGCCTAGTTGCAAACAGAAAGAGGTGTGTGGGGTCATTTCCTATTTATTCATTTCTGTCCAGTCTTTCATAGTTTAACTTTTTAAAATCACATTTTAACTCATGTAAATAAAAAGGAAGATTTGTTAACATTGTGGAAGTTTTTGGAAAGAAAAATAGTTTCTGAAAAATAAGATTTAAAAAACATTTTAACATCAAGTATTAATAGTGAATCATGTTCTCTGGGACTTGCCTAGATTTTAAGAACACTTTTCATTTTGCAGCAAGCCTGTTTACCAAAGGTTACACTTGAGAAATTGGGCTTGACTGGCCTAGTTTTCAGAATATCAAAAGAGAGGGTCCCAGATACACCCTGTTTTGACAACTGAAGGATGCTAGGAGGGACTAGTCCTCAAGGACTGAGGGATGAAGCATCTTAGACTCACCTGAACCCATCAAAGCAATGGCCTGGGACGGGTTTGCTGGTGTTGACAGTGCTTAGTGCCAGTGGTGGGAGTGATCTGAGCAGAGTCTATCCTGCAACATCTGCAGGTGGGATGAGATTTGCAGTGTAGAAGGGTAGTTGTACAGGAACATACACAGGCCTCCCAGGTGGACTCCAGTTTCCTGGGAACTGTGGGGAGACCAGTTCCATTCCCCTGCTGGAAGGTTTTCCTGGGAAGTATGGTGAGAACAAGAGGGAGAGGGTGGCTTTCCCTTCACCGGTAGTGGTTCATTCGATTGTTCCATACAGACAAAATACCTGTGTTTTCACAGCCTCTCACTAGAAGCCACCAGGCTGGGTTGGTCTCCTGGGCAGTCGTGGCTTGTCATCCCTCTGCAGCTTTTAAAATAATAATGTTTGTCTAGAAGGACTGGCTGGTCTCTGAGGCTGTGGGGAGTGCATCCCAGCCAGGAACTGGCCATACCCCAGCATGCCAGGGGGAATAAATGTAGCATCAGATGAAGGGTATAGTACACAACATATACAGAGAAAATCTTTACAGAGGCTTTTTACACAATCTGCACCAAACCCTGACATTTGCACTGCCAGAGGAAGGGGTTTGAATCCTTCCCATCCACTGTCCATGGAGGACATCTGCATACAAGCGACAGGCACAAGGCTCCCTGTGTAGACATTGGAGACAAACAGGCATGTCAGGGTAGAGCTTGTCTGACCTGTTTTAACATCTGGCTGCAGGTGAAATGACTCACAACTTCCAAGTGCTTTTTTTTTTTTCTCCCTCCACTGTGTAGGGCTCCTGAGGGTGAGTTCAGATGCAGACACAGGCTTTGTAGGTGAGCCCTGTTCTGAGTGTCTGTGCTCTGGAAATTGGGTGTATTTTGTGGTTTGTTCTCTGGAGCAGGAAAATAGCACACTCATCTGAGCACCACATGCATTGGGGTATCGCTTGTCTAAATCCTGGATCTGACACAAATCCATCTCCCTCATTAGCATGACAAAAATGTAAATTACTTTTCTGCAATGCACTCCAAGATGTGAAAATTGATAGTATTTTTTGCAAGCATCTTTACAAATATTTATGTTGTACAGCCTTGTGGCATTATTTCCAAGGAAAATGAGATGTATGTGATTGCAGTATTGGATATTGCTTGTACTATTCAAAACTTTAAAATCCATTTTCCAGTTTCAGCTGAGCTTTTGTGAAAAACTTGCCTTGAACCATCTCAGATCAAGGAGACAACAGAAGGCAGCTGTCCTATTTCCAGAAAAGAAAGGCCTATATAAAATGGTGTCAAGACCAATACACCTTGTGAGGGCACTGACATGTCTTTATGGGATTTAGACATTCCTGGAGAAGTTGGACCAGTCCAAATGCTTCTGGTGAGATCTGAAAACTCATGAAGCAGTTGCTTGGTGGGTCTCAGCCAACTGCAAATGAGCTGGGAGCTGCCAGCTCTGCAGCGTGGTCCAAGGAAGAGTTCATTTCCCTAAGATGCTACTTCCATCACTGGAGCCAGCTTGGAAAGTTCCAGCTCACTTCATCCACTCATCCCACTTGCTGCATCTGCTGTGTTTTCCAGTACAATTGTGGATCTGTGCAGTCAGATGGGTCACTGGCATGGTCCAGGTTAAAAAGAGACCTATATTTAATCAAATGCACCTGGTTCAGACTTGATCCTAATTCTAACCTTAATGATTCTGTGATTCTATTTCACTCAGGTGCCTTTTCAGATGTTCCTGTATTGACTAGGAGCAAAAATACAGGGATCTGGGCAAACGCATCAGGTTGTGAGTAACCAAATGCAAGAGAGATGGGGCTTCTACACGACTAATACAGACAAGATAGTTATCTCTGGAACCAACTTTTGAGAGGTGCAGCTCTGACATCAGCCTGGCCTATGCTTTAATGAGTGTGACCTGTGGGTCACTCAGTGGATGTAGCTGTGGGGTCTGAAGTGCTGTGTTTACTTTTTGTTCCAGTTTTTGGTGCTGCAGAAATGTCCAATGAGCTGAGTCAAACCCACTCTCCCAGGACAGGGTCTTCCCTTGCTGCAGGACTCCAGCATTCCTTGCCCATCAGTCATATTTGTAGGATGCAACAGGTTGGGCACTCAGAGGACACTGGTCACTGTGGAAATCTCTGTGTTGATGGCTTTGTGTGGCTTTCCCTCTCTCTCAGTAGGTGCACACCTGCTGCCTCCATCACCATGACAACTGTATGCCCTTTTGCTACATCGCTTTCCCTTTCTTTGCATTTCTGTGGTGAGGACCAGACCCATATTGAACACCACTAACAGCAGCATGGGATGTTCAGGGACAGGACAGGATGATCTCTGGTCAAATGCTTCTTATTTTTTATGAACTTACTGTAATTCTTCAAGACTTTTACCAGTTCTTTAATCCATTCACATACCTTTCTTAGAGTCACTTATTAAGGGATCTTTGTGTATGGAGCAATGTCAAGGAGGAATGATTTTATCTGTACTGGTACAAAAAAAGACAGCAGACAAGGGATGCATTTCAAAGCATCTGGAAAGGCCACAGCTTTACTGATTAATTCAGCAGTAGATGGGAGAAACTGTGGGTGCCAGCCTCGAGCTGACTCCCTGACTTCTCATTGCTGCTGTCCTCATCTGCACTTGGCTTTGGGTCCAGTTACACAAGCTGGCACCTCACAGGTGCTGCTCCAGCAGTAACATATTGCCAGTACCAGTGGTAAGGTCCCCTTTTCGGAGGGACTGAATTTGTATACCTCTTGGTATGAAAGGGAGGGAAAGGAGATTGGGGTTTAGATCAAATGGAGGATCTCAAATTGCTGTTGTCTTCTTGCTGCTTGCCTTGTAGATAACCCAAATATTTTATTCCCCATGGCTGGCTATCAGTTAACTGCTGCTTAATCTTTGCCAGCTCAATAATTAACATCATTCCTGTTGCCCCTCCTTCCCAAGATAAATACATTAAAGGCAAGAAAAACATCCCATGGGACAGGATTTGTGTCACATGGAACAGTGTTTCACAATCCCATCCATAAGGAATGAATTCCTATGCCTAATCTCTGTCACATTAGTGAATTTAGAAGTTGGGGTGAGACAGATGGTTTTTTCTTTGCTCCCTGAGGTGTGCTGCACACACAGTTAATTCAGTTTCTTCTTGTTTGAAGATTGTGTCTATTCCTGGGACATACATTTGGACAGGCCTATGTGTAACCTCTCTGCAAAGAGTAAGGGTCAAATTTAAGATTTCAAAATAAGCCTCTTACAATTTTCTGAGGAATGTCAGATTGCATGAGGTGTTTTTTTGTTCTTATTTATAAGGAAAATCTGGTAGTAGTTACTGGACATTAATAGAATTGTCTCTATGTAAACATTTGTAAATGTAAACACATTTTAACTATTCTGGCTTAGTTTAAACTACAATGGAGTAAATCCAACCACATGAAAAAACTCCTAATATGGAAAAAATTGGTAATGAAAAATGACTATTGCTCTATTTGTGCTAGAATTCACATATTTTTCCCCTCAGTTCTTTGCATGTATAAGATCTTTCTTTTCTTTTACTTGCACATAGTATACTGATATCAAGCACTCCTGACCAAAACTAGAGCCTTGCTGTGCTGGGTGTTTGGCTTCCTTGGTTGTGGATGGATATCCTGAAGAGGGGAAAGTCTCCATGCAGTGAAATGATGGCAGAGTAGTTCAGTGGGTGGATGGGGGGGGACCAAGAGCCCAGTCTCCATCCAAAGTGCCATCAGCTCACAGTGCCAGTTGCGATATGAGGGTCTGCCTGGTTATGTATTTCAGGGTGAAAAAGCAAACAGCAAACTGCTGTGAACACATACAGCTAACATGAGAAAGCCAAAGGGAGAGCAGGCCCAGCAGCAGCACTTGCTCCACTGGAAATAGGGCTCCACTGAGGTAGATCAGTCTTGAATTCTTGACTCTCAGCTAACCCCCAGATTTCTGAGTTGCTGGGCATTTTCTGCACTAATTCAGAGTTCAGCAGGCTGGCTTCTTCAAAGGAGCAGCCCATAGTCATTCCAGGGTTTAGCACTTCCTGTCCAAAAAGGAGAAAGAGGAAATAATTTATTGAAGAGCTCTGCCAGGCTCCAGCCTGTGTCCTACAAGAAGGTGAAGGAACATCTGAGGAGGTGGCACCAGGACTGGGTGTGTGCCTTTTCCACTGCATGGGCATGAAGTGGGGAGAAAGCCCATGACTGTGAGTGGGTAGTGAGTCCGTGGTCTCGCTTGGACAGAGCAGGTTTGCAGTGATGGCATTCATCACCTTGGCCATCCATCCCTGCAGCAAGGACATGTTTGGCTTTCTGCAAAGCATTAGCTCTGTGCTGAGTCATGGCAGCACTCACGCTCAGACCCCCATGCCACTGGGCTCAACTCCTCCAAGTGTCATCTGACCAAGTGGTTCTGGGGCACAAAAACCCAGAGGCATTTCCTGGCATTCATAAGGAGCCATTTCAGGAGTGAGGTACAGGCAGTGTGAAATTAGTGCAGTCTTGGCTTTTTTTCTGCAGTAGGCAGCAGCAGTCATGGGTAATTATATTCTGTGCAGGGAGATAACCTCTGGCTGAAGAAGTTTTAAACTGAGACTAGAAAAGGGAGAAAAGAAAGAACAAGATTGGTCTGGAGGAAAAAAGGGAGGTGAGGGTAGTTTTCAGTGATGTACAAGCTTTTGGAGAGGAATCAAAAAATGATGCTGTGGTCTTTGTTGTTGTCATTCTGGTCTTTTTAAGCATCCAGCAGGACAGAAGTTGTCAAAGTTATCTCGTGCCTTTCCCGATGGCACATCCAGTGCTGAACTGGACAGGCGAGTGCCGCAAGCCCCTGCCAGGCTGCAGGCAGCTGCCTGCCCTCCAGCATCCCCGGCTGCCTCCAGCCACCAACTGCCAGGCACAGACTGGCTGTGGGAGAGGAGAGTGCTCAAGCTGTGAGATAGGCTTGTGGCCAGAAAGCAGGGGACTCACAGAAACATAGAATGGTTTGGGCTGGAAGGGACCTTAAAGACTATTTAGTTCCAACCCCCCCTGCTCTGGACAGGGACACATTCCACTAGACCAGGTTGCTCAAAACTCCATCCAGCCTGGCATTGAACACTTCCAGGGGTGGGGCATCCACAGCTTCTCTTGGCAACTGGTTCAGCCTCACCACTCTCACAGTGGATAATTTCTTCCTAACATCCAAACTAAACCTACTCTCTTTCATTTTAAAGCCATTCCCCCTAGTCCTGTCACTACATGACCCTGTAAAACATTGAGTAGAGAATGGTTTTCCTCATTGTAGGTGTTTTCAGAGACCCAGCCCCTCTGGGCTGACACAGCACAAGGCAGAGCAGCACAGGCAAACAGGGACACCAGTGGAGGCACAGCCTGGGGACACATCCTGGCAGCTGGTTGCTTTCACTATTGCATCTTCTGCCAGAGGTGCTGCACTGCCCTTCGGGAGAGAAGCACAAACATCACGCACAACCCACCTTCCAAATCTGCATTTAGAGAGCATTCAATTAAGTGTAATTATTCAATTTTGAATCCAGGGCAACTTCTCTTGCATTTATTTGCTGTTTCCAGTGGCTTGTCTGAGAGAGAGAGAGAGAGAAGCTCCATGAGGGTATCCACTAATGAAGGGGAGCCTCCAAATGAGGTTATATGTCCCTGCATCTAGGTCAGAGGAGTCAGATGAAAGTAGCTTCCATGTTTCTCCCTTGTTTTTGTTTATATTTTTTAACTAGCCTTCTAATAAACATGTTAACCAAATTATTATAAGCAACTGCATCTATCAGCAGTATGCAAGGATATATTTACTGCATTTGAAAGCTCTAACTAAGCTTTGAAGTCCAGCTCATCCCAGATGCATGTAGGGAAGGGTCTGTAGCCATCGTTGGCACTTCTGAAGATGTGAGACTTGAAAGTAAATAGCTACTGAAATATGGATACTCAAACAGATATTTCAGAACCTACAGCTGACTGTCACGGGGTTTTGTTTGCGTATTGCAGGGACTTTCTTTTCCTTACCACAGAAGTAAGAACACAGTCCATATTTGCATTTAATCACATGCCACTTTTCACTTTCACAACCAGAGAACCAGAGTTTCCCTATCCTGCCTCAGTCCCACATTCAAGAAAACTAGATGAACCTAAAAAAAAATAGTATGAGTAAAATCAACAGAAATGTTTTTACTCTGTGCATCCTTCCCTAGCTTGAGGCTCAAATTCCTTTTTCTGTAGAAGCCTGAGACATGCTGCAGGGTGAACCAACTGCAGCATTAGATGGCATGACATCACGAAATGGTGGATATTGCTGGGTTTTGTAATTACACACCCCTGTTGTGTTGCTTCTCCATGGTGCTCCCAGTACTCCCATGCACGTTAGACATACAAACGCTCCAGGAAACGCTTGTGTAGTGTGTGAAGCCACACACACAACCCATGGGGAACCTAATTGCACCTTCCAGCCACTCCTACAAAGCTAACAATAAACTAAGCTAAAAAGTATTGAGCACATCTGGATTTTCCAGTCTCTGGAAGGGTATGTACATTGAATTAATCTTACAGCTGTGTAGTCTCCACTGAATTGCTGTTTCCTTTTGATTGTATGAAAGATAGTGATGGAGCAGGTGTGAGTGTGAGCAATTGGTAGGAAGGGATCACAGTATCTGGGTTCTTTCTAGCTTGCTTTCTTCTCTTTATTCGATTTCTGTCCTTCTGTTTGTGTCGGGATATTTTTAGTTCTTCAAGGCTCTATCTTCCACATTAAGAAAAAAGGTGAACTCCGCTTTTAATCTAATACTTTTAAGAAAGTGTGTGTGTTTACATGTACCCTCTCTGTGCTATGGCTATTTCTGAGGTTACTATATCTTGATCAGTTCAATTTGAATTCACTACAAAAAATTAAGATAGAAAGGAAGATTAGGCATTAAGATAGGAATGGCTGTTCCCAATACTGTTTCCCCATCTCACATTAATATTTGCCATGTCTTTTGGGTACTGACTCTGTTGTGGATTTATCCCCCACAGATCATCTTCCGGAAGATCAGCGATGTCAAGAAGGAGGAAGAGGAGCGCCTGCGCCAGAAGAACGAGGTGACGTTGAGCATCCCTGTGGACCACCCTGTGCGGAAACTCTTCCAGAAATTCAAACAGCAAAAGGAGATGCGTAACCAAGGCTCAACCCACATCGACCCGGAAAGGAACCAGCTTCAGGTGGAAAGCCGGAGTGTGCAGAATGGGGCCTCCATCACGGGCACCAGCGTGGTCACCGTGTCTCAGATCACCCCCATCCAGACCACCCTGGCTTACATGAAAACCAGCGAGGCTGTGAAGCCGAACAACCGGGATGCGATGGAGCTCAAGCCAAATGGAAACGGGGACCAAAAATGTCTCAAAGTAAACAGTCCCATGCGGATGAAAAATGGGAATGGGAAAGGGTGGCTTCGGCTGAAGAACACAATGGGGACCCATGAGGAGAAGAAGGAGGACTGGAACAACGTCACAAAGGCTGAGTCCATGGGGTTGCTGTCTGACGACCCCAAGTCCACTGACTCAGAGAACGGTGTAAATAAAAACCCACTGAGGAAAACAGACTCTTGTGACAGTGGAATAACAAAAAGTGACCTTCGCTTGGATAAAGCTGGTGAGACTCGCAGCCCCCTGGAGCACAGCCCCATTCAGGCGGATGCCAGGTGTCCTTTCTACCCCATTCCTGAGCAGGCCTTACAAACCACGCTGCAGGAAGTCAAACATGAACTCAAAGAAGACATCCAGCTGCTAAGCAGTAGGATGGCTGCCCTTGAGAAGCAGGTGGCAGAAATTTTAAAAATATTGTCTGAAAAGGACGTATCCCAGATCTCTTCCCCCAAGTCTCATTTATCACCCCAACTCTGCCCCGAGATACCCTGTCAGGATATTTTTAGTGTTTCAAGGCCTGCATCACCTGAATCAGAAAAAGATGAAATCCACTTTTAGCATATACCTATGTGTATATATGTATACAGTATATATGCAGAGGTGTATATATACCTTTATACATATATATATGTGTGTGTGTATACGGTAAATATATATACATATATATTTTCACTTGCATCCAATATGACTTGAACACACCAAGGATTTTGATATGTAAATATTGCATGTCCAGCTGGATTCTGGCCTGCCAAAGAAAGCAATTATTAACATAGATATTGCTTGTATAATATGCAGTTGACTGCATGCACACTTTACATCTATTTATAATCTCTATTATGTAATAAAAGAATGATTTTTGTTTAACAAAGGCAATGTACTATTTAAAGAATCAGGGTCTAACCTGCCAATATTGCCATGACGGTTTTGATCTCAGGCTGGGTGAATTGAGCTTTTATTTCCTCACTGTCTTTTCTGCCAAGTTAAACAGTAGATTAATATGATGTGAAGGACACATTCAGACTCCTGCTAGTATTGTTTTCTGGTATCATTCCATGAAAATATACTGTATATTTGGTGATGAATTCCCCTACTCCTCCTAAAGGAATGGCTCAGCTCAGTGGGCAGGGAAGGGCACCGTGCCTGGTGCTGGGGTGGATCACTGGAATTTATTTGTGTGGGTATTGTGCATGCACAGCCTTTTATTTCAATTATCCTCCTGCTCTTTTAACATCATAAGTAAGAAATAATAATAATAGTGATTTATGTAACAAAATGAAACTAACAGAAACTGTGTCAGTTGCACTCCCTGAGTGTTTGGGGGTAAGGTCTTTCTTGAAAACCTCCTTTTACTGATGCCATTTTTACTGAACTGTTAGAGTAACAATATGTAAATTCTCTTTGCAGCACTCAGTGATGGTGTCCGGTTTTGTCAGTATCTTCATTAGCATGTCCCATTTTGTAGGGTTGAGGTTCCCCTCCCATTGTCCCCCCCTCATTGCCCTTGGCAGAAAGACTTTGCACGAGGTCTAAGCAAGGGAGAGAACAATCATAGTTCGGCTTCTTGGGAGCCACATGAGCAGGTTTGAAAGCCTGAAGTTAAAAGGCTGAAATTAACCCCCTTCCACTCTCTTTTCTGAGGTCATTTGTCAGTCTGCAACTGCATTTAGGAAGGAAGAAAATAACCAGTCAGGATGAAATTCCCTTTAGTCCAAGGTACCTGGATGGTAATGTGTGGGTGGGAGAGTGGTGGGTACGTAGGGGAGATGGAGTCCTCTCTTGGGTGTTGCCTGCTGCTCTTACCTTGGACTCGTGGAAGGTTTCAGTGCATGGAGGGGGGACACTTCAAGAGCAGACTTGCAGTGCCCACCCAGCCAGTAACCACACTTACTGAGTCCCTTAGGTCTGTGTCAGAGGCTCTGACCCACCTCTTAGCTGAGTTTATCCCCATCTTCCAGTCTTGGACCATGTTCGGACCCCATCTCCACCTCCTAGGCTAGAGCATTACTCCCCATGTGGTGTTACTGGCTTAGCAGGGCTTCAGCGGGGCAGGTTTTGCGCTGGATCCTGTTTGGTCTCCTGTTTGGAGCTGAGCTTTTGGACTCTGCTTGGGCCTGCACCTTAGTGTGGTGGGGGATTTTTTGCCTCTCCATTTGCACTGGTTTGAAATCCAGCTACACACAATGCATAGCAGAAATTGCCATTGCAGCTTCAGAGCTGTTACTCAGTACAGCTTGAGGGCAGCCCAGCAGAGCACAATGGCTCCTTCAGAGAAGGATTTCCCCTGCCTCTGATTTAAATGATCTCTTCCATTGAGATGCCATGTTTTCCAAAGTGCCTGGAGTAAAACATATATGTACCACAAGGCATCATTAAGAATCAGGTATATAAAATATGTGTGGGCAGCCTTACCACAAACCAATATTAGATCCATTACTTAACATTAGTAAACTAAACTAAAGTAAATCACTTCCCAAAAAACTAAAAAAAAAAACAAAACCCAAACCCAAACACACCATCATTTGCAGTAGTGGCAATTACATATCTTTGACTGTGAAATCGAAACCCATAAACCTCAAAAAGCTCATAAGAAAGCCAAAGAAGTCATTGCTTCTATTGTGTCAAATCATGGAGGCTTTTTGGGTGATGATGGTCTTTCTTATTTGCTGTTCTTTTCTGTCTTGTTTCTGCCCCTTTCTTAGGGAAATCATAGACACACACAAAAAAAAAGTTAGACAAAAATAATAATTTTTTTTTAAAAAGGAAAAAAAGTAGGGAAGAATAACAAGCCACGGAAAGGGACAGCTCTTCCCAAAGCCTGGTGGTCAGACCACCTGCTCGTTATAGTTCTCCACAGCTGCGGTGGTTGCTGTCAAAATTTTCAGTGGTATTTTGCAGCTGCTGTTCTGACACAAGTGCAATTCCATAACTCTGCAGCCATGCTTTGGACTGCAAGAACAATCTGCACCTGCAGAACAGCAGGACCTTCCATGTCCTACTGTAAATCCCACCTTGGGACTCTGAAGGAATTGGGGCGGGGGGGTTATGGGCTTAGGGAATTAGGTTGCTGCAGGCGTCTGGAGTCTGCACAGACCTTGTGGGTACAGTTTAAGTGCCAAGCTTTGAAGTGTTGAATGTTCTTGCCTGACTTGGTTTGCTGGTTAAGATAGACACAAGGCAACTGCCCAGGGCCTGCCTAGTGAATAGCTGAGTCACATGGGCTGTCTGGGGCCCAGGTTTTGGTAAAGTTTCTTGAATGCATAAATCTGCCATGAAGTGATGCTGCAAAAGAGCCAGCAGGGTAATGGGGGGTGACTTTGTTAGAAAGCTTTAGCCTTAATGGCATTCCTCTGCCTTTGTGACAGACTTCTTTTCTTTCTCTGTAACTGATATTAATTCTAGGTAGAACTGCATGGCATGCACAGGGATCTCTGTTTAGGATTATCTTGCAAGTCAGGTGTAACTTTGTGCCACTTTACAATGAGAGAATGTGTTAACAGGATTAATCTGATCTTGAAAATTAATTGGGCGGGCCCAGAATGTCTATTACAGTTCAAGTGCAACTTGAGTGGTTAAAACGTGTAGTGGCTAAATAGTGTAAAATACCAAGTTCATGGAACAGATATATTGTTTCCAGGTCTATTTCTAATGCTGCTTTGACTCTGATATTCCAATATTGTCCACTGCAAGTTCAGTGGAACCAGCTTGTACCTTGTACAAGACAGTAGCATGATGGGTGTCCTGCTGACACAATCAATGCAGCCTGTGGGTGGGCTGTCCCAGGCTTTGTGTGCTCAGGGGACAGCCAGGGGCCCAGTTTGTGGGGTTGCTCTGAAGATTTGTCTTGGACAATCCTGAAGGACTTTGTCTCCCAAATTCATGATGGGAGCATTACGTGTCGTTTCGTGGAGTTGTTCCCAGCTGGGCGTTCCCGTCCCTTTGCGGTTGTGCACGATGCAATGAGTGTGCTGCCGACTGGGGCATTCCTCTTCTGTTAGAGAAGCATGAGTCACAGTCTTGTAGTTCAGACTTGACTGAGAGCAACCACCTGTAGTCATTAAGTGCAATAAGGACACAAAGGTGTCACTTCCACCTAAGCCAGTGCTCAAGCAGCTACACGGCGCGCAGAGGGAGCTCTCGGCTGCATGCTCTCCCTTCCTTTAAGAGCCGTATTCCTGTAGAGATGTTCCTGCCAGATGCTGCTAACAGCATCCTTAGCACTTAACCTTGAGCTTTGTGTGTTCAAAGCATTTTACCTGCACACGAGTGGATTTTATCTTTCTGGACTTTGGAATAGAAATAAAATGTGTACAGAAAAGCAAACACTTTCCAAAGCAAATGAAATAGAGTACTTTTAATAGCTTTTTTTGTGTGTGTGTAATGTTGCATATACAAGATAGAACAGCACTTCAGGATAATAACTGAAAAAATATTGTTGTAGTGAAGATTCAGTTCTTCTGAATCTGTATTTGTAAATCCTTTTCTTCCCATTTTTCTGTCTTTGCCAGGAGACAGGGGTTAGAGCAGAGCTGACTCTGGAAGTGACAAACTTAAGCTTTGCCCATTTTTCTTTACCCTGTTCTGCAGAAGTAGCACAACTATAGGGACTCAATGCTGCTGGCACCAAAGTCTGGGCTTACTGCTAGGCTTAAGTTCAGTCTTCACCTACTACCACATGGAAAGTCACCCTGTTGCACAGGTGTGAACTGAAGGTGTAATTTGATAGTCATATTGGACCTTAATCTGTATTTTGGATCCCAGGACAATTTTAGAGAACTGGCAGCTGCAGAAATAACATTGTCCTATTTGCCAGCTGAGAGCAGTCGCTCTGGAAGTAACTGAGGCTGTCCTACTGACGTCATTGTTTTCATGGGTCAGAAAACAGATGTTGTGCTCATGAAATAGCTTGGAGGCCTTTTGGGGAAAAGATGTCCTGAACTGGAAGGGAAAACAAAAAAGCCAAAGGTCTAATATGAAATGTGGAAGTGAGTACACAGAGGGATATATTTTAAGGAATTGATACTATTTTACTTGGATTTAGAGCATTTAGAAAACCCAAGCCTATCTTTTTGGATGTCAGAATTGGACAGATTATTTCTTAAAATAAATATTTTTTTCCTAAGTGAGGTGGCCTCGAAGTGATACCTGTTTTTTGAAAGAAGTGTTCAAATGCAATTTTCCTAAAATTCAAATTTCAAATTTCAAATTTCCAATTCAAAGAAGAAGCTTTGAATGGGTTTTGTTAATGTTGGTTTTAATAGACTGCATCTAAAAGCTTTTTTTCAGTTTCTTTTTTTTTTCTTTTGTACCAGAAGCGCCTGTGTTAACACATATCTTCAGGTCCATAGGATCTAAAATGCTCTATAATCTTGCTGCTAACAAACTTGTTAGAGAGGGTTTGAGAAGTAGGATTCCTTTGGAGAGAGGCATTTCTCCATGGCAGCGTGGACAGTGTGGCTCTCCTGTCCTGAGCTGCAGTGAGAGCTGTGAGCATTGAACAGCAGTAGTTTGCATTTTTCTTAGCACTCCTGGATCTGCACTGATACCCTTCAGGGACTTTAAGGAAGGAAATAGAAAAGTTGACATGGTCATTTTTCCTGGATGTATGTGCTGCCAGAGCGGTGCTTCCCCGTGGAGCCCACAGGGAGGAAAAGTTTGATCCGTCCAGAATTTCACATCTGGGAATATTTTTTATGGCTTTCCATTTATTTTTTTGGTACAAATGGATAACACAATCTCTACATGTTTTATTTGGTTTAATATGTTATAGTGCATCTCCAAATGAAATACATTCTTAAAGCAAGGTGCTGAATGGAGCTCAAATAGACAAGTCCACATTATTTCTGGCAGAAAAGCAGGGAATGTTCTTACTGACATAAAGAATATTGTGCAAAGATCAGCTCTGTGATATCTAACAAATGACAAACAAACTGAAATCCTCCTTACTGAGGGTGCATTCAGTCATATAGAAAATTGACCTTGTAGTGCACAGTGGGACAAGAAGGCACATATTGATTTTGAATACTCCAGTGGCAGGAGCATTCAAAAAGGGCTTGACCAGGCCATGCTGAATAAATTGTACGTATTCACTATATTACGTTAATCAGTTTCCTGATGTGTGGCAAATGGAACCAGGAATCTGGGGCAGTATTCTCACAAACCTTTTTGTCTGTTTTCTGTAAAGCAGATAAGTGCATTTCCTCATTATTTTCTGCTTGGAGATGGAAGCTTACTTGGCCCACAGTCTGAGACTATGGGTGTGCACCAACTCTGTATCTGGCTGTCCGCCATGAATACATCAATTAGCCTTAATTAAAAGCCCTATAAAAGGATTTTGTATTAGGTTGGGCTCAGCCCTTCCCCCTCCAGTGACATGACTGTATTTTGTCTGGTTCAGAGCAGATTCAGTTCAGACTGAGAAATGGCAGAGTATATTTCTGTCTGTCTGCAAAGGATATATAGACACACCATATGGATATATACCTGCCCATTTGGAATGGGGAATCAGACCTGGTTCATTTAAGACAGGTGTTACAGACAGGTGGGATAAATCTGGCTCTGGAAGTGCCAGTCTCTCATCATTTACTGTAGAGTAATGACTTCAGATTAGACACTTGATTTGTAGCCTGCTAGAGGGTAAATGGAGTGAATCCAACCCATAATTCAATCTCACAGCCTGATCTTGTTTGTATGAAAAGGTGTCTCTTAAAGGGTCTGCTTACCATCTTCCCAGCACTGAAGCACTTTCACACAGGTGTGACTGACAGTGTGGGGAACACTGAAATGTCTCAGCATGCAGCCAGAAACAAACCGTTCATCTCCTAAATTGCTAATTAGAGCTCTGTAAGGACACTAGGATGTTCAGTTCTTGGCTTCTAGTGATCAGATTTTTGACTTTTTACCCCAATACCATGACAGGATAGTCCAGGGACCCTCATTTTCACAGGTATGTAGCAGTTGAGGTGCTCTTCATCATGATGTGCAGTGCCAAGGCACAGAGGGGCATCACCAGTCAACTTTTGGATAGTGGAAGACTGTCACCTCTTTGGAATCTTTGGATGCTCTGGGGCATTTAGGGTGATAGGGGGTTTATTGCTGAGCTGTGTCATGCAGTGGAAAGATGACAAGGCTTGGAAATGTCCAGTGAAGGGAAAAGTTGTAGTGGAGAGCAGCTTCCAGGGCAGACATAGAGGGGTGATGGCCCAGAACATGGCAGAGCCCTGACTCTGTGCTGTGCTGTGGGAGGAGACTGAGGAGAGAGGAGAAGGATGTAAAGAATGGTGTCATGAAATGGTGGCAACATTCCATTGAAGTCCATACTGACTTGTCTCTGCATAGTGGCTGTTGGTGTTTCCATAATTTATTTATTTGGAATTTGGCAGACTCCTCTTTCCTTTGTGTGGTGCATAAGGATGAGGCTGGCAGACCTTCTGGGGTGGCAACTGTGGGACAGGAACGGGCTATTAGAGGATACTTAAATATATGCCCTTGGGAAAAATGTGGGCTTCAGAGGAGCCAAAGCTCTTCCAATTTGCCAAAGACCTGTTGGAAAGAGGCAAATATTACCCGAACTGTGTAGCATCGGTGTATGGACTCCATACTTGAAGTTGAGCCTGCTATAAGCAGGGAGGGTTAGACCAAGTGATTTCCAAAAGGTCTCTTCCAAGCTATGATGTTTTATTCTTCAGTGAGTCTTTAGGTTTTAATAGCACAAACAAAAGGTAAAATTTGAAGGTTCTTGGTTACGTTCCATTATTTTCTGCTCTTTAGTTTAAATACCATACTGAGGAATATGGTGCCAATTTTCAAGATAATGACTGTTTCTAACAGCCAATACTCATCAAGCAGACATCAGAGAAATTTGGCATATTCTAAAACTATGGCATTTAAATAAAGTGAGCCTTTCACCAGGCATCAGCTAACATCCACAGCTGATGCCAAACACTGAGAATAATGTCTCGGTGACTATGCAGTTTCTGGAAGCAGTGGGCTTAAATGGATGCATCAACACCCACACCCTCTTCCAGCCTCTTCCCCTAGTCTGGTGAAAGCTGATTACAGTGTCTGAAAATGCCATCAGAACATCCATAGCATTTGAGCTGGTTTTCAGTGTTGCCCTGGCAAATATGCACACCC
The DNA here is from genome assembly GCA_026770055.1 of Myrmophylax atrothorax. Taxonomy (NCBI): domain Eukaryota; kingdom Metazoa; phylum Chordata; class Aves; order Passeriformes; family Thamnophilidae; genus Myrmophylax; species Myrmophylax atrothorax. Next base: position 58,409,678 of record JAOXXN010000065.1, read on the forward strand.
AAGGCTCCAGGAAATGTGTGAAGAGAAGTGGCAAGTAGGTTTCTCATTAGTGGCTGGATCTGGAGGTGATTCTCATCCCTCTGGATCCAGCCTGCTCTTCTCATTGTCTGTGTGGACACCATTTCTGAAAAGGCCTGGGCTTGTCCGAAGGGTCTGGGCACATCCATGGTGCCAGTGCACATCCCTAGGGTCTACCCAAGAACCATTCCCAGGTTTATCCCCTGCTTGTCTAGGCACATCCAAAGGTTTACACCTGGCATTATTAGGTTTAACTGAGAGGCTATTTTTCCAGACTCTGTAACCTCCTATGATGGCTCACAGGGTTGCTCTCAAAATCCTTTCCAATCTGTGGCTTAGCAGCAAGTCTCCAAATTAAACAGGAATAAGAGGGCAAGCCTTCTGCCATTCTCAGGACATTATTTTATTAAACAAACCTTCATTTTTATTTTATTTTATTTGTGGTCCTTTTGTACAGTCTTGACCAGCACAGAGTTCCATAGAATAGCGGCATTGGGGTGTTTTGGGGTTTTAATGAGCCAGTTTGAGAAGGGAAACTCAAGTGAGACATCAGCTTCACACTCAGTCCAGCATCTGCCATTTCCTCTGGTTTCCTCCTTCAGTTACGCCTTTGTTGAACTTCAGAACCAGCAAAATTTGAACTGGTGCCATGTAGTGAGAGTAAAAGTTCTCTTCATTTCCTGGGGCAGACCCTAGGGCTCTGCTCAACATCTCCATGTGTGCTATGCCAGGACATGCAGGCACTTTCCTGTCCTGGACTTGGTTTCAGAAGAACTTCCTGAGATGTTGCACCTCTTTTCTCTGTCAGCACTTTGTTTTCCTAGGGAAAGAAAAAAAATAAAGCAGCATTTTCTGACTGATCTTTTGGGAATCCACTTGCATCCAAGGCTGCTTCCAGGACCATTAGTCAGAGGTCACAGTTCAGTTTGTAAATTGGGTGTCTTATCTGAGCTCTCATGGTAAAAGGCATTTTTTCTTCTAAAGGAAAACAAAATTTCTGCTCTGCTTCTAATTAGTCCTCTGTTGTCCCTGCAGGATTAATTACTGCCTTCTTCACTCAAATTATCAAATGCTGTTTGGCAACAGCTTCTTTTTTTATTATTTTAGGTGTAATTAGGAGTCCTGGCATTACAAACAAGCTCAGCCAGGTTGTACTTTAAAATTACAGAGCCAAAATGTCACTTAAACTAGTAGTTTAAGCTCAGCTTTTGAATACCAACAACCCCATTGTGTCCAACACGTGTTCAGAGCTCATCACTTTGGGGTTGTCAGTAGGTCAGAGTGAGCGTCCTTCTCCTGAAATCAGTCACAGAAGGGGTTTTATTCTGCAGGCTCCTCCCATAATGGGGCTTTTAGAAAAGGATCATGGGTGCAAGGATGCAGTGGCACCTCCCAACTCTTCTTACTGCCTGTTGATGATCTGTAGCTTCACAGCCACATCTCTTTTTCACTTAAAGGAAGGGCCGAGGCCCTCCAACTGCCTAATTTTCTAAAGGGGTAAATCGAATTTATTGAGTGGGAGAGGCAGTAGCTAGCAATAAGGCAGGATTTGGGTTTTAAAAATCTGCCTGGTGGGAACTGAGCAAGCTACCAGAAAGACAATAAGAGATTTATCTGGCAATGCATGCCAAAGGAAAGCTAAACATGTGAGCAGGAGAATTTATTGATACCAGAGAAAAAGCTCATTAGCGTTGAAGTGCAAAGCAGGTCTGTAAATGTACCTTTCAGCTGTCCTGGTAAAACCCCTGTTCTCAGACAAGGGGAGCTATGGCTTGTTTCTGTGGAGTGTAGAACTGGCTAATCAGCTTTCCCACATGCAAAACATGTTTCCTCAAATGTAATAGCACTATTTACTAGCATGGGCATATATCACAACTAACCTCAATGTCAGCCTCCCCCTGCCACGTGTCACCATGATTCAAAGATGCTCCTAAAGCTGGTATTGCAGTATTTCTCTGAGGACAGGTTTGTTCCCTTCCTTGCTTGTCACTGATTGTCAATTATTTGCCCTTTAATAGATTTGTGGCCCTGTAAGGGACATGGGCCACCCCAATAAGCCTGCAGCTTGTGGGGCTGCAGTGGAGATAAAGCTTCACCATATTTTGTCTGGCAAAAATGTCAGCTGTAAAAATACACATGCTAACTGTTTAAAGCTTCAATGCCTTATCAGCACAGTTTATGTAACAAAATCCCATTAGTATTGCAAACCATGCTCATATGAATTAGGACATGATATGCTTCATAAACCTTGCATACCTACTGACTGTTGTTATGCATAGAGCACCTGGCTGGGCTTTTACATGCAGGGGTAGCTGCATATCTTGGGTTAATTTCTACATGTTCTGAAAGCTATGTAATACGAAGCAGAATATTTTTCACAATGAAATCTATTGTTCCCGTTCCTTTGTTTGTTTGTTTATCTCCTTTCTCTTTTTCCTTCCTTCCTCCTTTCTTGACTTCTTGTTTTCATGCCTACATCTTTAGGCTAGCAACTTGTAGAAATGACTGATTAAGTGATGATGCATCAGCAGATTTAATGAGGTAATGATTGTTTTGCTATTTGTGTTCAGAAGAAATAATATGCTAATAAGAATTGTAGTTAGAGCTGACTTTTTAATGTCCTGCTTAAATACCAGCCAGTGACTGAATGGTTCAGTAAAGTGGTCTCAGCAGATCTTCTAAATTTCTCTGTTTTGGAGGTAAATATTTTCAGGCTTTGAGCATTTTGTGTGAATATTCTTGTTAAGGTCAGTGGAAATGTTTCCATTCGTTTCTCTAACTCAGCTCTCGCAGAGGGACCAGGACAGTGAGTTCCAGCGTGGGCTGAGCTTTCTTAAAACTGAGAAATGCAGGTACTAGAATTTTAATTTCAGGCCCTTGTCTGATGCAAATGGGTCCAAGATTTCATGCCCTACTAAAGGCAGAAATGTAGAGGATGTTTTTGAAGATGGGGACAGCAAGGTGAATTGCCATAAAAATCAGCTGAACCCATCAGGGAAAGAGCACTTTTTAATTAACGTATTCGAATCCAAAAGACACATTTTTGGTGTCTGAATTGTCAGTAATTTCCATCCAAAGTAACTGCTCAAAATTCATGACTGTCTAGAATATCCTTGCACAAGTGAGATATATACATAAACTGTGCAAACTCTCTCTGGGGAGAAGCACAGTTAAAAATAAAGTTATTATTGTTACCACAGAGAGAGAGAGACAATGACGAAGATGGGAGGTTGAGCACCAGGTACTGTGAGACTGAATCCTGCCGTGCAGCCCTCCATCTGAGCATTGCTGATTCAGGTGTGGGCAGATGTGCTCAGATTTTGAGTCCTGTTTGTGTTTCCTCATCTCCATCCACACCTGGAGCACAGCAGAGCATCACACAGGGAAGGGGAATCTTGTATAGGACTTGATGAAGTGCAGCCCCCACTCCAGGCCAGGCTTTGAAGGGTGAAGTTCTGGCTCCGTGAGGGCCAGTTTTGGCATGGGTTTTATGATTCCTCCTCTGCCTCCCCCATCCCTTTGATATGCTTATGAGTTCCCAATTACGTTTAAGGAACTAGTCATCCTAGGCTACTACCTGAAGAAAAATATGAGGAATATATACTGGGAGAAAAGTGAGGAGGGTTGGGCATGATCTTGCCTGTGTCTGTGCACCCTCAGCTCTGCAGTGGTGTCTGTTGAAGTATCCTTGTAAGAGCATGCTCACAGTATTCCCACAATTAGTGGCAAGGTGAGATTTTTCTAAATTAATTGTCACCACAGAGGACCTCATTACAGTCAAAACATTGTGTTATTTTTCCAGCTTTTTTTCTTAGGCGTCCCCTCTCACCCCAAATGACAACTGAAAACTAAACTGAGCAAGAGCTGCTGCACAAGCCTGCACAGAGAGCTGAACCTAAAAATCCAGCCTGTCCTTGTGGGATATCCACAGGTCTGTGCTGAGAACCTGTCCTTGGCATTACCTGCCTTCTCTTTCTTTTTCTTTGCTCAAATGCAGCTGCATGGCCAATGTGCATTCTTTTCTTTCCTTGTATCTCCAGCCCAGCATCCCTACCCCACACTTGTGCTGGGGTGTCTCTCTGCACCCCTGAGCATGTAACAGGGACTATGCCAACACTAATCCCTGCTTTGTGGGAATCTTTCCACTAACATTAGCTGCACTTTAAAGCCCCTTTTTTAACCCTGAGGTCCTTACTTTTGAGTTCAAATGTCAAGGTGTCCCATTAGCTGAAAAAGCACCAGGTGGTATAATGGTGTTTGTGCAACCCTCACCGAGAAGTTGGGCAAAACAACTGGTTTGAAACTGGTTTTAAAAGCTCATGTTGGAAAACATGATCTACAGAGTAACTGCAGCTTTTGAATGTATGTGAATCACAGGCACTGGACTGTGAGGAAGAAAAATATTTTGAGAAAAGTCTTCTTTTTCTGAGGAAGAAATTCGGGGAAAGGGTTATTGCTTAGATAATGTTTCTTTTGTTTCTACTTGCTGCTCTTTGTACACGAGCCAATGCAAATGACATTCATGTTCCTGACAATATTTTTGAACAGCCCAGCTATCTTTTTTGCTGTTGTTAATATACTGAGGATTTGGGGGGATTTTAAATGCCTCTGCCTTTCAGGATTATTTCTACAAAAGCAATTGAGAACTGTATTTTGACAGCAGGAAGCTTATAAAAACCTAGAGAAAAAAAATAAAGCATTTGAAACTGAACAGCTATTGAAGGAATGCTCCTCTGCTACCATATCTGAAATCTGAAAAGCGATCAGGAATTAAATCAAGGAAGGACCGTCTTTTTACAGAAAATCACACATCAGTTTGTACAGAGGGGACACTCCCTTGACGACTCTCGTGACTGCCCAGGAGGAATGTGCGGGAACGCTTTTGTTAATCGTGACTCTCCTGTCACTTTTGGACATTGCCGTGTGTGGTGGGTTGAAATTGGTTTTATCTGTAGCAAGCTTCTTGTTGCACTTTTTCTGTTTGCTGAAATTCAACAACAAGGAAAATGTGGGTCACTTTAAAGCATTGGCAGACAACTGTTTCTAACCCAAAGGATTATGGGTTTTAGCACAATGAACTGTACTTCTTCAGGGAGGATCAATGTTGATTTTTTTGTTCCACACGTCTTTATTTACATGTGGCTATATTTTCATTGATACAGAATAAAAAGTGCATTTTATTGACCTTGAGTGTTTGTGGTGTTATTTCTCTTGAGCTCTGGCATCATAAAAGGGATAGCTTTTGTTTTCCTGGCAAAGCAGAACACAGTTCTTTGAGATTAATGAGCAAAACGTAATTTTATTTTTACATGGCTTGGGGATGGGGGAGACACATAAATCTATCGTTAGAATAGAGCTTCTCTACAGGACAGTAGGAACAATGCTTGGCCTTCCTCCTCAATGGCCTGAAGACAATAGGAAATAAATCAAGCTGAGCTGGTCACAGGTATCTCATCCATAAAACTTCTGTAGCATCTAATTCCCTCTCCCAAGCAAATCAGGGTGAAGAGGGAATACTTTATCTAAGTGGATAATAAGTATTGGCTTATAACCTTTTGTTCATAAAATGTTTCATTTTATTTGCTGCAGATGTGTAACCTTGCTTCAAAAAAATTACAGTTCAGATGCAAAATTAGGATCGGGGCAGTGGGGTAGAGGCAGAAGTGTTTCACTTGATAATTTAAATAATTACTAAGACATGTGCACCCTCTGCTTCTTACATCATTAGCTTTGTCACAAGTGACATTCCCCAAAGAATTTCCTGTGCCAAGGTACAAGTGAGTTTTTTTGGCATAAATACACACAACATTGCTGACATGTTCTTGAAACCTGAGTTGCTCTTACCCTTCTTCAGTGCAGAAACCAAAGCAAGTGGAAATCAGTGGGGTTTTTTTCTATTCCCTTGCAAGGGTGCCTTCCAACTCAGAATATTCCATGATTAAAGATTCTGTGATTTAAGTGGCTTTGACCCAAATCCTACAGGCTTTGTCCCAGCCAGGGATGGTGTCTGGGGGTGAAGGGGTAGTCACAGCTGTGAAAGACAAGTGGCACTAATTCAGTTTGAGGGTAAAGCACGCAAATCTAGTTGTGCACTGGTAGGTCTTGCCATCTGTGGGGACGGTTTTCTGTGGAGAAAACATTTTCTATTTATGGTGAAAGATACTCATTGCTGAGCATTTATTTTTTTGGCTCACTAAGTGCCTACTCTCAGCATCCTTGGCTGCAGTGAGGAGGAAGAAGTGCCTAAAGCCTTCATGACAAGCACTGGTAGAACAGGCCATAATCTCTCACTGAAAAACCAGTGGCAGAGGCTGCTCCTGCTGCTTGTCTTTTGAAATTGGGGCTGGCTTTTACCACATTGGAAGCTGGCAGCATCAGCGCAGCAGCTTTTCCCCAAGTGGAAGCTTGGGACCGTGTCAAGGCTGTGCATCCCAGCCCTGGGAGCCACACTGGAAGGGGAGCTGTTGGGATGGAGGATGAGGGAACAGTGGATTTATTTGCAGGAGCTGATTTGTTACTGGCTGGCAGCATTGGTTTGTGTGGTAGTGCAGCTCTGCCCGAGCAGTCTGGCAACTTCTGTCATTATCCATGGGACTGGTCCCCACCAGATCCCAACCTCCTTCCACCCCCTCCACACAGGGTTTGGATTGCACCCTGCAAGTGATAAGAATGCTGGTCAAGATGCAGGATCAGTCCCTGAGATTGCTGAGGCCCTGGGGGAGATAAAAACGCCCATTTTGCTTTGCAAGATTGCTTTACCTGTTCATATTACCTCTGCCTAAACGTGCCCTGGAAGCCAGGGAAGCTAATTAATACATGCACATCTCATTGCCTTTATGAGAACATCATTCAACACACTGGGTTGAAGATTTACTCTCCAGGGCTGATGTTACTAGTGATTCAGGATCCATCTCTAAACAATGTATATAAGCTAACACAGAGCAGAGACAGAGACTTTGTTGAGTCTCCTTCCTCAGATCAGTGTACCCTTTACAGCCATCTCTCTTACAGAAGTTTTTCCTAATTGCCCACAGTGATGCTGGGCTGGCCAGGCTGGATGAGGCTTGGAGCAACCTGGTCTAGTGGGTGGCATTCCTACCCATAGCAGGGGAGTGGAATTAGATGATCTTTAAGATCCCTTCCAACCCAAACCATTCTATCATTCTATGTTGTTTCGGGGAGAATGAGGCTACAATCATCATCTTACTTGTCTGATTAAGTGAAGTAATGAAGATGGAATGAGCAAGTTCTTTAATGCTGGAAATTCTCTGATGGTTAAGGTGGCTGCATAGAAATAAAACAGCTACTCAAGTTAGGGCACAAATGGAGCCAGGCACTGAACTTTCATAGTGTACAACTCAGAAAATGGATGAAGAGAGATATACCACTGGTGTCAGCTATTTTTGAGGCTACTTTGAGCACCCTCCCTCTCCTGGTCAATAATTTTCATCTAGCTGGGTCTGAGTATAGTTTCCTGCTCGGTTGGTTGCCCCTAAGAAAGTTGATAAATCATTACCTTCAGGCATGAGCAGTCTGGTCTTGCAAGCCTAAGAGTGGGATGTTTGAAGTGTTTGGGCAGCATGGGGCCCATATTTGAATAGGGATGCTGACCTCACACACAGCACACATCTCTGCAAACACTTCAGCGGTGGTGCTTTTGACTGCCAGTGCCAGCAGCTGCTCAGCAGTCACTACTACAGCTTTTTGGAGATGCTCTTCTGGCCCTGTTTAGATAGAAACACACATCCTGACAGGAAGTAGAGGTTTGCCTTGCAAGCCATTCCCAGTTTACACAGACCATATGAAAGGTTTGTTCCTCATTAGGCCAGCACAACTTCAAGTGTTCTTTTAAAATATGTTCTCGCTGAGAGGGTTAGAAGATAAAAAGTCTAAGGCAGGTTAAATGTTGTAGCAAAGAGTCTGAATCTGCATCTCTGTGTCTGTATCTTGTCCTACTGTCAAGATGGAGAACACAGCTTCATCAGCTGGAAAGTGCCCACTGAGGAATTGAGGACCTTCCCAATGAGCAGCAAAGTGTGCTGTCGCAGAGAGGATTCCTTTACAAGTGCTGCTGCCAGGATTACTGCTCCTCAACACCTCCTTTGACAAACAGGAGGAAGGTCTTCATAGCGTACTTGTGCTGCTCAGAAATGGGGATAAATGGGGGGGAACAGCTATCAGCCAGCAGTGCAGAGCACAGGTGCAGGACACAGGGCCAGCTAAGTGCTCCTGACATGGGATGGTGGTGACTGTGAAGAGCCCTCAAGGACAGAGACTGGCAGCACATCACCAGGTACTTCGGAAACATTGCTGGAGCAGAGCTGGAGTGCACCCTTTCAGGAACTGTCATTGATTGGCAGGAAGATGGACTGACCAATTTAATAAACTTCTTCCATCTCTCTCCTCTGTAATTCTGTGACATTTTCTCTGGGAAAGTAACACACTTCCAAATGAATCTGATTGCAGTGAAGCAGACTGTCATCAGCCCCTGGAGATGGATCCATCTCAGCTGAGCGCTGGTGAGACCACTGCCCCAGTGGCCTGGGGTGGAGACTGACCCTCTGACAGGGTGCCAAATCTGATCACTAATAATTAGCAGGGTAATAAGAAAAGATAGGGTAAGGAGATAAACTGAATCAATTTATTTCCTTCTAGTAAATAATGCACAGGAAAGAAAAAAATTGAGATGGGAAATAGACGGACGGACAGACATGATGGATTAGTCAGTCTTGCCATCTACTTATAAAGCTGGGATACAGACACTAAAAAGCACATTGCTGTGTCAGATCTAAGACTGCAGAGCAGCTGCTATTCAACACAGGAGGAGAATTTGGGCATGTTTAGCTGTTTTTTCATATATATGTGTATGTTGTAACATTCAAAGAGCTCAGCTCCACTATGCCCCAACTTGGCAGTACCTGCAGTGGAGGCTGGAGGTACCAGTGGGAACAGCTGCAGGGAGTTGGATGGATGCAGCCCTGGTGCCTGCCCATGGTTCTCATGTCTATTCCAGCCATTAGGAATGATCAGAGCCTGTGTGAGGTCTGGGTAGTGCAGACATGGGAAAGCAGGTCTCTCACTCAACAGGCAACAAGGGAAAAGTCAAGTCTGTGGTCATGCAGCAGAAGAACAATCAGAAGTCACATATAAGGATTGAAAAATGTTGACAAGATTTTGTGTTTGTTGAGATGGAAAGAAAGAAGGCAAGAGGATTAGAGAAGCATAATTCTGTCCCCCATGTTCCCCTTCTTCTCCAGTTTCTTATATTTTTCCATTCAGATGTAATAAATAAAGGGTTTCTAGTGGAAGTGTAGAAAACACTCATTAGAAATAATTCTCCACAGAAACAGAACAGTGAAGAATGACATTCCTGGTTTCATGAGTGGCAGAAAGTTAAAGGGTCCGAAAATAGCCACAGACCTTCAGAAGTAGCTCAGCCCGTTGTTATTTTCCAAACTTTCTCAGAAGGGTTTTGCTTTGTGCTTGGGACACCAATCTTTCTTCTCCACCAGAACTTTTTAATACGAAAAGCCCTGGATCAATGTCTATAAGGAGATCCTTTAAAATGTATTTGTGGTTCACAATCTGATAACAAAAAGTGTATTATTTATCTAAAATGCCCTCATAATCCTTGTCTGCTATTTACTTTGTGCAACAGGGCCGGGAGCTGCAGAGATTTCCTCCAGTTAACAGATCCTCCACCATAAAGATTAAAAAATGCTACCTCAGTCTTTCACAGCATAATTTTTAATTGTCTATGCAGTCAGCTTTTCTTAGTAAAAAATGAAATATGCCAAACAATAATTTCTAAGACTTGTGCAGAATTTTGCATCCCTGCAGGCACTAAGGCCAGGCCCAACATTTCTAATAAACCTACAGATTAGGAAACTACATCGTGGGAGCCTTTGATGGTGTAACACCTTCACAAGCTTCAGTTTTCCTGTAGTAGGGTGATGTCTCTCCCTTTCCCTTTCCCTTTCCCTTTCCCTTTCCCTTTCCCTTTCCCTTTCCCTTTCCCTTTCCCTTTCCCTTTCCCT
>JAOXXN010000065.1:58419832-58436549 GCA_026770055.1 Myrmophylax atrothorax
CGATCTGTGTATCCAAAAAGAGGGTTGTAAAATGAGCAGAAATAAGCTACTATTTCCACATCTTCCTCAGAACAATGGAGTGTTACATTTTTGCTTTTATTTTTACATACAAATATGATAAAATGTAAGATAAAGCTTCTGTACCAACTTTTACTCTAAAAAACCATTTTTAATAGAAAATTTTATTCCCTTGCTAAAAAGCCTTCATTTTAAAGATAGCAAAATTAAATCTTTCTCATTTAACTCATGTTAGATTTAATGATACTGTAATTTATAATGAGTAAAGCATGTTGACATTTAATGCATATGAATTCTTTGAAGTTACATCCTTTTAGCAGAGATGAATTTTGATGAGTTTTACCAAAGGGGTTGAAAGAGTTTAGGTAAGCTAAAAATAACTCAGCAGCAGGTTTAATCTGGGTTAGACACCGTTCCTTTTATTTTGCATTGAAATCTCATTAGCAGCAAGGTGCAGAGAACCTTTCAGGGCTTTCAAGTACTTTAAAAATCAATGCCAAGCTCTGGACTGGAGTCACAGAGAGGCCAGTACCCAACATGCTGCCAGTGCTGGTGTCCTGGTGACCTGCTGAGCTGAGGTTTCACCCCAAAGGGCTCCTCTGTGCTTCCATTTCTGTTTCAGGCTGTGTCCAGCTCCAGACATGGCTCATCAGCCCTGACCTTCACATGCTCACCTGGTGCCCAGCACTGCTCATTAACACTGATACTGCCCAGAAGGACCAGGGCAATAGAAAAAAAGATGTGTGCAACACCCATAGAAAGAGAGAAGAAGATGATCCTGTCTCAGAATTCCCTTTCCGTTTACCCCATGGAAGAAACTAGAATAACCCTTCCTACCACCTCTAAATAGAAGGCTGGGAGCTTGCTTGGATGCAAGCAAAGCACTGAGCTGGGCCATGCAGGGAAAAAGATGTTCCATCCCTGCTGTCAGAACTCTAAGCAACATAGTGTTCATTTGGGCTTCCTCTGTTCAGCCCTCAGTGCCTGACCCACAGCTGTTGGTATCTCAGTTAATCAGCCAGACCTGGTTTTCAGGCAACAGAAAAAGACAGAGAAGTGTGTGTGTGTGTGCCTGCATGTGCCCATGTGTGGTCCATGCCTTTGCATGGATAAATCCCACCTGTTCTGTGGGGCTCTGGTCTGGCAAAACATCCCACTGTAGCCAAATATGAACTTGATGGTCCCTGGGCCTGAAGAGTGCAGCGGTGCTCTCAGCCTCTGGTTACAGCAGCCTGGCTACTGTGCTCATGCTTTCTCTTGGTTCAGTTCCATGTTTTGGCTACAAGAACATTTATTACTTGGATTATTAATTTTAAACTCTAGTGGGCCCACCTGTGTTTAAACAGAGTGTCAGCAGGCCTTTCTCAGCACTGGTACTTTGTGAATATGTCTTTTTCCCTTTACACCTTTCACATGATTAGTCCTCAGTTTGTCATTTCCAGCTCATAGTTCTAACCCAACTTGAAGCAGTTTGCATAATGTCTCTGTGATGTTGTTTTTGTTTGCCATGTTGCCAAAACACTGTGCCAGCCTGGATGGGTGGTGCAACCTTCCTCTTCTCCCAGTGCAGGGTAAAACCCACCTACAAAGTCCGAGAAAATTCATTTACCATCTGGCACACAGGATAACTTGCTTCCCAAACAGGCAGCATCCAACATTCAGCTGATCCTTTCTGCATAAAATCACCATTATTTTGACATCACTAAGAGGTACAGGTTGTTCTATGTAACAAAGTCTACACCCTTGTGACTGGGGATCCACCTGGGGATGTGCCAAATGAAGATGAGCTTGTTGGGTTGTTTATCACAAAACCACTGAGGACTCAAAACTTCTGTAGTTTCTCCTTAAGGACAACTAAGATGACTTGGTCATTCCTCCCCTGCAGTGGAGATCATTCCTTTCCCTATCCTGAGAAAGGAATTTCAGCCTACATTGCAGCCCAGGTTTCCATTCTGAGGTCACCATCACCAGAGGGGCTTCTTCTACACGCCCAGTTGCACACCACTGCTGGCACTGCTAACTGATGGTCCACTGCAGCTGCCTCCCCGGCTGGACACAGCTTCTGGGCAGCACATTGGCTGTTCAGCAGCAACACCTCTGTGGTCCCTGTGCTGTGCTCCCCTGTGAACACTCAGACCTGTGTCTTGTTCCCTCTGACTTCCAGTTGTATGTTCAACATGAACCTTGGTGTCAAGCCAGAACACACTGCTGGTACAGGACTACAATAAGCAGTTTGTGTTTCCGTTATCCAATCACATCTTTCCATACTGAAGAGTAAAACCCCAAATAAATGAAGGAAAATGTTAGTTTGACACAAGCGTGGCAGACAATTGCAACCAAGAACAGATCATCAGGAGAGCAGCACACCAGGAACAAACATGTAAGAAACAGGTATAGAGAGGAGAAATGGGGCTTAATCTAGCACAAAGACCTGCTTAGGCTGAGTTACAGAAAGTAATAATCTTGTATTATTATTACTATTTTTATGTTAAATTTCGTGACACCTGGCAGCTGTAAAAGCATTAGACCCTACAGCCATATGAACACACCAGAGCCATCACTTACGTGTTTCTAAGGTAAATCCATGGCTCACCAAACCTTGAAAATAACACGCAAACTTCCCAAGGAAGTTAAGACCTCGAACCTCAGCATGCACTGCCCTGATATCTGCAAGATCTCGGGGGGAAAACAGGCTCACGGTTTCTGGCTTGCAGTGCTCACCATGCTGGCTACTGAGGAGTGACACTAAACTTGGTGTTCTGAAGGCACTTTGGATCTCTTTCTTGTTTAAACATAAATTTAGTCTGACTTTGATATGGATGTGCATGAGAGAGACTCTGCACGACTAAATTCCATAGCAATACAGATCTCTCTCTCAGAGTCCAGCTGAATTTTCAATGCACTGTGGAGCCCTCGTTGCTCTCCAGCACTGCAGTACCTTCTCAGAGGCTGCTGGAGTTGTGCTTTGGGTACAGGATCACACATGCAACACGCTTGGCAAAAGCCAGGAGAGGCAGTCACTCCTTTATAAGCAGAGCTAAAGCACCAAAGGTAAACAGACCCATTTCGCTTCCCTTTTAATAGCAGGTCAATGACGCAATGTCTCTAATTAGCACTCACAGCTGGTCATCGCTGAAATGCTGGGAAATGTTCAGTGGCCTGTAGGTATTTTGCCTTCCTCCCCTTTCATCAGTGGTTGCTTTCAATCACTAATGCTTCTGCTCTTGACTGCTGTTACTCGAGCTGAAGAGCCAGCTGTTACAGTCTGCTCTTCCGATGGGGTCAGAGAATTGTTGTTACCTGCTTGAAGTGAACAATAACTGAGCAGAACACAGAGAGAATCTTTCACAGACACATCTAACCTTTGTGATACCTGGACTTAAAAATAGGTTTGGAAAAATTTAAAATTCCTTCCCTGTGCTGGCTAGATCTGATCTCATAAGAAAATGTGGGGTGTGATTTTCAAGCAGGAATCAATGTGTATAACATCATGTACCATTTAGAACAGAGCCCTTAGTCTCCAAGAGGAGCAACATGCTTTCCATTCAAACCACAGTGCACACACCCCCCTGTATACAAATGTATGTTATACACATGCACACACATGTTCCCATGAGCATGCAAATAACGTTATTGACACAATGGATTGAAGAAAGAAGGAAAAAGGAGAGGAAGATGCCAATCTTTCACCCATTGGAACAAAAGCTGGGTTTAGAATGAGCACTAAGGAGATGGTAGTGTAAAGCAGTGATGTTCCCACTGCCTCTGTTTCACCCCCACCTAGTGCTGCTCCTTCTTTTTTGGCCTCTGCAAAATAAATTAACCTTAAGGAAATGCTTCCCAGCATCAGTGATGCAGGACTGCTGCAGGGCTTTGTTTTGCTTGTGAGGAAGGGCCTTTTCTACCATGAGCAAGTCTGTACTGTGGAGGGAAAATGTTAAATACAGCAAAGCCCACTGCAGTGTGAGGGTCTGCAGTCCCATAGGAGGGAAGGCACAGTTTATCACAGAGCTGTGCCTTGGCTGAAAGGATGAAAGGGCGATTTTGTCCCTAATGACCAACAAAGAGCACAATTTTTTTCACATTTGACTCTGTGTATGGCCCTACTCAGTAAGACAAGAACTCTTAAAAGAATAAAAAAAAGAAAATTCTACAGGATTTTTTAGGGATCATTCTCTCAAATCAGCTATGATACACCTAGTAAACATGGGAGGCTTGATAGGGCTGAGTGGTATATTAGACCCTCTTCCCAGGGCTCCTATCTTAACTTTATCACAGCTCTCAGGAAATTAAATACGTTTTATACCGTTCCTTCATTTGTGATGTACCTGACCTTGGTCTAGATTTCATTTTTTCCAGTTGGCTCAAATTGGGCAGTCATAATCCCTCCTTTCTGCTGTTGCTGAATCTGAAATACCTGAATTAATGAAGTCTCTTGTTTCGCTATCACATGATCTAAGCTGCCAAAATATTTACTTTCTCCCTGAGTGATGTACAAAAGAATGAAAATGTAAATCACCTACGTGCTCCTTCCAGCTCTACTTTACATATAAACTACTAACCTTGCTGCCTTCTGCTTTCCAAGCTGTACACTGCAATACACAAAGAATGCTCAAATTCTGCCAAATTTAACCACAAGTATGAAGATAATCCTGGGCATGATGGGCTTTAGACCCACTTAAACTGCAAAAATCAGCTTAACCAAACTATCTGCTTATAATGTATCTTTGGACTAAGTCCCTCAAATATATAGCTTTCAGCTCACAGGATAAACCAAAAGATATATTGGGAATTCAAATGAAACCATAAAGATTAGGGATAGCTAAGATTTTAAAGTTCTAATATTCATTTGAAAGTGGAATCTTTCCCTAATGGAAAAAGAGAGATGAAACCCTAACAAAAATACTTGTACTTTATGCCTCATCTAATGAATGATCCTATAACAAATGTTAATAGTTAAAACAGGCAATAACCATTAAAGTGCTGTTACTCAGGCCCTGCTGTCATTAACTCAGTATCTTCAATGTAGCAAAAGCCAACTTAGTAACAGCAGATCTGGTCCACTGTGTTTGTAAAGAAGCAGATAATCATCTCATCAATATGATGCAAGAGGCTTTCCTTCACATTGTCTTCCTACCATTGCTTCATTCCCAGTCTGTAGGATATACTCTGTATTTTGAGATAAGATAATTAGGTGCAAATAAAGAATTTATTGGGATCAAACCAAGGAGGTGCCTTGTGTTAACACAAAATGTACAGAAAAGGAGTCTTACCTCTTGTTTCTACTCTTCAGTCCAGTGGGATCTTGAGAAAGTTGACTGGAACACCAGAAACCTCATGGAGTTCAACAGAGAAGTGTGCACATTTGTGCAGCTGGAATTTACCCCATTCCCTTGTACAGGCTGGGATCTGCCCCAGTGATCAGCAGTGCTGAGGAGGAGGAGTAGGGGACTATGATGGACAGGCTCAACACCAGCTCAGAGTGCACACTGAGATGGAGAGGGAGCTGGGCTTGCTGAATCCAGCTGAGAGGAGCCTAAGGCATGGGCAGGAGGCTTGAAGGGTAGTTCCACCACTTGGAGGGTAATTACAAAGATTACGACGGCAGATCAAATAGAAGCAGACAATGTAACAGGGGAAAACACCCATAGGTCACCATTTTGGAGGTTCAGGACAAACTTTTCAATCAGGAGGGTGCTGCAATGCCAGAGCAAGCTGCACAGGGAGGTGCTGTAAGGTTCACCCTTGCTGACCTCCAAGACACAGGTAGACACATCACATTTGACCAGAAATTCAGACTGTAGACCTTGAGGGGCCCTTTCCAACCAGCACTGCTCTAAGTGATTTCTGCAACAGATGGGCCATGCTTATTCACCTTCCTCTGTTGGTAAAACCTTCATTCTCCCAGATAAATGGAGCTTTTATGCTATGTCACAGAGTTCTGACTAAGCACAGGTGTCTTTGAGCCTCTAAGGTAAACTTCCGATCAGAAATCTGTTGTCTTTGTGGCAATCTGTGTTACAGATTTCTTTTGTTCCTCTTATCCTCAGCATACTGGAAAGCAGAGAAAAAAAAGATTGCATATGCCAACAAAATAAAAAAAAAAAATTAAGTGTAGGGTAACTTCTGCTTTAAGCTACAGAAACTTTGTCTCATTTGAAAAAGGATTTCTAGTTACAGAGCCCAAAATCATTTATTATCAGCAGGGCTACCGACAGACCTTTGCTTGCATGAATCCAAACGGAAGATGGGCCACAGGCTCAGCTGGTGCAAGTTCAGCATCTAACAGTCAGTGGGAATACTGTGATTTACACCAGCTGAGATATGACTTTCTGTTTCTATTTTAATAAATCAGCTGAGAGAACAAATTTCTCCTTACTTGCCTGGCACTGTTCTACTGAGATGTTTAACCACACTAACACGACGACGATGTTTTTAGTGAAAACCACAAACCGAACATCCTCCGTGCCACATAAAGCACATCTTCCAGCTCAGACTGATTTTAGAGGTGCTAATTATATTAGTGTTGCAGGAACTACAGTAATTCACTTCTAAAATCCATTTAATTTCTTTTTAATTACTCATGTTTACCAATTCCTCTAGAATCGGAAAGGCTCAAAATTGCAGTTAGCAGAGGAGGCTTGAAGTGGAATGATTAAGAACATCTGGCGTATACATAATTAAACCAGGCAATTTATTCCGCCTTTACCATTTCACTCTAGCCGTGGTAATGAGGTAGAGCTGGATTCTATCACTTCTCTGAACATTTAGAAGCACCTTACTACACAGACAGTTTCACTGAAATGACTGGCAATAATTAAAATTGCATAACACCAAACCTTGGGAGAGACAGTGGTCGATTCTTTCCCTTCCTAAGTGTAGCTGCCAGCCCCGGGTGTGTGATCAGCTTTTTCCATGAATGAATTAAGGTAAATTTGAGTTTATCTGAAAAGCTACCTAGAAGTAACTAACTATAGCAAACACCATGAGTAACTTCTTGTAGCTTAAGAAAAGCAGGAATCAATAGTAAAATCATGTTGATTCTGCCAAGACTTCTTCTTTGGAAGAAAACAGAAGTTAAAAACAGGCTATGTCACACCAGACTATTCCAAGGATTTTTGAAGTAAAACATTTCATTCGTGCTTTAAAATGTTGTATGTTACAGGAACGTAGAGAAGAAATTAATTAAAAGTTTAATACATTCAAACTGTTCTACTTAGTTTTCCTTTGTGGTTGACTTAAAAGATTTAGGGTTCTTGAAATTTGGGCAAATTTGTGGAAGGCCAGATTTTCAAAGCAACTCAAAGAGCTGTGAGCTTCTCACATAAACTGCTGCCTCAGTATGGCTTTCAGTATGCAAATGGAGAGACTGGCTGATCAGGGTGACTCTTTCTGGCCAAGGGTCTGTTAATTTTATTCCCGAACTACCATCTTTTTAGACGTCTTTATTCTTTGTAGTCATTGACCAGGCACAATTCAGACCCATCTCCTGGGCAGTGCCATTAGCCACAGCATTACCAACAGCTTCTATTCCCATGGTATTGTGATAACCTGGAAGAAAACACCTCCTGAGAGTATTCCAGGATGAATTGACCAGTGTCAGGGGTAACCTTCAGACCCAGATGACTGCACAAAGCCTGACTCCTTCTATACAAATTCTTAAAATAGGAAAAAGAGAAAAGAAAAAAAACCACAGTGAAATGCAGGCTCCTTCCTCTGCAGTATTTCACAGGTAAAGTATTGCCATCACACTAATTTAGAGTCTCAACAGTACAATTTGAAAACAAATAACATTGCCTCTGAAAATTCTGCAGCATGGGTTTCCATGAGACATGTAATGGAAAAATCCAGCCTTACTGTGCAGTCAGAACAGCTTCAGGTGGAAGAGCCAGGGCTGAATAATGAAATTTCAAAGGGGTAATAGAAGGTTTGAAAGTTTTGGAGTGTTTGGTCTGTTATGCCCCACCATGGTTCTTCTCCAGCTGTAAACAATATTCTACATTTCCTTGTGCCTTTAAGTTCTTATTCCAGGACCTCCTTTCTTCTGCTGTTTCCTGTTCTTATCATTCACTTATTACTGACTCCTTGCTGCCATGTGGAACTGATTTCTTCTTTTCATTTAGGAAATCTGTCAATTCCACCACAGAATTGACCCTTACTTATTTTTTCTTGTGGTTTTTGAGTGTCTTTTGCTCCATCTTCCTGTTTGTCCCTTTGTGCAGTTTCAGAGCACCTTACTTCGGTCTGTATTACTCTTGCGAATACAAGTGACAAATTTTATTGAAGATTCAGCTTTTCTTCTGTGTTCCGTCTGCCAAATATTGAACCAAGTTATTTTGGAGACTACTGTTCAAATCCAGGCACTTAAAATGCATATGCTTCCTACAGACAGACTTTATAGGATGCAGTCCAAACTTGATTTGAGTTGGCCCAGCAGCTTCCTCTTCACAATAACATTAGCATTCCCTGCATCAACTGAGTCTTGGAAAACTCATTGAAGAATATTTTATTCTGAAAAAAATCCCAAACCCAAGCCTAACCCACACCATTTTTATTTGAGCGATGTCTGTTCCTACCTCAAATTCAGATTTCTTTCCATATATATCTTGCCTGGGCATACTTTCAAATTTCTGCAAGGGAATTTATTTCATGCTCCTTCAAAGGGTGAACAGAAAGATTTGTTGGTTTTGGGTTTTTGGTTGGGTTTTTTTGTTTTTTTTTTTTTTATTCTAGTGGTGGTTGTTTTCATTTGAAATACTTTATTTACATACTTGCACATTTCTCGATGTATGCAAATTTTGCATCCATGGCCAAGTCATTCCTCCTTTTAGAAACAAAGTGACTCCTTGTATTTTAGTTATGGAACCTCTGATTTAAATCTGTTTAACTGAGATGACATTTTTTAAGTCTGACCTTCACAGCTCTAGCAACTGTCAATTCTCCAGGTTAACACAAGACATGGTATAAATGGCACCTAAGTCTTCCTTCCTGAAAATCACCTTTTGGTCACCAGTTCTCAAACCACTGAGACAGCCAAGACAATTTTCAGGACACGTCTGACGAAGGTGCTCAAGCACAGAACTATATTAATTATCTTTACCACTGGGGTTTGGCTTTTTTGAAAACAGTATTTAGTTGGATACCTGTGGCTGCAGTGTCAGTCCACGTAGCAGAAGTTTTATGTGCCCAAAGGCCTCAACAGACCTGTCAATCCTCCCTATTTTTTGGGAACTACAGTGTTGCTGGGAATAGCATAAGATGAAAGACATGGGAAAAATGAAGTGTAAGGAGGAAAAAAACCCTGAACTAAGTATAAAATGTGAAAAATCACAAATTATTGAGTCTGAAAAATTTATTTCTATTAGATTTTTTTTCCTAGGTCTCAGATAGCCTGTGTAAATACCAGTGTGCCACTACTGTTCACTCTAGCTACACTGCAGAGAGAATGGAAGTTTTAGCCCCTAACAATGGTAATTTCCATCCTTTATTCAGATTTAAATATAACCTTTATGATGGTATAAATCAGCGTTGGCATCAAACATTATTGAGGCGTGCTGCTTCTGGCTGGGTAGAACTAATTTGCTCCACAGTGGCTTGTGTGAAGCTTTACTTTGGATTTGTGCTTAACAGAGGGCTGATAATGTAGGGATGTTTTTGTTATTGCTGAGCAGGACTTACACAGATCCAAGATCTTTTCTGCTTCTTGACATGCAGATATACATGGCTTTTCCTTTTTGAATTAAATTAATGATATGCATTTATTAACACCAACTTCTGTTGTTCAATGAAGGGGAACAACACTTACTGAAAGCAAGATGGTTGCTGAGCTGTTCCAGTGTGGGTGTGCAGGGCCTGATGAATAAAATACTTCCTTTTAGAGAAGCTGTTTTCAGTTGCCTATAGCTTTCACATACTATCACTAAAATTTTCCACTCTGAGAATTTGTATCAGGAGTGGTTACTTAGGCCTTTTCTTTTGGTTTTGATTATTATGGGTTTTTTCCTTCTAATGTCTTTTTAGGTAAAAAAAAAAAAAAAAAAAAAAATAGAGAAAAAATTTAGAGCTTTGAAACAAGAATAAAAGAGAACAGGAAGCATATTTTCCTTTGCTGTCTTAAAATAACATTGGCAAGTGTTTTTGTTTAGTTTGGGTTTGCTTTGCTTTCCTTAGTTTCAATAGAAACCACAAACACACTAGAATTCAGTGCAGGTGTGCTCTTTGGGGTCACAGCTCTGCCTTTTCCTGCTGCTGTGAAAATTCCCCATATTATAAAGCTCAGTTTAGTGGGTTTTTTTCTTAATTATAGTGTTAATACTTTTGAAGGTGGCAGTTTTAATATCAGAAGATTGTACATCTCCTGGATGTGCAACCCCTTTTGGTGTGGAGCACTGGCCCCAGGGGGCAGCTCAAGCTCCAAGCTGCAGGGGTGAACATGGAGCTGGGCTTTCTCTTCCATTACTGCTGAATCTCACTGTGCAGCAGTCAACTGAGTGAACAGAAAGGAGAAGATGAAGGGGATGAAAAGCATCCAAAACCTGAAGAAAGAAGGGGGTAGTTTATAAAGAGGATCCAGCAAAATGTCAGAACGGAGAAAGAATGAAGAGACAAGACAGGGTCTGAAACGGAGAAAGGGATAAGACAGGAAGGACTGAATGATACAATAGAAGAAAGAGAACAAAAAACCACATTGGAGGTGTAGAGCTGAAGAGCTCAGACTTACAGATGGAAGAACAGAAGGATCTGTTGGATTTCTAGGAAAAACAATGATGCTTTGGAAACCTCCATTAGAACTGTCTGAGCATCTTCAGATAGCCCAAAATATGGTCAAGTTACTACAGTGATAAACCCAGTTAGTGAGGAACAGTATACTGGGGCTCCATAGCTGCAGTAAAAAGGCTTGAAACTGCCCTTTTCTCAGTGAGGAGACAAGAATGGTGTCCATTCAGGTACTGAAGAAGTCAGGGGGATTAGATGATGTTTGGTCAATTAAAGACCATATGACAAAATGTCTGCAAAAATGGACTTTGCACAAGCCCTTAAACCTGGCAATTAACTTCTGAGTGCATGACTCTGCACTTGAGGATATTCCTGGAAAATGATAGTTTTCTATGTAATTAGTGTTTGTTTAAGGTAAGAGTGTTTGAAGCACTTGATGGCAGTTGTTCTTCACTGACTCTAAGTGAGTCCAATACCAAGCTGTGCTAAAAATCTCACCAGCTTTCCTGAGGGAAGAAAGGGTCTTTAATATACAGAAAACCAGCAGTCTCAACAAGACTCTTCTGAGGTAGGAAACAAAACAGAAAAACAAATAAAAAAAGAAAAATTGCTACTTTTTTTCCCTAAAAAATGCAATGTATAGCTACTTTCGGAACCTCAGGGTATTTTCAATCCATCTCACACTGCACTCAAACTTGTTCCATTTAAGATTTAGCTGATAATACCATTTTCTTTCTGTCTTTTCCCACTCAGCTGATGAATAGAGGCAAGAAAGTCTTTATCACTAAATAATAAAGCAATTATTTTTTAACAATTTCAATTTCTCACTTGAAATCAATAAATAAACAATTACTTTTTCCTCAAGTTCTTTACAGAAAACCAGCACACCCTGTCTCTGAAACCTGATATGTGTAGCTCACAGGCTTTTACTTCCAGCCACAACAAAAAGACCTTGTTTCCCTCCTTGCCATTCCTATCACTTGCAGACATGGTAAATGCATTAACCTCCTTAACTGATAACCTCATGTCAAGGTGAGATGGACTTTGGATAGCGCAGCTTTGTTTAAACCTCAAGTTCTTGCTAAAAATTAAAATACTTCCTACCTTTTTCCTTTGTACTGGAGAGGTACTGCCTGCAAGTACCTAAACTGCAAGTGGCCAGACTGATAAAAGAGGACAGGGTGCAGCACAGCCCATTTCAAGCATGCTATCAGTCATGTTAAATGTGCCATTTTTGGAGGGATGGGATATGTAAATATACTGTTAAACTCAGCTGACTTGGTGTTGCTGATTTAAACAGTAAGCCCAAAGAAGCTCTTCAAGTTATTGATTTCTGCAATGCATTGTATGTATTTACGTAAGTCTAATTAAAACACGGTGCATAACCCATTTATGAGCTATTCCCTTACAGCAAGTTTCATATTTATCTAAGCCAGGCTGTGCCAGCTGTGAGACATAACCCTGGATTTGCAAATAGCTATTGTGTAACAGCTGCAGTGGTCAGAGAAATACACCAAGGATTTGGTCTTTTTCCTAATGGATCATGTATTTGTGGATCAGGACGATTTATTGCTTTATCAGGTTACTGAGTTGTACTTCATTGATATATTTCTGTTGTCAGATTGCTCAGGACAAGTTAAAAACTTTAATAAGATAAAGTTGTAAAAGTAAAAACCAAGCAGCTGAGAGGTTGAGGGACAACAGGAAACCCTCATGTTGTACTCTACTAGGAAGTAGGGAGGCAGGTCTGAAGAGGTACTATTATCACTCTGAATTGCATTTCAGGGAAGGCAGTCTCCATCCAATGGGAATACAGCAGCATGGACAACACAGGGGACTGTCCTTTACATGCAAGCATCTAAAGAAGTTCCTCAGAGAACCTGTGGATGCCTCATCCCTGGAAGTGTTCAAGGCCAGGCTGGATGGGGCTTTGAGCAACCTGGTCTAGTGGAAGGTGCCCCTGCCCAGGGCAGGGAGTTGGAATGAGATGATCTTTAAGATTCCCTCAAACCCCAACTGTTCCATGACTCTGATTCTATTGTTAAGTGCTCTGAATAACCTTATTCCTGACTTTAGATTGAATAAAGCATCAGTATTTGTATCTTAATGGGGATTGTACCAATGTTCATCAAAAGACCCCTGACACCCCATAAATGCAGCTTCATCATCTGACTAAAAATAGCATAAGCTCCAGCAGGGATCAGCTCTTGTCATTTTCAAACAATTCTACACTTAAATCTTCCTACGACAGTTCTAGATCATGTCTGCGACAGTAATAGACTGATTTTTTTTTCTATCATTGGATGAATTACAAGATGCAGAGAAAATTTATAGACTCAACTTTTCTTTCCAGGATTAGAGCCATCCTTGAACCTTCTTGTCCTCTCCAGGAGCACTTTAAGAAGTACCCTCCCTCAAGACTCAAATCTATGCTCTCCATGGTTTATGAAGAAGAGCTAACACAGAAGAACCCTTCCTAATCCTGGGAAAAGGGAGAAGGAGGATAAATCTCGTTGAACCATACAAGAGAAGGAGTAAAGTAGGAAAGCCCAGTTAGGCATATGCAGAGACAGAGAGAGGAGAAGGGGAAAGGAAAAGACAGGGAGGCAGAGCATTACTGAGGGTGGTACAGAGCCAAAGGGAGCATGACTGCGGCAGCACAGAGTGACAGTACAAAGAAAGGGCACAAGACTTCCTCCAGTGAGTTTCTCACTGTTTCATCCCTCTAAGGCAGGAATTGATACTGTTGGATGGGAAGCCAAGGTGAATTCTCACCCATGACTCTCAATAAATTAGTTTTCCTTTCCTTTCTCTGCTTCCTTGATCTCAGAGACTGTTAGGGACCGCTTAGCTGGTCAGTAACTTAGTACCTATCCCTACCCAAGCAACACTTCTGCTCCCAGCACAGTGCCTGAAGAGGCAAAGCTGCTGCTGCAGAGTAGCATGACAAGTACCAGTCTCTCCTCATGCGACCTTTGAGTGTAGGTTTAGTACAGTGCTGCAAGCATTCCCTGGGGCAAATGAGACTGACGTGGCAGCTGAGCACATGTACTACCCAGCTCCAGGATTTCAAACTACATGCTCCTTCCTTCCAGTTGGAGACAAGTTTATGAGCTTGAGCAGGCAATAAAAGCTCCTCTCCATGCTAATGAAATATCTAAGTCCTAATGGATTAGTAGTTTTCATATCAGATTATATATGCATTTTTGCTGATAAAGACAGAGAAGTCACTCCTATTAGGCTTTCAGATTCTGTTAGCAAAAATACATCTCAATAGAGCACAGTGCCTGTGGGATGCAAACAGGACAGAAAAGGCACTAACACATGATGATGGACTGCTCAAAAACTGCCTTTCCTCCAACTGGCCAGAACACAGTCGGGCAATGTGCAGAATCTCTTTCTAATGTAGAGAAACCCTGTGGGTGCTTTCCTAGAAGACCATGCACAGCCAAACTGCCTGGAGCTGTTCTACAGCCTCAGTCAGATACAGCCACCTTGGAGCCAGGGAACACCTTCCCACTCACTTCCAGTTCAGGCACTTTGATACCAGAAGCTACTCCACATACCTCTTTGTGAAGCTTCTGAAAGAACATTGACCCCAAACTCATTGCCTCACTGGTAACTTTCCACCTCAAAGAACTGCAAGCATCATTTGGGGATAAAACACCAATACCAAAGAGGAAATTCCTACAGAAAGGTGCTTAGTCCATGTCTGTGCTGCTAAAGGAAACAGCCTCAGACATCAAGCTGGTTCACAAATATGCTGTTTAGAGCTCACCCTTTTTGTCCCAAATTTGTCTGGAAAGGAGCTGGACAGGTGGATAACAGAGCTGAAGAATGCATTACCAGCTGAGCACTGTTGACAGTAGAGGTCCAGCACTTAAGCTGGTACCCTGCCTTTCATTTAGCAGCACAGACGTTCCCTGGAATCCTGGCAAGGGGTAGGACACCACTGTGTGGTTGGACTCCTCGGAAAACCTAGAACAGCTCTTTGATGCTGGAGAGCAAAGTCCACACACAGGGTGGTGGCACAGCATAGCACTGCTGTAAGACTCCACGTGCAGGAATGAATTCCCAGCTGTGCTTCCCCTGCCTGCAGTGCTCCACATGTGCCCAAATGCTGAATATCAGAGCCTGGATTCCCCTTCTTGGGCACCTCACCCTTCCCATGCCTTGTCACCCATCCTGTGTTAAAGCCTCAGCACATCCCAAACCTTCAGTGACTCTTCTGTGGGAGGAGTTTAATGTAAAGCACAAAATTGACTCGGCTGAAGGGTACTCTGATGACACTTTGTACACAAGGCTGATTTCTTTTTTTTTTTTTACCATTTGTAAAACTTTCCATTTGTTATTTTGGCCCTTAATATAGTGATGCCATTTTCCATTTCAATCAGTAATGCCACTTGCTCCCCCACTTCCACTTCTAACTGAGTCTAAGGTAACTTTTAGAAGGGAAGAAGAAGAGACAGATGAATTATGGCATTTGAAGTCAGGGAAAAAAACTCTGAAAGGAAAATGTAATTAAGAAATAAATTGAAAAATGGGAGCACCTGTGATACAGTGAGCAGGAATGATTATTTTAGGGGTGAAGCCATCACAGGCAGCTTAATTCCATTTCAGTCTGTTGCTTTGGGATTTGGACTGTTTGCTCATTTATTTGGATAAATGGTAAGCCTATTCTACTTGCATTGTTAGATGTAATGAGTATTATTTTGCATTTAATTAAAATACTGACACATTCCCACCAACAGAAAGTTTCCATTGCTTTTCAGAAAGTGCTAGCTGATGTGATTTATAGGACATAATTATTAACTGCTCAGCAAATACCTGGAATAGAAATAGTTTTACCTGTTGGGAAAAGCACTACTGCTCCTGTAAAAACAGAAGTTTCAAAGAGATTGAAATGTCTAGAAGAAATTCAAGGTGGGATGGCAAAATTCACAAAAGGTGGCTATAAAAATGGTGAAGTGACATTTTGAGTGGCATTTGTATCAGTCATTTTGATCAATGACTGATACAAATATAGTTGTACCTGGAAATGTGGGTACACTGGGACAGGAAGCACTGCTGAATGTATGTAATGTTTGGATTCAGCAGCTGAAGTGGGATGAGTTGCAATGAAAGTACTGATATCTGGAAAATGACATTTAGGGACTGAGCCAACACTTGCCACAGTCTGAATTCACCTGGTATAAAAAAGAACCTTTTCCTAAGTGAGTCTGTTGTTTTTCCAGGAGCATTTCAAGTCTCTTCATTGTTATGGCAGAGGATTAGCAGAGCAGGAGACAAATCCAAAACTGACCCAAATTCCAAAACTACAAGTCAGAAAAGTTCTGCTCAATGGCAACCCTGTGCTATCACTCTCTTCCAGCTATTTCCTAACATTTCTTCTGCTACCCTGATATTTCTTTTTCTATCCAACAGCAAAACTACTCTTCTTAATACCAGGCTTCTCATTCCTATGAAAAACCAGGCAAGCATCTAGAAATCAAGGAGGGGAGCAGTGGCTCTCTCAGGAAATGCCTAGTCTGTAAAGAGCTACATCTAACAAGCTTACAGGATGAAATCTGTCTTTCCTGGTCATTTTTTAAAAATAAAGTAACTCCGTTTTTCAGGATTTTTGGTATCCAGAACAAGACAGGAACTGGAAAGCTGCCTTAGCTATCTCTGTGCTACAAAGGAAGAATCAGGTCCCTTCACCTCCTGATGGTCTCAATCATTACTACATGGTGGAACCATTCAGAGATACCATGGCATGGTGTGAACAGACTTTATCCTGGGATACTACATGATCATTAGAGCTTGTCTCTGGCCCCTCACACTTGAAGGTCTCACTCCTAGGACCGGGAAGCAAGGTCCCATATAAGATCTTGCCTAATAAGACAGAAATGCATTTCTTGAATGGGTCTGGGGCCATCTCATCACCACAGACCATTAAACCCTGCCGCTTTTTTTTTTTACCCCCAAACTTTCAGTAAAAAAA
>JAOXXN010000065.1:58442363-58476171 GCA_026770055.1 Myrmophylax atrothorax
TATCAACCATTACAGTGCATTTTCCTTCCCATTTTCTTTTCTTCATCTATGTTTCCACTTGCATTAACTCAAAAGACTCTTGGGTTTAAATCTGATCTCAGAGTTGTAAATCAGGGAGCACCATAAGTCAGGCATCTGTGGTGCTGTAACAACCATGTAAATGAGATTGGAAGAGACTCGCAATTTCTTTCTGTTGAAAGAAAGCCCTTTGCTTTTTCAGCAAGTTAACTTAGCCTTCCTCCTGAGAGATTCCCACACTCAAATATGAATCCATGAGGAAGTGGAGTGAGCCTGAGCAACACACAGCAAGCTCTGAATGTAAAACAGCCACAAGCAGCTATTCCAGCAAACTGAAAAGCTGAGAAGCTTCTTTAGCAATAGTTAATGTTCTGTTGAACACCTTTGAACTGTGATGAAGCCAGCCTCGAGAAGACTATTGCTTTGGATAAAATCACAAATTAAAATGAAAAATTGTGGCTTAGGTTCACAGCTGTGTTTCATGTCCATGCTCATTTAAAGGAGGCAGACTTGAAGGCGGTTGTGGAAAGCAATTTATTTGCTAGATGTACTCTGGCTTTCCACCCAGAGGCATCAGGAAGGCATGCAGGTAGTTCATTAGGGTTGAGGATATATGGCAACTCAGTTGCAAACATTTACCTTATAACTTATACAAAATTCTTGCCAAAACCTAATATCAACACATACAGTCAATTAGTGGAGATGGAGAGCAGGAAATGCCATCCAGAGTTCTCCCTGCATTGATCAAACTCGACCGAGTGTCGCTCCATGCAATCGGCCCTCTCCAAGCAAAACTCCATTAGAATTTCAGAACTAGACATGTCCAAGAGGCATATTAATTACCCTGTGATGGCACAGCACAGCCTTCCAGTGTGCTGCAAGGCAATGCCTCACAGCTGTAACATGAGCTGCAGCAGGAGCTACTAGGAGAACCTCTTGGCTCTCCAGGGACATGGGAGTGCAAAAAGAAAAACTAAAATAAATAGCTACCTGAAGTGCTCCTTCATTTAGGATCCTGAGCATAATAAACCCAGCTTCCTCTAAATGCCTCCATCTCTGTTGCTCAGGAGGTGACCTTCACAACGTTCATCATACTGCACATGCAAAGAAGTCTTGTATTAGATTTGTGAAAGAGTGGGTGACACAGATGGTGCTGTGATGTTCTGTACACCTCAAAGTGCAGTGTGGGGGTCTGTAATCCTTGTCCTTCTCTGAAATGGCCCCCGGCTCTCATCATGCTACTGCATGAGTCCAGAGTCCTTCCATACTGCACAAAGGGTGCTGGGCTGAGGAACACCCTTATTAAACTCTTAGTAATCAAGAATTTTGGACCATAAATCTCTGCATTCTTTGAGAAATACAGGCTGGAAGAAACACCCAGAAACCATCCCTGAAAGGAGGTAGCTTTCAGGAGGAGCAGTTTGCAAATGGTGTTTCCCTTTCCATTTGTCAGAATCAGATTTCTGTGTTGGTTATATGCTTGGCACAGAGATGGATCTCAGTAATTAATATCTTGTGTCAAGTTCATCTTACAGTGCGGAAATAAGTAATTTGTGAGCATCACTGTGATCCATTTGAACTATTGAACTCCATATTGTTTTCTGCAGGATGAGTGTATTTACAGGACAGAAAGCACTGAAACCCACCAATTTGTTTTCCTGAGAGCTTTCCAGGATCTCACATCTGCACAGATTCAATTTACAAGGGATGTTTGAAATCCAGGATACCACTTTAAAGTAAAGTACCACGAACATAATAGGCCTCTTATTTTTCAAAAGCAATACGTATTCTTTCTGGTCTCCCTGGACTATCCTCTTTGTACCTGCTTTGCTCCTCACTTTTTCCAGCATTCCTCTTCTTGGATTCCAAATACTGTTCAGATTCCCTTGACCTTGTTTAATGCCCACAAGACTAAATGTGGGCTACATATTTGTCCCTAAAAACCATTTGACTGAGCATCTCTTCAGCCCTTTCACGAAATGCAACATCTGCAGTGCAAGAACAGCAATCATAGTGAGAAACCATGCAAAGTCGCTTTCCGTCCTTTCACAAAACATCTGAGTCAGGTAAGTCTCATGCTCAGACGAATATGGCTGCTCCCCATATTAGAAATTCAAGTAGTCTTAAGTGGCATAAACAAATCTAAAACCCTGCAGTGAATCAGAAGAGGGAAGAGTGAGGGCAGTGGGCACTACAGACTGAAAAGTCAGGCATGGTGCCCTTCAGAAGGCATAGAAAATGAGGATGAAACAATAGGAGAGAAGAGATACTTAATAAACTAAGATAACAGGTTTCCTGACTACTTGCTCTCTGGTGCTTGGCAAAGCTCAGCAGGATGAAGTCAGTCCACAGTATCCCCATTTTCAGCCAGACACAAAGGGAATTTTCTTACTTTACCACAACTTTCTAACGAGTTGTTGGCTGCAGATGCCTCCCTCTGACCACAATAGTTGCATTATTATGTTTTCTTAGGACTCGGTACACTACTTTCTGAATATATGTTTGCCACATAATGTGTCCATCACCCAATATAGTGAAATGGAGTGAGACTTCTAGACAATTGGATGGGGAACACACTCCTTGTGTCTTCTTGATCAGATCCTGTAGGTGGCATCCAGGCAGCCGGAATTCTGCTCAAGTCCCAGAATCGTTGTAGCCTGTCTGATCTTTAGCATTGCTTGATCCTTGAACCTCTACCATGTCCTCTGAGGTAGCCAGCCAGTTCCCCGTGTGTCCACAAGAAAAGGCAGCACTTCCTTGTCTAAACTATTGTGTTTGGGCCTCCAAAGCCTTCAAATTTTATGTTTAATGAAAGACACATTCAGTAGGGTAGTTGTCTCAACCAGCAGTCAGAGGACTTGTCCTGAGATAACCTCAGCTGCAGGTCTTTGCCTTGAAGGGGTTTCAGTCCATCTCAGCTGCTCGTGTAAGAGCACCAGAGCCACCTGGCTACTCTGGGATGGGGCTGCAGGAATTACAGGGCAGTGGAAGAGCAACTTAGAGAGAAAGCAACTGTAACTTTCCACTTTGGAAACTCATATGTTTGTGCATGGTCTGGAGCTGATCAAGTTGGATTTTCTCCTGACTGCACTTCACAAAGGCTATGAGGCCTCATGTTGGATGCTGGCAGCTGAACTACATCTGTGGTTGGTGCAAGGACAAACTTCATCACTGCTCAGGAGAGACTGAACCAACTGAGGGCAAAACACTTGCATGAACCTGACATTTACTTTTCAGAAAGTATTTTAACATGTCTTTTATATTTCTTCAGTTTACTTCTGCCTAATGATTTGCTTCATGCCCCTGGAATTGGGGCAGAAATCAGACAGGCAGAAACTAATGCAATGAAATTGGTTTAATGTCCTCCACAGCTTTGGAATAAAATTTGAACAGAGTGCAAAAGGAACTACAGATAGTACATTTATGTTGAAGTGGAAGAAAGAAAATTCTTCACTCACCAGAAATATTCTAAAATAAGCACAGCAATATCAAAGCCAATTAAGGAGACAGTGATGTAACTCAAAGACAAAATAAGCAGTCTTCTGTGATGTGGTTTATGAACAATTTATCATCACACTTTGGCTCCAACAAGAATATAGTCCAATGAGCTACTGGCTTCAACTTACCTTTAGATCTCTATAACTGACTCATAATGATAGAGCCAGGGCCTGGGAGTAGTGATAAAATGAACTATTTCTAATTATTCAAACTCAACAAAGGGTTTTCTAACAAAGACAGCAAATATATTAAACCGAATTAATTTTCTTTTATGGA
Source organism: Myrmophylax atrothorax (assembly GCA_026770055.1). NCBI lineage: Eukaryota > Metazoa > Chordata > Aves > Passeriformes > Thamnophilidae > Myrmophylax > Myrmophylax atrothorax. The sequence goes on from JAOXXN010000065.1 coordinate 58,446,156, forward strand.
TTTTCAGCACTACTAAAATCAGTGGATCAGTGGAGCAAAAAAAAAAAAAAGTCTGTGTTTTGAAGTGATAGCATAAATCAATAACCAGATATAAATGCGAGGATAATTTATGCTCCTTTGGAATCCCATTGGTTTTTTTTTCAGCTCAAGTATTCCTAATGTGCTTCATGATCCATGCAGGACTGGGGTTCTTCTGGAAGGCATGATAGGATGGGGAGGGAAGGTGATTTGGGAGAGCTGACAGCAATGTCAGGATGGATAGAGTGAGGATACCCAGCTCAGAAGTTTGATGAGACATGAATATGGCAAACAGAGTCCAAGCCAAAATGGCTCTGAAAAGCAGCTCCTCATCCAGGCCTGGAGAGACCTGGCAGCACTGGGGTTCACCACTGAGGGTCAGATGCCCTGTGTGAGGAGTCTGTCACCAGGGAAAGGGGCACAGATGGTTTGCACAGCTCCAGTTGTAGGCACAAGGCTGCACCATGCAGAGATGCCAGCTTGGAGCTGCACTGGCACAGCACCATTTTCCAGCCAAGGAGTCTTGGTTTGTGAAGCATCACCCTGCTGTGACAAAGGAATTTCCAGCTGAACTAACTTCTAGGGGAAGCAGTTTGGGTGCCTAAGACCCCCTGCAGCATGGGAAGAGAGCACAGTAAGTTAAACAGAGGGAATGTCCACTGCTGGAGGAAAGAAAGGGGCATGGATACTGTGCCCCCCTTGCCTAGTGCACTGAATTAACACAAACCCCAGTTTATTCTAAAAGATCATTGTAGCACTAGACGAATTTGAGAATCCTGTTTCAGACAAGAGAAACAATGGTAAGTGTGCTGAAAATGTACCAACATATCAAGTACAAGTATGGACACTTGAGGAAGGCTTTATCAAGGATTAAACAGACAAGTGCACACATAAAATTTCTCTTATCTTTCCTTCTACAAATCAAGAAGATACACAGCAGAGATGACAAGCCTGGGCCTGGTTTCCAGCGAGCTGCAGGCCCAAACTAGCCCATGGATTTGTTTGCTTTCTGATTCCAGACTCACATTCCTGACTCTTAGGAACAAGACATTTCAGGAAGACATTTAAGAGGTGGACACAACAGCCAAATATTTCTCCTTCGAGGATTACAGAAAGTGAAACATCATCAGTGAAATGGAATTGCAATGCAAGTCAAGTCATCTTTTCCTAATGCAAAGATCCTTTGAGGATTTAGACTCTTTGATGTGACTGCGGGAAAAACAAACACACAGGTGGTCCCAAACTATCATCCAGTGATCTGGACACCAGGCTATCAAGTCCCTGCTTCACACCATAATTTTGAGCACTAACAACATACTAAGTGCCACATTGATCCAGATGTTTCCATTAGTGCCGCCGTGTCTCATTTGTCCTGAACTTGGTGGAATCCAAGGGAGGGAAATAGGCTGCATGACCACCAAGGAACCTTTGGCTTCCTAGCTGGAATGACCACATAATTTGGCATACAATCTGAACTGACCACCCAGGCTCTGTAGCAAGTCACCCTCAGTATTTTACAATTTAGAGGTGTTCTGCAATTATAGCACACAAAGCAATCCCTGCTCCAATGACACAATTCCCTCTCTCATAACATTCATTGTCCAAGTGTAGGCAAAGGCAGCAGTTCCTGGGCCCACAGATGATTTGTCCCAGTAGCAGGAAATGGAAGGTTGTCTTCCATTGCATGGTGGGCAACGTGTCGTATAATGGACACATGGACCTCAATTTAGTTTGTGACATGGGAACAAATCCATTCACAAGTTTTCTAATTGGGACAAAAATCTTAAAACATGCTAAATGAAGAAAGCAAATTATGTTTGTTTAGAACCTTCAGCATTTCCCCTTGCTCAGAGGATCCTCAGCTTCTGTGTCCCATTTCATTTTGTTAAACTACTCAACTTCTCCATTCCTTCCTGTTTTAGGAAGACTGATTCCTTTCATCACATACGCTCCTGGTTTTAAGCCAAGTAATAATAGCTCAACTTGCTGGAAGATGGCACATTCATTCTTTTGAGTTTCTTAGCCCCAGAGCCACCACAGAAAAAAACCAAGGTTGAAGAACTAATAATTTCAGTTACATCAGCAAAGTGAAGGGCTCATACATTCCCTACTGAGTGACAAATTAAAATAAGCCTAAAGCAACAAGCAATTTCTGACTTTTCCATGTGTGTTTTCATTTCCATTTCTCTGGTGGCTACCTATAAGGAGGAGTATGTCAAAAGCTTCCCTTAACTCTGAATTTCAAGTCTGAGTTATATTATTAGTGTCAGCAGAAGCTCCACCATGCTTATTTAGTTCATGCCGTGTGGATGCTGCCTGCCAGGCTTCCTGAGACGCCTGTCTGATCCTGGACAGAACCTTCCTCACCAGGGAATTGGGGAGGTCTAGGTCAGTAGGAAGGGATTCAATCTCAGTCACGTGACTGTCTGAAAATAAAAACATAGTTGCTGCAGTCCCTGCTGTGAATATACTTACCAGGTGTCACATCACCTTCATCTCTTGCTCCCTCATTAGACTTATTTCCATCATGGTCCATGATATTTCAGAAAGACTATTGGTGAACCAAATTTTCTCTGAGCACTCAAGCTAAACTAAAGAAATAATTAACTCAGATGGTCTTCCAGGAATGAAAAACAGTCAGGAAAGATGGGAAGACATATAGTCTGTACCATGGTATTTCCCCACTCCCATGGCACTTGTGTCATTGATGCCAACAGGACATGCAGTCCTGTCTTCCCAAACTGCATGGCCATTACAGCAGTGAATTTTTTTCATACACTTCTACCTGCCATAATGCCTGTGAGTAAATCCTGCTGCTTGCTTTGGAGGAGAAACTGTTCTCAGTTTTCAGCCTGCTGCTATCCAGAGTCAGACCTGAAGATCTGCAATGCTCAGCTAGCAACAATCAAAGCCACACACTATTCTTTGCCACTTCACTCCTCCATCACGGCTCCAGCTAGGCTTGTTCTCTACTCCTGTGAGTCAGAAAAGGGACAGAGAGCACAAGTTCAACTTGGAGAATGCTTCTCAGAGAAGTTCTGCTTTATAAGCCTGCTTGACTTTGTTCACTGCTGTCTGAACTGCCTGAAAAGAAATCAAACGCAGCCTTTCCTAGCAACAGGGTGTTAGAAGAGGATCAGACTCACAATACCTGCAGTACCTAAAAATGGAGTATTCTACTGACTACAGTCAGTCAGTTAAACCTAAAATGCCTAAAATGAGAGCCTATAATTCTAGGTTGTAAAGGGAGGATTTTCCATTTGAAGATTTTTAGACTTTAACATCTAATTCTTTAGCCCAGTTTGCTGAGGGTTCATCTTGTCTTATGAAAAAAGCTGTGCTGCTGCTTAACCTCTCATTCTGGGGGCTGAAACCTGGATTTGCCTGACACCTCACCTTGTGCTGCTTTTCTATGTACAGTGACTTTGTTGTAAATGCCATATAGCAAGTAATGAATAGTATATATGGTTGTTTTTCTGAAGCAGCAGAAAAAATATTCTCCAAGAATAAGATTAGCAATGGTTAAACCATTCTGAACTATGGCCAAAGTCTCCCAAAACAACTTATCCTTTTGCAGGTTTGGGAAAATCTAATGGCTTCCATTATTATTATTATTATTATTATTATTATTATTATTATTATTCCTAAAAATTCACTGTGTTCAGCCTTCACCAGGAGTGCTGAGGCTACAAATGCTTCTTGGCATCTGTAAAGATTAATATCCCTCATTGTCTGATGGCAATGTACTTTTCAAGCCTAATATTCATAAATCTTCTAAATGCCCCAGAGATAATCAAGTATTACTCTGCACCACTGTGATAACCTAAGGCATAAAGAGGGTAAGAAACTTTTCATGCATTACCAACTGAATCAGAGTGGGGGTATTGAACCTCCAAGGCCTTATCCCTAATTTTTCTTCCTACCACTTACTAAGCAGTTTGGTAATTACAGCAAGATATTCAAACTTTAGCTGCTGATTCTTTTGGTTCCCTTCAGCAAAATCATTAACTTTTAAGATTTAGCCCATTGCTTATGTAAATGGGAAAGACACTTAAAAATCTTAGCATGGAGAACTTGGATTTTCATTAAGGAAAATCCACCTCTCAGCAAGAGAGAGATGGGGCCAATTCCTGCTGTCTTCCCTTCCAGGGATCCACCTTGCAAGCAAATATCTGATCCAGCAACCACCCTGCTGCCTTGCAGCCACTTTTGGATACTCAGCCTAGTGCCAAGTGTACACTATGACACCAGTGAGACAGTGGGAGAAGGTGAGATTTCACAGCAAGGTATAGGGAGAGAAGGGAACAAAGAAGGAAAGGCAGTGGAGTAGGAGCACCACCGAAAGGCTGTATCTCCTCAGATGAAAGTGGCTTGAAGATCTCTGGTGCAGCAGCATCTTGCATGCCCCTTTCAAGCCCTCTTGCACAAATGAGGAGGACAGGCATTTATATTGCCTTGGCTCTCTGCCTGCGTTGGGCACATGGTCAGGTTGGATACTGATGAATTCGGCCAGAGGCCTCTAAATTGAATTCACACCTTTTCCAAAGCAATTTCTATAAGGTGACACCAGTAGATGCATTTATCATTTTAAAACAAGAAGGCTATTTTAACAGGAATTAATCCTTGACTGGAAGGAAAAAAAAAATCCTAGGAATAAGTTCTGGATATTGAATTTTTCAGTTCTTTCAATCAATGTGTGTAAAGGTCACCATGCACTGCATCTCCTTATGCCATGCCCTACTTCTTCAGCAATTCTCACACTTGGGGCTATCCAAAACAGGCCCCAAAAGGCAGGGTACACATGGGCTGTTTCCTGAGCTGAAGATTCCTCCAGAGTTCAATCCAGGCTTCCCCAAGCTGAAGGTCAGAGGACAAGTCTGCTTAGTGGGAGCTGCTTTACCTTGCTAAGTAGGTGGCAATGCAGAGGGTCCTAAACACCTTTAACCTCTGTTTAAACCTCCATGAGTCCAGTTGCTGCTCTGACAAAAGTGGTCCTCATCCTGCCAGCATGGGAAGAGCTAAGGCCAAACAAATGGGATGATCTGACCCAATTTTTGCTCTGTTCTTACAGGCAAAGCTGGCAAAAGCAACGTTATTCTTCACAGGGCTCAGTAGCAGGGTCTCCTGCAGGGAAACAAGTGAGGAAACTCCCCTGAGAAATCACCTCTGGGGCTGTGAATGGTTCGAGTTATCTATCATGGATCCCAGAGAGAGCTGAAATACTGGAAATACAGATTCTGCCAAGTTCCTTAGTTCTAAATTATGCCTTTTGATTGCTTCTTGCCCCTTATTTCCCAAAGGAGACCTTATTTGAAGGAAATATTAGTGCTCTCAGATGCAAAAAAATGAACCAGATAGCCACAGCTGACTACCAAAAAATGGCTTCAAACAGGTTTGTTATGGGTGGGGAGACTAGAAGAAAGTGAGGATTATTGATATCTATCCAGAACCTCAAGCACCAGCTGATACAGCACCTGCCCAGCTATCTGCAAATTTGGAAGCTGGGCAGATGCACCCCCTGGGTATGTCTGAAGCCTTCTGACAGAAGCTGCTAAAGGAGCAGGTGCTTTGTACAGGCCTTATTACCAAGGAGGTGAAAAGATGACAGCAGTGAGAAAACAAAGCCATTCTCTGTGGAGTCGTTGCTGGAGGAGTGGGAGAACCTGTCTCCTATAGAAGCCTTGTTGCAGTTCCATTACTCCGGTGTGAAAGTAAAATTGTATGTCCAGGGGATGCAGGATGCAGTTCTGTTTTTCACGTTTAACCTCACTCTTTTGTTTATAAGAGACAGAGAAGAAGCAGCTAAAGCGAGACCTCCTCTCCAGTGAGTCTGACTGACCAGACTTTGACATCCTTGGCCACCAAACATTGTAAATGTATGTTTAAAACCTTGTGCTGGGATTAAAATCAACTCTAAGCAGATGCCTGAAGGCTCCCACTCTATCTGAGGGCATTTTTTGCAAAGTTTTGGCCAAGCATCACCAATATGCTACTAATTATTTTTAGAAAGAATTCATCCATCTGAGAAATTGCTTGGATTTGCATTTAAAAAAAAAAAGAGAGAGAAAAAGAAAAAAACCTGGTTCATAACAATTTCTGTCAAAGAAAGAAAGCACAAAACAACCTAAAAAAAGACAGACAATTGTGCTTACACAGAGGAATAACTACATAATTACAGATGCACTGAAGTTGTTAAGGTCTTGGCAAAATAAAAATCAATTAAGAAAATTACCTGATTGTCTTAGAGAACAAAGAGCAGAGAGCAAAACTAGCAGTGATTTGCAGAGTTGTTGTGGAAATACTGATCAGAATGTCTTTGCATTACACCTCTCCTAAGGCAGCACCTCATGCTCTATTTTCATCATCCTGGATTATCTCTGAGAATAAAGTGTTTTGTCTGATCTGTTAATATACCCAAGCAGGTTCGTAAGGAGAGACAGTGACTGGTGACTTCTTTTTTTAGGCACATGATACAATTCTCAGACTGAAGGCCATTGCTGCTGGCATACAATGGACAATAAGAATTTTACATTTCTCCCTGCTCTTGCTGCAGAATTGAATTTCTGGCTGCTTGCTCTTTTTCTGCTTTCTCTGGACACCAAAGAGCAGACAAATTTCAACATGAGAGAGAGGCTGCTTTTGGGGGGCTCATAATGACATTCTGCTCTTTGAAGTGTGCAGGGCTTGCACTCAAACTCCAGGTTAGGGTCTAGAAGGGAATTTTCCCTCCAGGTAAGCTTGGCAGGAATTTTGAGGGTTTTCTGGTTTGTCTTCCTTATGTCTTTTCTCTCTTACACTGTCTCAAGGAAAATCTGTTTATTGAGTTCTTTGGTATCACAGGAGTTTAGAGACATTGGTGATTTCCTCAATTTCTTCTGCTCTCCTTCTGTCATACACTTAATGAATTTGCTTATGTACTACAGGTCTAAAGGGAACATGATTTACAGTGCTTTTTTTTTTTTTTTGAGGGGACTTTTTTTGAGTACTCTTGGGTGTCTTGCTCTTGCAAAGGACTGAATTAAATGCCCTGGGTTCCCTCTTCCAAAATCATGTTTTTATATTTAATTTACCTTTCATTAAAAACAAAACCCCCAACAACTCACATCGATTACATGAAAGTTTACCAGGCTGAGATTGTACTGCAGTTATACATGAACCTGTCAATTCTAGAGTATCAGGTGAACTTACCTGAAAACTGAAACCTGAAACATGTTACAAAAATGCTCCATAATATCTATACATTCCTGCGATCATTCTGTTCTAACAGTGTCATGAACCCAATTCCCAAGGGCTTGAAAAAGGAGCAGGAGGGCCAAACTTTTGCTGAAAGTGTCCAGATATTGGTTGCTTCTGGCTATGCTAGAAACATTAGTTTTCCCTCAGTACAAGAGCACTTTCAAGCAGCAATTTAACCATGTGGATAAAAAAGCCAGTATTTTAGGAGCCACAGTCTTTTTATGAGGATTTTATTTGCCACTCATCCTGATTACCACCTCCTACCTTACAGATTCTCTAGAGCAATGGCTAATGTTACAGTGCCAGTTTATGTAACTTATTTCACAGGCACTTCAGTTTCAGCCTCTGAAAATAACAATTGCATGGGAAAACATCTTGTTTGCTTTTTCCTTAAAGACAGAGTAGTGAGTGTGCTGGCTTTATGGTCTGATCATTTTTGTTTGCTTCTATTTCATATATGGATGACATGGCATCTCCAGAGTCATTGTGTGGGTCTAGTGACACTCCAGTACACAGATATTCACAGAATCATCAAGGTTAGAGGAGACCTTCAAGATCATCTACTCCAGCTGCCAACCCAGCCCAGTAATAATCATCCATAAACCACATCCCCCAGTGCCACATCCAGACTCCTCCTGAACATTTACAAATACAGTGACTCTACCACTTTCCCAGGCAACTTATTCCAATTCCTAACCACTCTCTCAGTGAAGAAAATCTTTTCTAATATCTAATCTGAAACTCCCCTGTTGCAACTAAAGGCCATTTCCTCTTGTCCTTCACTTGAAGCATGGCAGAAGAGACTGACCCTCGTCTGGCTATGCCTCCCTGTCAGGTAGTTGTAGAGAGTGATAAAGTCACCCTTGAGCCTCCTTTTCTCCAGGCTCCCTCAGCTGCTCCTCATGAGATGTGTTTTCTGGACCCTTCACCAGCTTCACTGCCCTTCTTTGGATATTCTCCAGCTCCTCAATGTCTGTTTTGAAGTGAGCCCATTTTGAACAGTTCCTTATGGTAACAACCATCTTCTAAAAACATTTTCTACTATGCTTTCATCAGTGCCTATGAGAATGAGTGATGACCCATAATTGGAATCTTCCTAAAAGCCCTATTTAATAACATTATGACATAATGGATAACAGAACAAACATAGAATAATACAATGATTTTGTTTGGAAAAGACCCCTAAGATCATGGAGTCCAACCATTAACCCAGCACTGCCAAGCCCACCATTAAACCATGGCCCCAAGTGCCACATCTACACACCTTTCAAATCCCTCTGGGGATGGTGACTCCACTGTTTCCCTGGCCAGCCTGTTCCAATGCCCCACCATCCTTTCAATGAAGAACTTTTTCCTAAAAAACCCAACATTCTAACAAGTACACAAATAATACACTTGCTTTTAAACAATCACTAAACTGTATCATGGTATTTTAGTGCAACAATTTCTAGAAAATGTTTTTGATGACTTGAAATATTACAGTAATTGATTTTAAAGCCATTCACCAACAAAGTGGATTCATTTGTTACTGGGCAATAGGAGTAGTTCTTGGGTGCTGAATAAGACAAAATCCAGAAAGTATATGAACCTTTCCAGTGTCCATACTCTGTACTCATGAAAACATTGATGTTCTGGAAGCACAGCAGTGTTTCTTTTTACAGTATTGAATGTTAGTGGCAGGATACCTGTGTTCTTCACTGAAAATAAGTCATGCTACTTCAACAGACATCTTTCAGACACAAAATAAATATATTCAATCAGGTGTATATTTTTTTTCAGTTTTCTAGTTTAAAGTATTTAATTCATAACAAAGACAGGTCAAGGAAAAGGAATGCAGGGAGATTGCATTAAGAACCTGAGCATTCAGAACTCACTGGAAACTGGTATACAAGCACTGATGGCTTTTTACAAGCTAACATATATCATATTGAACATTTTAAAACCTTCCACTAGTCCAGGTTGCTCAAATCCCCATCTGGCCTGGCCTTGAACACTTGTAGAAACTTTCTTGTTCCAGAGGACAGGCTCACTTAAACGTGTCACCCCTGAAAACACCATGCTTAGGCTGTTCTCAGCAGCATTTGTGTCTAGCTGGGCTCACCCTGCCTTTGTTTTTCCCACTCTCTGCCTTTCTGACCTACAATACCGAGCTCTATGGAAAAGTAGAAACAAAGAATACAACCAGAAATAGTCACACTAGTGCATGCAAACCACAGGCTGTGCCAGGGCTGCCCTGGGCACAGGCAGTCCAGTTTGACCAGAGTCCATTAACTGTTCCTTTAAAAAATGACGCAAAATTTGTACCCAAACTCAACTGAAAAGCTGCAAAGCACTCCAGAAATCATTGCAACCATCTAGCCCTGTGGTCAGCAAGGAGCTTGTTTTCCTCACACGAGGTGATGCATCTCACATGTTTTCAAGGGTTACTAGTCACAAAGACAGAGTGAGCAAGAAATACAATATTTGAGCTTCAGTCTTTGGAAATATCCTGTAGCAAGACACTACATGGCCTTCTGGTTCCTTTAGATATGGCCTACCACACTGATGGATTGAAGTGCTCATGCTCAGAGCAAGTACAATGACAATGACACATCCATTTGATCCTTGGGGTCACCATTGACTGCACTGCCCCAGTCAAGATCGTTCAGTGCAACATTTGTCTTGCTTATACCTGCCAGTGCTGCAGGGCTGTAAGTGAAGCACAGCCTTGACAGTCTGTTAATCAAAGGCCAGGAGAAAAGAAATTAAGAAACTCCAGTAGCCCTCACCAGCAGTCTCCTAACTCTGAGTAGGCTGTGAGTTGGGATGAGCTTGTTGCTCACTCCAGTGAAATAACATCTGCAGAATTTTTTACTCTGCCACAAGCATAAAATCAGCAATGGCCCCAGCACCATGTGGTTTACTCTAGCAAGCCCCTAGCTTTCTTCCTTGTATGCCAATTCCCAGGATCTAAAGGTCTTAAAGCTGAGTGACTAAAACATGCTATGCAAGTGTCTGAGTAGGCTAGTACCAAAGCTTTCTTAAACTGAGCCCACATTAAATAAGCATCTATTCACTTCAATTGCAAAGTTAATAGTTTGGATGAACACACACATATCATTGTTTTGGACATTCCTGGACATGACAACTACTTCAGTATAAATGTCCTATCACAACAAGTAGCCTAGGTCCAAGCAAACCTAGAACTTTGATATTATGTCTATGATTAATCAGATTCTTCTGAAAGTACACTAAAATGTTGCCAAGCAGAAAGGGTCCTATTAGACATGGGTAAGACAAGGATAATGCAGTTTCTGAACAAATTCTATTCTTACAATAGAAGCATAGATTCTCTTTCCCAGCAAAAGCTCTTTTCCACCATCGCACATGTCTGATTTTAAAGAACAGAAGCTGAAGGAGAACAGCATTTGTTAGCTGTCCACAGTGATAGCCTGAGTGGGCAGTCAACTCCAGCTATTTTCTTTCCATCAGGATATGAACTAATGCATGCCTGACAACATAACGACTAGACTAAAGCTCCCAGTTTCATAACTTTTTGTTCAAAAGATAACACATACCAGTTGGGTATATGCAGATTTTTTTATTAAATTGCTAAATCTGCCCCAACATGCAGTTGTCCATTTCAGAGTAAAACTCTGTATTTCAAACACTACAGACTTAGGCAATGATGCAGCATTACTTGATAGTTCTCAGTCTTGATTAAAACAGTATAAATTGGAGGCAAATTCCCTCATACGGTCAATTAACCCAGATTGACACTAAAGCAACTGAGAGCCCAGGAGCCATGAAATATCTTTATAATGCTAGTTTAATTATGATCAGCTTTGTCATCGTAAATGACTCACCGTGCAACTCCATATAAAGCAACATGTACATTTATCATGGTATTATTTCACAGTGTTTTCCTTTACAATCTCCTAATATATGAATACAGAAAGAAAGATGCAGTTCCTAATGGTTAGAAACCGAAGATCTGCTCTCTGGTTTCATATCTGCTGCTGACCTGCTGAATAGCACAAGTCATGCCTCTCCCTTATATTTGCCTGCTGCACAAGAACAGCCAATCGTCCTCTGTTCAGCACTGTGGAACCCACCTATCTGTATTATCATAGAATCATGGAATGGCCTGGGTTGGAAAGAAGCTTAGAGATCATCCAGTTACAACTCCCCTGACATGGGCAGGGATGTCTTCCACTAGAACAGGGTGCTCAGAGCCCCATCCAATCTGGCCTGAAAACTTCCAGGAATGGGGCACCCACAGCTTCTCTGGGCAACCTGTTCCAGTGGCTCACCACCCTCACAGTCAAGAATTTTGTCCTAATGTCTAATCTAAACCTAAGCTCTTTCATTTAGAAGCCATTCCCGCTTGTCCTGATACTACATGCTCATGTAACAAGTCCCTCTCCATCTTTCTTGTAGGCTGCCTTCAGGCACTGGAAGGCTGCATTTTTAATGATAAACAACAGGAATTAAAATACATTTCACTGAGACTTGACTGAAGAGGTTGGGTGTGAGATGAACTTCTCCTGAGGTGTCTACTGAACTATCATTAGAATGCCTGCCACACCTCCACCTTGTCAGCCTCTACCAAAGTTAATACCTGCGGTCAAATGACAAGCTTCCTTTTCATGCTTTTTCTCATTTCCTGAGCTGTATTTTCACTTCCAGCACTTTCCATTTCTGGTCACACTGTTTAATTCCATCAGTAAAGTCATTGAATCATTTCATTATTCACTTCCTTCCGCACTAACGTAGATGATGCATCAAACCTGCCTGCTAACCCCCCTCTCCCCAGCTTGCTGTGCCACCTCTCAAAGAGATGAGAAGTTCCTGCAGAAAACTCACTCCAGCATTTCTGATTTGACACATTTAGTTGAATTTAACTACTGGCTTGTGTAACAAAAGCAAATAAATCCCTTTGACACAAGCGGGGTTAGAAGCCGTACAGGCATTTCTGAGGCATGGTCTGGCAGACAGTTTACATAACATTAAGTGTTATAAAAGCACAAATACTTGATGGCTGTGGAGCTTATGTTCTGTTATCCCTATAGGGTGCATAAAATGTGGGTGCATGACATCCTGGGCAAGTGACTCCCACTGGAGGAGTGAGTGTCTACTTTTGAAAACATTGCTTTCTATTTCAGTTTGAAGGCAGCATTGCTGGTTTCCGTTGTTGTTGCTATAGCTGAGTGATCCTGTACTCTGGTGATATATTACTCTCCCTCACCTGCCTTCCCCAATCACTGTACATCTGTCAAAAATGTTAGAATTGGTTGGCACAGTTGCATCATGAGTGGGAACAAGCCAGGTCTTTTGGAAATCCTATGAATTTTCATAGCGTGAAGCAGTTAGCTACGGCACCTGGCTGAAATTTTAGTGCTATTCAAGACATTGAAAAAATTGGTCAGCACTTAACAGGTCTGAATTATTGAGGCTGGATGTGAAAAAAACCCAACCCACCCAATAACAAAAAAGCAGTCAGTCACAGAGGACAATTGTAAATTCTGAGAAAGCAATTGGAACATTTAATAGACTTTTTAAAAGCCCTGAATGAAGTCATGAAGTCCTCAGACATTGAATTAAGATATTCACAATAAGTTCTTCCGAAATGGAGCCTGGGTTGTTTCAGAAGTTGAATAAATGGCAGACTTCGTACTCAGTGCCAAGACTTCAATTCCAACTTGTAGTTGCTTCACTTCAATATTGTCTAAACTTACCTTTTTTTTTTTTCCCTGTGTGTTGGGATTTAGAAATGATGCTGTGCTGGCAGGAATGTTATTAGGTGCTGAAAAATTCAATCATGCAGAAGGGAGTGGGGTGGGGGGAACTGTATGCCAGGTTATTTATTATCTCTCTATAGGTGCATCCTAAGAAAAATTTCCCTGACGTTATAAAGACAACAATGGAAAATCTAGTTAGAAGCCTGGAAATTCTGATAGTAGCTCTGCATTCAGTCTAATTTTATTCAGCTACATATCTTCAATATATGCCAATCTAATTAAGAACTGGTGAACAGCTATTAATAGACATGTATCTTGGATGCTAATATTGTGGGTTTTATGCCCCTGCCTAGCAAAGCTGATATGTTAGAAGTAATAGGAGTATTAGTGTTAGGGAGCTGTCACACTTGCAAAGGCGGGTGAATGACTCCATGTGGGAGAGGATCTTCCTTTCCAAGAGCCCCTGTAAGCACTAACCGTGCCCCTCTGCCTACCTGATGCAAAGGCTTATCATTTATAGCTCCCAAGTGGTTCAGAAACCATTGACTGGTCTTCAGAAAGCACAGATGAGAAGGAGTTTAACTGGAAAGAGAAGCACTTTGTGAAACAGCATCTAATAGCTATCACCTCCTCCACCCCTTCACATGACCCTGTGTAGCTGTTATAGCCCTTTGAGCTCAGTTCTCTGAGAAATAAATAAAGTCAAAGTCTCCCTCAGTAAAAGCCAAGCAGAGACCAGGCACATTGCAGAGTGGGACTGGAGGCATCCTGGGCAAAGGCAGACTCTAGAGACTGACAAAAATGTTGAGTTTAGCAGACATGGCTACCAGTCCAGTCAAGGTGGAGAGGGAATGTCTTCTCAGGTCTGGTACCACAGCCTGGTGCTGCAGAAACTCCACGTTAGAAGGAAGAAGAGCAGGAGGAGGATCATCACAAAGCTTTGCTGGGTTTTCTGCCATCATGGCCTAGACTTTCATCCCCATGCTTAGACAGATAGCTGGGAGGGAGGAAGGGAACTCAGTGAGGCTAAATTATTGGGGCAGCTGAATAGAGAATCAGATGGGATACAGACCAAAACCCCTGTGACTCCTTTCTCTGTGTTGGTTATCTACATGTGAGGCATCCAAATCTACATTTCTGTCCACTGCAGTTAATTTATATTTTGCTGTTTTTCCACAAAGTATCATACATGACAATGGCATAACAACAAGTCAAAAGAGGCTGCTTGATTAAGTGTTACAACAAGTGCTTTTTTTTGACAAAATCGGGAAATGCTGCAGGAAAGTATCAAATTCCATCAGTACTTTCACCGGAAATTACATTCCACTGTGATAGATTCAATCATTTCGTTTCAATAGAATAATTTTAGCTACCATTGTGACAAGCAGAATTAAGAGCAAAATGTTCCAAATTACCATTACGAAGCATTTCAAGCAAGCTTTTCAATGTTTCAGGAAAAAAAGTCCCCAAACTTCACTTGGTATTAAATTTTGACTTCTTGTGCTGGTTTGAAAATAAAATTGTAAGTTTCCTTCAGAATGAATATTTCATTTTCTGACCAGTCACTTTCAGTAAAGATATTTCAAATGTAATTCAGAGTAGTAGAGTGGACCCATTTTCACACACTGCTATGGGGCACTGTTCCAGTTGTCTCTTGGTCTACTAAACCCCTCCTCCTCCTCTCACAGGGTGAGCACCAAGGAGCATTTATTTATGGGACAGCAACCACAGCTACACACAGTGCATCAAACTGCAAAACTAGCCAGGAGGGGCCTTGATCACTTTAAAATGTTACAAAGCCAAGTTCAGGCAAATCTAATAAAGCAAGAGAAAGGAAAACTACTTCAGAGAGCTCTAGAAGCGAAGAAAAGGAGAGGAAATGGAGTTAAGAGAAGCCATTTACCCATCGCAGGATTGACAGGGGTTTCACACAAAATTTCCAGAGATAGAATGGCTCACAAAGGTTTGGTCCCCATGTTTGATAAATAACTTTCCACTACTTTATTTTTTCAAGTTGTTTGTGTCTGACAAAGAATGGAATTCCTCTAAGGAATTTTAGTTTAGTGTGCATTTCCCTCACACACAGATTTGATGTGCACTTCTTTCCAAAGCAGACTCTGCTTTTCTAGAAAAATGACTTTCTTATTAAAATGCATTTTGGAAATGTTTTTTGGTGGTTTTGTTTTTTTATTTTTTTGGTTGGTTGGTTGGGGTTTTTTTCTGTGAAGAACAGACCAGACAGGTATTTCTGTTGTACCTTCTGGCCTGCACAAGCTCCCCTCTCCAGTCTGGACAGGGCAGTAACAGAGATGAAACACCCTGGAGGATTCATGCAGCGAGGTTTATTTGAAGAATTTCCTCCCTTACAACATGCTCAAGGAGTTGCACAGTTTGAAAGCATTTAAATGTTCTCTTTTTTTTTTTGCTTACTGATATATTTCACATCTTAAAATAGTGCTTCCTCAGCTGAGGGGTAACATAGAGGGTTACAGAAATGAGCATTGTGCTCTACAAAAATCTTGAGCATTTTGCCCAAGAGAAAGGTGAGAAGGCAGCATGCACATGCAGAGGCTGAGATGCACATCTCTGCACTGGGACAGCACCAAGGCATCTTGTTCCACCTCAGCCACCTGGCATCATAAGAAAACCAGCTTGGATTCCAATGGGATGGTACCCAAATGGGTCCTCTCAATGTCACTCACAGTCCCGGGCAGGGAGAGATGTACAAAAAGGACGTCTAGGGTGCTCCTCTGCTTTCTCTGCTACCCCATGATACAAAGGCCAAAAAGTGTTGTTGGATCACTTCTGCCACCTCCAGAGAGACCCCACAATCTGCTGCCTGGCCCTTCAAGAGGGCTGCATGCCATGAAGTTAAAACGCTGAGTTAGGGGGACCAGAGAGGGTTGTCAGCAGCCAAGAGGCTGCTAATGGGACCTTTGCCAGCACACACTGTCTTTCTATTCTCCGTATCAAACCACCCCTTCCATGCAAAAAGGATCCAGGTTCTTCAGCCTGCTCCTCCTGAGATCCTTGCACTGGGAGCAAGATCTATGGGGATGCCTGAAGTATCACCTCCTCCCTGAGTTACAACTGAGTTAAAATAGATCAGAAAAGAAGAGGGTGTAAACTTAAAGGGTCTGAAAGAGGGCACAAGTGTGAACCTGGGGATGACAGAAATCAACAAACAGCCAAATGCCTTTATGGAGAGATTGCAGAGATGGCTGCACTGCACCAAATGCCGCTTTCAGCAGAGGGGAACACTGCCAGGATGGGATTGGGGCAGATGCATCTGTGCAGTTCTGAGTCCTGTCTGTGCCTTTCCTGGTGTGAAAGACACACTCCTTCTGCAGGCTATGGAATAGGGGTGGATTTCATTTGCTTTTCATAGGCATCTGTCCTGAATATCAGCCGGAATGCAGAGATGTGATGTTGACAAGCCAGCCATCAGCAGGATTTTATTTCCTAGCCTCTCTTTAACTGCAGTGTTAATATGTCAAGTACCACAACATTGCTTTCCCATGACCTTTGCTGTTAACCAGAGACTTCAGGGCAAGTTGGATTGCTTCTCATCCTCAGCAGCAGCTGTGGGGAGCAGTCGATTGCATTAGGCAATCTGCAACCAGAGGGACTGACTCAAAAGCACTAACTGAAGTGTGAAATCTGCCTTCTCCTCTCTTCTTAATCAGCCCTTCCCATTTAAAACCCCTGTATCTACTTTGATGCCACCATGCAGGAGGAAATAGCTGCATGAATACAAATGATGGTTTATTCATTAATTATGAATATTCATTAAGTGGGCTAGCTAGTGCTAGTATGCTACTGTTTGAGAGGGTCTCAGCAGCATGACAGAAGGCTGTTTAAAAAGCAGCATAATTTGTAGGGGACAAAGTATTTTGGAGAAATGAACAGTTGCCCAAAAGGCCAGAATGTGTAATACACGTCCAGACCCTGCTGGGAGTTTTTCTTGCAAGGTGAACTTGTATCTTCCACATCCATTAGGTCAAACTCAGTTCTGTTTGTATTTCCTGCTGATGCTTCTTGTCTTAGGCATGCAAACACACACAAAGCCATGCAACGGTGCTGACTTTTCTGTGGTCACATGACAGCTCTGCTGCCTTTCCCATACATTCCTATTCTGAAGGCTGGTGGTCCAGTTCACAAGATGAAAATATCATTCCAAAAAAATTTTAAATTTTCCACCTGAGTCACAGTAAAAAATCCTTTTGAAAGAATAGAAATCACTTTGTCCAATGTTACTAATATGCCCCCTTATCTCATGCTTTGCAAGAAAAAGCCCCACACATCGAAAATATTAATACAGGATAATAAAAATGTAGGAAAAACCCAGAGAAATTAATGGCTTCTAGCTTTACAAAGGGCTTGGATCCTTCCAAAACCACTCTCTCTTGACAGATGAACATGGCTACCCTCTTCACACATTTATCAAGGAGAGGCTGCCAGAGCCAGACACAGCTTGTATCTGCTGCACCACCCCTTGTCATATCTCTGCAACCTTGGGCATCATGTCTAGCACTTTCCACAATTGTAATGAAACACTCCTTGAGTTCAGACCATGCCACATGCAAACTGCTCAGTATTGCCTACACTGCATTAATGCAGACAGAAAGGCAGTGCTCTGGGAGAACAGTAATGTGGCAAACTGGTAATGGGATTGGAGAAAAACACTCACCCACAACCCTCCAAGCCTATGCTGCCATCAGGCTTTTGGGGCCAGTGTCCCCAGACTGCCCCTGCACTGGGGCAGAAGGTGACTTGGGGAAGTGATGGCTTGGGTTGCCTGGTTCCGATTTCTTTCTCAGGCTCTGGACCAGCATACAAAGGAGAAGTACAGCCGAGCCAAACTCTCTTGGCAGAGCCACAGTGAGTAGTCTTTTATCAACAACAAGTTGCAACATTTTCAAAATATTTCACATGGAGACTGTTTATATACTGGGAGCAGTACTGCCTGTTGGACATCTGGGGTTGGGGTTGGGGCAGAATAGGTTTCTTTTAAAAAACCAGGTAAAGAAATACCATGGTTGTGTAAACATGAAATCCATCTTTCAGTTACCCCAGGATACTACCAGTGAAACACCCGGTATCATTACAACACTTTGTCTAAAGTTTGTCAGTGTCTTTTAGGCAGAAGTTCAAATTCTGTCACAGTCCATTCAGCACTTCAGAATTCTCAAATACAGAAGAAGTGTTTAACCAGCCTTAGTCTTTCAGATGAGTGCTAAATACTGCTTATGCTGCATGGTTATTCAGGAGCTCACAGAACATTGTAACCTCTGGATATCATTTTATTCATGCTTTGAAACCTCTCCTACGAATATAGGCTGAGGGAGTTGTGGTTGTTCATCCTGGAGAAGACAAGGCTCTGGGGAGACCTTAGAGCACCCTCCAGTACCTAAAGGTGCTGCAAGAGAGCTGGAGAGGGACTTTGGACAAGGGGCATGGAGTGATGGAATGAGGAGGAATGACCTCAAACTGAAAGAGGGTAGGTTTAGATTAGATATTAGAAAGAAATGCTTTACTGTGAGGGTGGTGAGGCACTGGCACGGGCTGTCCAGAGAAGCTGAGGATGCGCCATGCCTGGAAGTGTTCAAGGCCAAGGTGGGTGGCGCTCTGAGCCACCTGGTCTAGTGGAAGGTGTCCCTGCCCATGGCAGGCAGAGTGGAACTAGGTGATCTTTAAAGCCCCTTCCAACCCAAAGCATCCTCTGATTCTGTGATCCTGCTCCTTTTACCCACAGCTATACTGTATATGGCATTCCTTAAAAAGGTGGCACTTCATTGGCACAGGGTATTTGTAACCAGGGAGATGCCTCTGGATTCTTCAGCATAAAAGACAGGAGAATCTGTGGCATCTGCCTTCATTGCTCTCTGAATCAGCTTGTGCACACATAGCAAACACAAGGTAAAATTCAAATATTTCTATCTCAGGGCCACACAAGTGTGCAACAAGATCAGTAAAACATATCCAACCGGTCTGAAAACTTCAGCTCAACTAGACAGAGATGAACTCTCCCAGCTTAGTCTTTGATGAAAAGCAGGCTCCTTCATAACCTTCCCTGAGTGTTATGATAATCAACACCACATCAGCTGTTAGTCTGTGATCAGGAGTTGTTTGGGATGGGAACAGCAGAGGATGCTTTACGCCAAGGGATCAACACATCTATCTGGGGCAGTCGCAACACAGCCTACCAGTCCTATGTCTGGCTCATATCCACGCTACTCATCCCTTGCTCTCATAAAGCTGAGCTCCATCTGCAAACTCAAAAATGGGAAAAACAAGCAAACTTTTTTCCTCCCTCCATCAAATTCTGTCTAAGCAGACAGCTTTTAAAAGGCTCAGCATTTTTCGAGTTGCAGGTTCCCTTTAGATTTCTTACAAAGTGGTTGCCCACAGTCATCAGATCTGCTTGAAAACCTTTGCCTTCACCAACAGGAAAACAGATGCACAATTGTATTTCCCCAGGGTTTTGGAATGGTCTTTGTGGCTCACAAAACAGAAAGTGGAAAAGGCAGGTTTATGTCAGAAATGCAGACAATAAATAGTAGCACTCAGTGGGAAGATTTATTTATTTAGCAAAGATTCAGGATGAAAAAGGATGACTTGAAAGGAAAGGGCAAACGTGATTCTTATTTTGCCCACCACATGGAACTTCTTTTCCTAATCCTTCAGCCATTTGAATATGACTGCTCCTGGATGCTGCCAGGATCAGAGAGATGAAAGGGCAATCCCTCATGTAAGCACCAGCCCTCCACTTTAAAGGCTCCCTGTGCACTCTTTCAACTTTCAACTGCCCCCAATTATATGTTTTAAACATTTGAAAATGTTCTAGGACAGCAGGAGCCCATCTCAGCCGTGTATTGTTCACATGTCTTCACCCTCTACCTGCCCTCTCCCACTTAATACTTCACCTTTCTACAAAAATTAACATAATAGTCATGAATCCCCAATGGGGAAAGGTGGGAAGACAGAGGAGGTGCAGTCCTCTGCACATGCTGCCTATATCACAGCCTGATCTGTGACAGGTCTGTGCTCTGAGATACTTTGTCTAATTACAACACTTGTGCTATAGGAGAAGGAGTCAAGCTGGGTGCATTCCTGTGTCAGGGCTGTGACTGCAAACCACTGGTCCCTCACCACCGAGGGTCTGCTTGCTGCAGCCAAGCCACAAGCTGCTGCTGGGTCTGATTTGACCTCCAAGCAGAGCTGGAAGAGCTGTGAGAGAGGAGAGGGCAAACCCCACCCAACCCCCAAACTGCTGTGGCTGTGGTGACCAGAGATGGGCCAGTGAATCTCATCTGAAAGGATGAAAGAGTGGTAGCAGACTGTGCAAGGCAGGATGGTTGGTTGGTTGGTTCTTTTCAGGGTGGGAACACATGAGGCCATATTCTTTGTATACAAAATGTGTGGATAGCTGATGTAGGCACACTGCCTTCTAAAATACTATGGAGATAATGATGTTGTGAGGTCCGTGCCACCTCTCAGGAGACCCTGTGCTTAAACTGAGTGGTGAATCCCACACAAAGGGATTCCTGGAGCTACAAAAAACTGGGGCAAAATGCTTAACTTTCAACTCCCTCTACTGCATTTTGCACTCATAAAAGCTCACCTGAAGGTTCCTCTAGTCCCACATCCATCCTCCTTACTATTTGAGAATGAACCTAATAAGCCAAGCCTACCATAACAGCCAGCTAGCATCTTCTGACAAAGGCTAGATAGTCCATGAAAGACCCAGGGACTGAGCTCCTGTACCTTGGGCTACCAAATATTGGAGCCTGTGCTGGAAACCAGAAGGTAATAAAGATACACCATTTAAAAATTCATATCTGCATAATGAGTCCTGCAACTGCTTTCTTTACTCAGAATTAGTCAGGCTCATATGACTGGGCATTTAGAGCAATAAGGCAGCGCTGTATCCTCCAAGCTGTTCACACAGACATTAACACTTCAGAGAGTTTGCAAATCACTGGGTCCCACTGCAGAGCAGCCAGCACAGCGTGTTGCACAGGCTGCCATCTTGCTCATCCTTATTAAAGAATAAATCATGTAGAGAAAAGGAGGAGCATCTTTGTGCTGCTCTGTAAGGGCTCCTGATTAAGCACTCTGCTGCTTTTAGTGACCCTTGAATCTGACCTTTTAATGCCTGGCAGGGGTGCAGTGCTTTGATTTTATCAAGGACACATGAAAAACAGATTCAGATGATTAAGTTAATCAATAAAACCTTTTGATTCTCATTTCTTTGTAGAAAAATGGATAGCTTAAGACACTGAGATGAAACCATCCTGATGTATTCTCATTACCTCATCACAGATCTTACAGCAATGGACCAGTCACAACCACTGATTACCTAATCCCCTTCTGTACCTGTGGATGGAGTCTGAGAAGGACTAATGAGAACATTTTGAAGTGTCTGCACCATTCCCTTGGCCTTTATTTCTCCATTGCTATTTGGAAATACTTGCACTGGTCCATCCTGACTTCCTACTTGCTAGAAACTCTGAAAAAATGTAAAGATATAATCCTTACTGCTTTTAATGCTCACTCTCCTTCCACCTGAACAAAATGACAGGTAGAAGATTTGTCTGGACATGAGGCAAGGAGGGGGAAAAGAATAGCTTGTCTAGTGCCTCTCATCCTCCTTCCCCTACAAGAACCCTCAGCCAAGCCTTTAGGAGCTGCAGCTGCAGGATGTCCTTAGAGACCCTTCCCACTCAGCAGGGCCCATTGAGGGACACAGGAAGAAAAGGAGAAATGTGTAGGGCATTTCTGTTAGCAGGATAGCAAAAGTAAAGCCAGAGGGAATGCTCTGTGAGTGCAAACTCATAGCAGTGAAAGTATCTCAATTCCCACTGCCCCACAGTGGTGGCACAGCCTTGCCAGAGGATGTATAATGTATAGAGAGATTGCAAGGTCAGGAGGAAGTACTGCTATTACCTAGTCCGAATTTCTGTGTAATGTATGCCTGAGAACTTCCTGGGATTTTTTCCCATTTCAAGTCCAGCTCCATTTTGAAAAACACCTAATCTCATTTTAAGAGATGCCAGTAACAGACAAATGAAAAGATGAAAAGGAACTTCACGTTTGCTCCAGTGATTACCTGCCATTGCCATGAAAAACACAGCCTTGTTCTAGTCTAGTTTTGGCTTGGTTGGAATTCTCAGTGCCTGTATACAAGGCTATGGAAAGAAAAGGCAGGTTTAGCAAAGATGCACATATCATGATAGTCTTTTAGAACATCTACAGCATGAGGAAGACCCCTTTCACTAGGCTTGTAATGCATTTTTCTCAAAGAGCACATGTACCAGCCCTCCAGGTGTTAACCCAGAAATTAAACCTGGGTGGCATTTTCTACTCTCTATTTAGGTTTGTCGCTGCAGCAAAAATTCCTTTTGAAGGAATCACAGAGGTTATTGCAGACATCTGGACCACAAATACCCTGACCTATCCATTAAAATCATAACCACAGTGCATGTTCAACAAGGGCTAACAGTGCTTGGATTTCAATGGAGTCCTCAAGTTTTATCGCATTTTTCAAAAACTAATTCTAGGCATTTTGCTTCTATTTTCTTTTTTTACTTGAAAACAACTCCTTTTACATAAGAACATTAAAAATACAGCTTTGTGATCCTTTTCTCTCACCTTCCAACCTATGTTAGCAACTCAGGTTGCAGTGAACCCAAAGTGTCACTTTTGGACTGTCTTGGAAGACAGAGTAGATGCAATTACTTACATTCTTTAAAACATGATTGATCTAATGCTGTCACAGGAGAACTCACACTGGATTCTGATGGCACAGATGCTGCTGAAGTGAACCTAAAGTGTCAGTCTGTGACTAAGATACATAACAAAAGACAGAATAAATTTTTTGGATCTTAGGTCAAAGATCCCTGATACCTCATGAAAAATTCTGAAACATGCTTGGAGGTGATTTTGCTGACATATAATTTTCTATATTTTTCTGTCTATTTTAAACACAATCCTATGCTTTCTTTGTCATTCATAGCCTACATACTTATGCAATATCCTGGGTTATGCATCCTGATACCTGGATGAACAGAGAATCTCTGAAAGATTTGGACTTCACCTGCTCCCACTGAGTCTTTAACCAGGAATATTTTTGGGGGAGGGAAATAAAATTACTATTATTGTTCCTCAAAAACTGCTGGCTGTCTGAAACCAAACCCGTTCAGGGTTTGGATTTGAATGGTAACCTTAATTAGGAAAAATTTATTAACATCAGTGCAGAATTAATGATTCAAATGAAACACAAAATTTTGCCCCAAACAAACAGGAAAGTGGCTGACAAAATTATTCTTCTGTAATATGAGCATGCCAGTTACAGGTGCATAAGGCATCAGTAAAGATTCTAAACCCAGATCTCCTGCAATCTAGGGAACAGTCCTTCCATCGAAGCACTTAGCGTGTTGTGCCAGTCTGTCTCTTTTCCACAATTCTCCTGTTGGAGCTGTTCCTTCTACATTGTACACAAAAAGCAGTGGGGAAAGCAGAAATTCTGCAGACTCAGATTTAGAACACTCAATTCCTGACAATAGGGAAGAGTTTATATGTCAACAAAACAGCAGACGTGAAAGAAACCAGCAGTCATGAGGAAGTAGCCCTTTGTCTCTTAGAAACTGGACAAATTCATCTGAGGAGTAAAACTAGAGAGAGAAATACCTTCTGGAGCTGGAAACACACTTAGACTGAATCTCATCCCAGGGACATGGTTTTATCCTGAGTATCCTGGATCCTTTCCCATTTGATCAGACATTTCATAGTTACCATCTGCAATTGCAGATCAAAAACTTCTGACTTCCTAAAGAATGGAGTTTCTCCAGAAGATACACATTGGTCCTGTCCAGGATGAAAACCATCAGGGAACAAAGATCACAGACTAAGTAGGGCAGCATAGTCGTAGCCTTCAGACCCTGGTCTTGAGTTATAAATACAAAAATAAAAGGAAACCTGACAATCGAAATAAATTTTACAATTTTTCCACTGAAGATGCCACAGTAACACCTGTGTACAAGGAAAATGTAGCTGTGGGACCTCACATGGCAGCAGGAGCAGCACATGAGCAGAGGGGCACCTGACAGGAAGCCCTGGGTGACACAGACTGCATCTCAGCTTCCCAAAGTGGACATGGGTGAGGGACACTTCAATACTACTTGTTGTGCATTGTCCCCATCTTCCCTTATATCCACACCTCATAAGGGATCCCATTCCCACTAGGCTCCTCCATCCACATGAGAGGCTTATCAGTGAGGTAGCAATAAAATAAATGTGTTCCTGAACATTTGTACAATGGAGTCATTGTTAATGCCAGACTAATAGCAAAGGAAGTGTACAAACTGGGAGGAGAAATTATCTGGGGCCAAGTTCTCAGCAGCTCCATGCTGAGAGAGAAGAATGACCTCTGTGGATTTACACCAGTGCCAACAATCAGCTGTGTACCAAGTGGAAAGGGTAGAGAAACACTTGTAAAAATATGCAGAGACAAAGAAAACACAGATGTCTACAATTTGTAAAAGAAATGAGAATTGCTTAGAAAGCAGTGATTTGGATCCCAAGTGGCTCATGTTATGAAGCTAGAGGCAACAAGTAGGTTTGAGGTGGTTTATCAGCTAATAAAATCACTGGCAATAAAACCACTGAACTGTATTTATGAAAGATATATTAACATTGCATTTGGCAGAGTAAGAGGCAGAAAGACTCAAAGCAAGGTGGCATGGCAAGTCTAATCAAGTCAATCTGCACAGTGATGACATGGGTAGACAGCCAATTACTTCCTTAGCAATTCATTTGTGTAATTGATCAAGAAAATATGGAAAACTATTGAAAAAGAAGCTGGTGCAAGAAAATTAACTAAGAGGAACAAAATATAAAGACAAGAGCTCCTAAAAGGGCCTTGTATAAAGGGCTGTCACAGACTCTGTGTCTTCTCCACATACAGAATAATAAAGTCACTGAAGGAAAATCCATGCTTCTAAAAGGATGTTGAGGAACTGCAGTATCCTAAAGTTATATCTTGAGGGAAAATAGAAGAAACTCAAGCTAACCAGCAATTCACCAAGAGCATGATCTCACATGTGAAGCTATCTATTCATAAGAAAACTTTTCAACACAAAATCATCTGTTTAAATTTCATTTCTCTACTGAAATATTTGAATAATGTTAAAATATTGCATTTTGATGCTGCTCTAGCAGGTTACCTGCACTTTGGAGTACAGTTTAATAGAAGATGTGCTCTGATCCAAATAGTGTAAATACTCCAACCCATTATCTTTCATGGAACAGAACTTCTGATTTCCATTTATACTACTTTCTTTATCAGAGAGAAACATAAGATGTGATTTAAAAGAAGGAAAGAGACAGGGACAGTGGAAACAGGCCCCATGTAAAAGACATTTTAAACCAGCAAATGGAGCAATCCTTGGAGACTTAAATCTATGATGTCCAAATGTAGAATGGTGAAAATAACTAAGCATAGGAGGAGAATGCTTTACTAAAATATAGGATACCATCACCTGACCTTTGTAAATGAAGATTAGATGTTTTAATAGAATGTATTTCAATCACAAAGTCGCTGACTCAAGTTTTATATAGTTAACAGAGCTGGACCTTAGCATTAAGGGCCTGGCATGGATAATGTTTTCACACTGGGTGTGAAAAAGCTTTTTTTCTGATCCACTCAAACCCCACATCACCATTCAGTCTGCATTTCCTTTCACTTAGCCCCGTTGACTCTTATTAGCTCCTTTTTTTTTTTTTCAAACCTTAGGAATATTTTTAGGTGGTAGAAATGTCAATCTCAAACAGGATCTTTCTTTCTTAATACTGGTGTTTCTTCTTCAAAAGCAGCTCAGCTAAAACTTCCTTACTTCAGGTAATCCAGACAAAAATATAGAGACAAAACCTCAGAGGAAATCTGAGTTTAAAAAAGGAAACCACATACCAGGAAAATCAATTTCAAGAAATCTTTCATAATCAAAACTTCTTCTACAAGAAACTGCTAACAAAATTACTTCATTTTTTTATCCCAAGTGGAGGGTTCTCCTATAGGGTGTTTGAGTTAGGCAGAAGGTTGCTGCAGGAAAGGGCAGAACTGTGAATTCTTTATTCTGCTAAAGCACAAACACTAAAAAAAAAAAAAAAAAGTAAAAGAAAAAAGCTATACTAGGTACTGAGCAGGGATTTTTCTAAAATTTTATTTATTCTGACACGTGAAAATTTTGGGAGTGCCCAAGTGATCCCATTACACCCTGAGAGGAAATTAGGGCTCAATGTTTTTTTGCTTTGGGAAAGAGAGGAGACTATGACTAATTGCATGAACAATGCTCAGCTGGACTCTAGCAAGCTGAGGGACAGGTACTGCTCTGCCAGGAAGAGTTAATCCTGGCTCTTCTATCATGTAATTGCTCTGAGGATTGAGATGACAGTCTTCCCCTCTTAGAGGAGATGCTCCACGTTTTAATCAAACTTTGGGCAGAAGAAACAGGCAGGCTGATCACCTGGGTTCATTAGGGCATCCACCTGCAAAGCAGGACCTGTGTGCTCCAGTGCCTGGTAAGTGCTTCCTGGCCAGTTAGGCAGCAGGAGAGCTCACCTTGCTTTCTGTAAGGTGAGCTAACACAGCTGGTCCCAGAGCTGTGCCTCACTGAAGATGCTGAGCCAAGTTAGTTCTGGTTTCATTTTTTTCCAGGGGGGAGTTGGGCAGCCACAGTAAGACCTGTTACATAGCTAGACTATGTTCTTTAAAATGATCATGTGCTGCATAGTCCATAAATGTAGGGCAGGCTACTTTATTCCCATTGCATCTTCTAACAAAAACTGTGCTGTATATTGAGGCCAATACAGTTGCTGCTGCTTGTTTTCAGTGCCACTAAGAACGCTCTAAAAATAGAAACCAGTCCAAGAACCAAAACTCAACAGCAGCCTGCGTCATTGCTGTATATCTTCAAACCATAGAAATATGAGATGATAAATAAAAAAAAAGAGAGAAAACCTCCAGGCCATAAAAAAACCAGAGAAAACACGTAAGTTTCTAAGGGGAAAAAAAAAGTCCTTCTCAAATGTTGCAATTTCTAATGAAAAACAACAGAACAGTAAGATTAGCATTTTATTCATTCCAGGACACAGAGAAATACCCCAAGTGTGTGCAGGAAAAAATGTTGTGGCCAACAAAGTGTTTCCTACAAAGAAGTACAAAGAATTGTTTAAAGCCTTGTACCATCTTAAGCATGGGGACCAAAGATCCATCACCCCAAACCCAGCATCAAACCCACAGTTTCTATGAAGCTCTTGCCCTTCACAAGAAGGTTGTTCAATCACATCTAAGGTAATGATGTTCCTATGTATTTCCTCATAAGCAGTTTCAGTACTGAATAATCCTTGTTATCAAAATCACACACTGTTTTCAGCATGAATTGGTCTGAATTTCCTGTTCCACTTCTTTGACCACGTTCGTTCTTCACTCATCTGAAGACCATTCCCCAGTCTCAGAGGCCATGCATCTACAGAGCTGTAAAACTCACTCACCTTCATGCACAGTCTTTCCAGGGCACAATCTGGAGACATTTCTGTATCTCTTTTTCCAGTTTTCCAATCTCTTTTTTCAGGATGGCTACCAGAACTGAACATGTTGTTGCAGTGATGGCTTTTCTAATGGGACCTCTCATCATCCTCTCATCATCTCCTAACCAACAGCACCTGGTCTCTGACCCCCAAGGGTCCCATCTGCTCTCGTGCCTCACCTGTGGCCCCACAGCCACCTCTCTGGAGTACCTGCCCCCACACAGCTGCCTGTTCCTGCCCTAAGACCAGTTTGTTCCCCTTCTACTTCCCCAAGGTTGCTGTCCATCAGGGCAGGCACATGGTGAGCTGGTCTGTGAAACCAGTAAGGTGGGATAAAGCCTTTGGAAGGTGAGACTCCAGCCTTTGGTAGCAATGTGGGTTTCAATCAGGTTATAAAAATCATGTTTTCAGAGCGTTTCTGAGCCTTACCACAAATCTGAATCTCTCTCTGAACAGAGGTAGAGCCAGAACCCCAAGAGGTACTCAGTGCTACTTAAATCTGGCCACTAAATCTGGTGAGGAAGATAGCATTTGGGTGAGGAGAATGTTCTAGATGGGGAGCAGAGAAGGCAGAGCTTCCTCCCTAAATGAGATCCCCAGTGACCTAGGATGGGTAGCACTGGTGTAGAACAGTTCCCTGGAAAGCTGCTGATGGTGTTTGGATGGAGCTGCAGGGGGTCTTGGGCTACAAAAACTACCCAAATATTGATTCCCAGATTGGCCTCCTTCTTTCTCAATGGAAAAATAATGAATATTTTGTCTGCGTGTGCTCGGTGATTCTTGCACTCTCTGAGGGTGGGTGTGAACGTCTGCTCCCTCTTCCACCCTCGCTGTTTGTCACACTCAGGCAGTCAGCAGGGTTGCTGCACCAGCCAGCACAAAGTGATTATTTTTCTCCCCTTTTATGCTAACCTAGCTGCTTGAAATAATGAGCACTTATTAAGTCACCTAATATTTATTTAGCAATGAGGGGCCAAGCTGGGAGTTGTTTTCCTTCCAGTCACGACTGTCTCGCTGGTCACTATCCATGGTGCCATGAGCAGAATCTCTATTGCCTTCATCTCTGCCTGAAAATCCCTTGCTGCACAGGGGCAGCTATCTCCTCATCCTGCATTATGAATGCTAAATTTAAATGCCATTAAAACTACATCATGGAGCCTGAAGCTTTCTAAACAAAGCTGGTTAGACAGAATGCTACTGGAAGATAGTGTTTACTTATTCACCTCTTTAATAGCATTATGCACTTAACTCTTCAGAAATAAGTTTGAGGAAAGAAGAACCCTGATCACAGCTCCAAATTTATTATTCTTCCTTTTCTTCTGCTTTTTACATCTATGTTAAAATTGTAACCTCTGTGTGTGTGTGTGTTAATGTTAAGAACTACAGATTTGTGTCCCTTTAGGAAATTCAAATACAAAATACACGCAGTTGTGCTTGGTGAAGTTTGTAAAGTCATGTAAATTAAAATTTCTGCTCAATTCCCACCGCTGTTGTTAGGCTGCTATATGATATATATATAAAAAAAATCTGTTGTGGCTAAAAATAGATCAATGAAAATTCCATTGTCCAGGCTGAAACAAAGGCAAAAGCAGAAGTAATGGTGAAAATCACTGGAAATCAGTAACATATTAAAAAGGCTTCCTGGATGAATTAGACGAAAGCAAAAATATCAAGAGCTCTCATGCAAGTCTTTCCTTGAGGACTTCAGTAATTCTAGAGAAAGTGGGAGCCCAGCCTGGCTCATTGTTGTTTCTGTATTGGGGAAACAACAGTGTGGTCTCCCTGATTCAACTCTCAAGGGGTTTGCCTGTCTCAGCTTTAGGATTAAACTTAGTACAGGAGGGGATTTTTTTTACCAAAAATTCTAAAGATCAAAAGTCTCACTGATTTTCAGTGTCACCCAAGATACCAAGCTGATTTTGCAATTCATTGCGTTCTTGTCTCTTGTTTTTATGATGGCATTTTTCAGCCCCACAGATGCTTTGGTAACAGCTCAATGTCTCAGAAGAAAGAAGATAATTCAGTTTACCAGTTACCCCTTCTAATCAACGAATGGTTTAGGTTAAAAGGGACCTTAAAGGTCATCAGGTTCCAACCCCTTGCCACTAGACCAGATTGCTCAGGGCCCATCTAGCCTGGCCTCTGTTAGGCTTTATTTGGAATTAATGAGGTTTTCAAACGTTAGCACAGTCACAACCACCAAAAGTTAAGCTCACATTTCTCACTGATAACACTATGGACATGAAGTTGAAGTAAAGCAGAACCAAAACTCAAAGAGGAGCTGTCTCCACCCCAGATGCCACTCTCTCTCTCTCTCTCTATATATATATATATATAAAATACAATATATATATATGTGTGTGTGTGTGTGTGTATATATGTATATATATTACATGGTAAGAAATGATAGCAGTCCTTTCCTTGATTTCTTATGCTCCCTTATCTGGGGTTAT
>JAOXXN010000065.1:58476181-58491603 GCA_026770055.1 Myrmophylax atrothorax
TATATAACCCCAAGCACAGAGAAACCCTGAAGTGTTTCTAGAAGTCCTTCAGAACACTATGCACCATCCCACTGGCAGAGCTTCCATATTGAAGTACTAAAAAGGTAAGGAAAATGAGAACTGTTCCTTAAACCTGCCTTCTCCAGTATCACTAAGACAAATGCAACAGTGAAACCACATCACTGTAGGGCTGAGGAATGCAAAATATATTATACAAACAAGAGATCAATAGAGAGAGAGGATGAGCAGATCACTGAAAGCCCATTGTGCCAGTGGGAAGCACTGGATTAAGTGTAGTTTATGAGTTTAAAGAGAGAGACGGTCCCAATTTGTTCCCTGAACTGGAAAGGGATGTGTCTAACTTCAAATGTGAAATCTTATATGGAGATACTCTACTGAAGATATATTATGATCCTGATTACACATTCCCCAGGCTCTCCTGGGGCCAGTTTACAAAGGTTTATATGCAAGCCTAGTGCTGGGAGATGAGAACATGATGGTCTTTACCACACAAAGAAAACCTGACCAGAGTACTATGATCAGGGGACTTCAAGAATACCAAAGATAGAAACCCTACTGAAATTGGAGCCAGCAGATCTTACAGAGATGTCTCAAGAAAAGTCACATTTAAGGCTACCTTACACACTGCAAAAATCTGATTGTCACTGAAGTTGATAAAAACAGTTTGAACAGAAACTGAGAGAATAAAAAAATTTGTGTTTTGGGTTTTTTTCTCCCCCATAGGAAGAGAGATTCTGCTTTTCTTGAAAAATTTAAATGTGCTAGGAAAAATGGAAACCCAAAGGACTTGTATTCTGAAAAGCTCTGAGATTTCATCTAAAAAAATTACATGTGACAGGCATGACGTAGAAATGCCACATGCTCTCTCTCCATCTCTCTCCTCTGGCTTTCCTATGGGAAGCATGGAGACAGGATTCAGGAAGCTCAGTGGGGTGCTTTGCTTGGGGGGTGGTCAGGAAGCCTTATGAGAGAATGGATGCACAAGGCACTGAACTAGAGCTCCCACACTGTGCTTCAGCAGCACTTCTAGTCAGACAAGGAGAAGGAAGTGAAGGTGTGTTTGCGCTTTTTTCCTTTTTTTTTTTTTTGACATAAATAGCCTAAAAATTGTCAGTTTCTAGTTTTATTGGCTGAAAAGTCCAAAAACTTCCATAGGGAAGCCTTACACCCCCACTCTGATCCCCATCCACATTTGTTTGACCAGGTTTCCTGGGTACTGGCATGCTGGTGCAGTGTTTCTTTTTAGGGAAAAAAGAGGAGACCATAGTCTGTCATATCTTAGGGAACTGGGTTAGAGACAAGAGACAGATGACAAGGGTGGTTGGGCATGGTGTTGGCAGGGTGTCAAGGGGAGCTGAGAAGGGGTGGGAACCATCTGCCTGGAGAAGAATATTGCTGTGATGGAGGTAAAGTGGGTGGCAGAAGGAGAACAAGTTTGTACTGCATTTCAGAAATACTTTTGGTTTAAGTTTGTGAGTGGAGTAAATCTGGACACATTTTTAATCCACATGTAGGGAACTTATTAATGATGCTCAATAAGAGCTTATTTACATTGAAGAAAAGGTGGGTGAACTCACCCTGGGGAAGTTAACATTTGCCTTGCCTCATAAACCTATGGCAATATTGAATCAACCTGCAGGGATGTGAATTTGAGCTACAAAAAAGCTTCAAGTTGGTGACTCATGCTCCTTCAAGGTATACATGCCAGGGGGTCTAATCATAGGAATCTGAATGGCAACCAAAGATTGCTTCCCAGGTTCAAGTTATCCTTTCCCTGTAGGCACCATTCATCTCCCTATAAGCAGCTTCAGAGAGAAAAGCATCAGGTGTGCCTGTGTCTATAACCCTAAATGGGAAAGACCAGTAGAAATCCAATCTTTACACATTTTCTGGCCTTACAGAGTCCTGGGTATGCTCATGAAAATAGATGTGATGCCTCGTTCATACCAGCCTAGGTAAATGCTAAGGAAAATCTCAGAGAATACCAGCTATAACGTGAACTTGAGGAAAGCAGAGTGAAAGACCATGTGAGAACAAGACCAGGTTGAAGAGGAAAGTAAATTCACAGAAATACTTGATAAGGAAAGTGGCATTATTGTGACTGTTCAAAATAATAAACTGCATAACAGTGTTCTAATATGAAACTGAGAAATCAGTGTCAGGGAGAATAACGAAACATTACAGAGCTGCATTACGGACACTCAGCACTATCAAAAGTGACAAGTGTTGGTCAGCAGGGTACTACTGTTTTGAGATGAGACCAGGTGAACCAGAAGTCTCAGATGGCTTTGTGCAAGCCTTTCCCAACTGGTGGGGGAAAACAAACAAACAAACAAACACCACCCCCAAACCAAACCAAAATAACCCCAAAAAACAAAACCAAAAAAAAACCCCGAACCAACTTGAAATATGTCAAGTCTCAGAAGAACTTGAAGCAGAATACTTCAGTTCTTATAGAAAGAATAATTGAAAATCACCAGGAAAGCTAAAAAGCCAAAAGCCAAATAAAAAGGGGGTTATCAGCTTCCCTCCCTCAACATCTTGTCAGAGCTGATTCCAGCCTTCAGGATTTGCTTTGGCCAGCTCATGGACTTTCTCAGTCACAAAAAGTCTGTGAATCCTTCTAATTCCAGGGAACATTTTTGTCTCCATCCTACATGAGATCTATCTCATGTCCACACTCTTCTCAGGCTCCTTGCTGTAGCTCTCTTTCTCCTCTTATCACCCGCACCCTGGAAATGTCTCTCCTTGTGCAGGCTGCACCGAGCCCCAGGCACAAAGCAATCTACCTCCCTCCAGAGACACCACTGAAGAAAAAGATTTAGAGGGACATAACATAGAGTCCAAAACCAGCCCAATCAGACACCATCCTTTGACATGCTTGGGAACACAGCTGTCTTGTAAATTAGCAATTTTAGGGCCCCTTTATTTCCATACCCAAACTTCCAGGCAGAAATATGTGTTCATGAGACACTAAATCCTTAGAGACACACCTACTGTTCAGACACTTCAGAAAGTTTCCAAGGCTGGACCTGTTCTGAAAGTTGTGCCACTCATCTTCATGGATAAAGAACATTGATAAAGACAGGTCTTTGCAAAATTTTCTGAATGGAAGTGTAGCCACAGAAATACAAATTTGCTAATTTATCCTGCTCTGGACAAATGGATGGAGAGGATGGGAATGGCTGAGGCTGCCTGGTCCACAGCCAAGCTCCTCACACATCAGGTCTCTGACACAAGCAGGGTCCAGTCAGAGTCTTAAATACTGATAGTGAAGTCTCAGTCCCTCTTCCCCCTTCTGCCTCTCTATTAACAGCTCACCTTAATGGAAAACTGTAGTTGTGAATGCACTGTTCCATCAAAATGCTCAAAATTAACTGTATTTTTTATTTTAAAATCAGCATAACATCCAAATATGTGCTGAAATCATATTGAGGTCAAACTACCTGGTACAACTGGTATATGCATTAAAATTAGACTTAGATTGGCAAACTTGCATGTATGGCAGCTCATTTCTCCTCTTTCTGAAATCCATAAAACTCCTCCCCATTCAGAATTCGTTCTTTAAACAGATTGAACTGTATCACAGTCAGCTCCAGAGAAAGACTAAGGAAGAGAGATAGATGTGGCAGGTAAGCAACCTCTCTTCTTCACAGTAGTAGTTTTTGTATGGTGTGAGTCCAGATATACAGAGTGGGGGGTTTTTTTCAAACAGACTAAATTGAATAACAAGTAGTTGGGTTATTTCAATTTTAAAAGAATAAGCCTGGTTCTACTTTTATCACAATCTGGAAATCCTAAAAGGGAAAAATAACTGGAAATCTTATCAAATTTTCAAACTTCAAATAAATCTAACCTAAAATCCACAAAAAATTATCTTTGCTCTGCTGAGCACTCACAGTCATTGCAGAACACCCTCCAGATAAACCTGCCCTGAATGTCTGTGTGGAAAAGACATAATTGCTGTCACAAAGGCAAATAAAAAATTTCACTTGAGGATGAATCCAAGTGTCCAGTGTGAAATCAACCCTTCTGCATTCAGGCTGAATGGAAATTGGGAGTATCTGTATCCGATGCCCTGAAAATATTTTGGCATGCTATGGTAGAGTGGCCTGTTTTAACCACCACCAGCACAGCCACTGAGGAGCAAGAGATGTCCAAGGATCCCAGCTCCACCCAGAGCTCCTGGTTCATCCACAGACCTGTGAAGTGCTTAATACGGAAGTCTCCAGCGTGAGTCTCAGGGGACATAAAGGTACATCTATAAGTGACATGAGTGCTCCAGAAATGGGAACATGTTCAGGTAAATCACTTGATCAATACTTGCAGAAATGAACACTTCCTCTATGGGAAGATGAAGTAATCAAAAAGGAAAAAATTAAATTTGTGAGGTAACTTGCTCTCAGTGATTAATTTAACTAGTTATAATCAATTCCATTATTTAGTCTTCCCATGTTCTACTAATCTGAACTACTTTTCCCCATCTCCCAAGAAACTCTGTGTTAAAAAGCAGAGGAATGATTATTTTTTCAGCATGAGACAGCCTGACCTTGTACTCCATTAAGCAGAGTGTTTCCATAGTTTCCATGTAATTTGTCATGGATGAATTCACTTATGTACCAAACAAACTCTTTATATTACCAGACTTGCATGGAAAATAAAATCCAAATTGCTGCTATTTAATGAAACTACAAAACCCAAAGTAAAACTTCAAAAAACAAGCATTCATATTGTCTGTAGATAGCCAAAACCCACAGTATCTTTTGGCCTATCTCTATGAACTTGGAGGGCTCTTCATCAAATTAACAGACACTGTGACATCCTGAGTATTTCTGTAGATGTGAGTACAGCACAAACAGCTTAGGACAAAGCCTGGATCCTCTGTAACCAACAGGATTTGGGCCATTGATTTCAAAGGATCATGAGGCTACATACCAACTTGTTAGAATTTAATTTCAGACCTTTAATTAAAGGCTTAGTCCCAGAGGTCCCATTGCTCCCTGCAGACATTAAAGGTTGTGGCTCATCTGAGGATTTGCAATCCTGTTTTCAGTTCTCTTTCTGCTGCAGCAACAGCAAAGGCTCTGCTGATAATGCCAGGAGAGCACACACGGACACAGTTTGGAAAGGTCCAGCATCCCACCCACTCCATCCCAGCAAGACATATTAGGTGCCTGGAGCACACCAGCAGAGGAACCGAGCAGAAGAAATGGCAGCAGCAGGATGGGCTGGTCCCAGTGAGGAGATGGATGCAGTCGGAGTGTTTGCCTCCATGGAGTTTCCTTTGGTAATGGGGATGACTGACCTGCTAAGCTGTGGCACACTGCACTTGCCAGCACCAGCTGCCAGCAATCCAGAGGTGTAGCAAGAGGATTAGAGTGCCTTTGGGATGAGCATTTTATTTTTATCACAGCTAAGTGCAGATGGGAGAGGCAGGGGGAAAGGATAAAATATTAACTCAAAACCTTTGCACTCTCTTGGCTGCTAGAAAGGATTAATGCAGTTTCCTGAAAAGTTTTTTGGGTTTTTTTTGTAAATCAGCCAAGGGACTTAGCTGTGAAAAAAATAAACAATTTTATTTGAGAAATAATGTTTTGATTTAAAATAATCCAGGTTGTTCTGGATTCCAGGGTCCACACTTAAGGAGGAATGCTGGGGTTCTCTCCTCTAAATTTGCTGAAGAACAATAATTCATGGTGAGATACAGTGACAATGAGAAGAAATAAAGTTTTTGTGCAAAGTTTCACATATCCAGCTGTGCTCTTCCCACATCTCTCTATAAAACAAATGAAACTTGCTTAAGCACTCTCTCAGAAAGTACCCAGGAGCACTCTGTGCATGAGGACTCCCAAATCTGGGAGTTTCAAAGAAAAGACTGGATCTCTTTTTTTATAGAGATAGCAGGAGAACAGATTGTGCCACCCTTTCTTAATGTACTGGCAGCTGATTTAAAAGATAAAAGTATACTGCAGCTTTCAAACTCACCTCCAAGCTAGATGAAAATGCTGGTGAAACTAGTAGAGCTGACAGAAAGGCAAGTATTTCTACATAAGAACAGTTCCTCAGGCATTCTAAAATGATTTAATTACAACGATTTCAAAAGGGCAGCATGAGTTTAACCAGACAAGGATTGGTACAGGGAATAATATTGCAGGACACACAGGTAAGTGTCAAGTTGGAATTGCTCAGCCAGGGAGTCAATGCCATATGGAAAAGTGACAAACACAAATTGCTGTTGCTGTGATCAGGAAGTTTCCTGCTGTCCTTGAGAAATCCATGGTTCCTGTACTAGTTCATAGGCAAAAGCCACTGCAACATAGACATTTATTGGGACTCTTGAAAAAACAAAACAGATGGCAAAACTGTCTGTAAAACACTAACTGTACAAAGTTGTATTAATGTGAAGAAAATTTCCTCGCCTGAAAATGGTAAAACTTCATCTCTGGTTTTGATGTGATAAAGTTAACTCTGGTGAAATATTTCTGCACTGTGAGTGTGCATGTGCTTTCCTCTGTAACTTCATTGTGGTTTTAGGGACTGCAAACCATCATAGGGAAATGATTGATATTGGTGATGATAACTCACTTCTACATCAGCACCAAGTCATCAATCTTCTGGCACTCTTAAAAAAAAAAAAAAAGCCTGAGTAATTTTCTATTGATGTTCTGTAGAGCTTCTCCTTTCTGATATTATGTATTATTGCCACAGCTTCTTCCAAAATTGTAAAGATTTTTATTGTTTACAAAGTGAATTATGCTTTCATATCTCTTGCCTTACTGTTTTCCCAATTGCTTAGCAACAAGTCTCCACAAAAGAAAAAAAACAAAACAAAACAAAACAGAGTGCTCTTTCTTTTGTGTTGTACATCAGCAGCATCACTGGTACAACAGTGACCTCAGGCAGCTGAACACTCAGGCCACATTTGGTCCATTATGATAATCCTGAGGTTCTGTAAAGGGTCTATACACATTAATACTGAAGTACTGCCTTTCTGAATCTGTAACTGCTCTAGTCCTGGGGTACAGCTTTATAAACACCATCTTCCACATTCAACACTTCTGAAACTGCTACTCATTTCCAGTTTTTCCCTTGCAAGAGAAATCAGCCCAGTTCCAGAGATTAAGGTAAGTCAGACTTGTGCTAGGTTGAAAAATCCCGTACTTACTGATCCAACAATTTGATACACACAACACTAGAAAGTCCCTCTATAGTTATAACCAATATATAGTATCTATAAAATTAGCATTATTATTGTTATTTTGACTCAAAGAGCCACAATGACTGTTATCATACAAGAAACATTTGTTTGTACCTTGACAGTTGCACTTTCTTTTTCTTCTTCATCTTAGAGCAAGTTCAATGTCCTAAACTGACTACTGTTACATGCTAAATAAGAGATGAATAGGTGTAAAACTCTTCTATTTAGGTATTCTGTCCTCTCAAAAGTATCTGAATGGGGAAAGACAAGACTATGTGATGATGATGTACAAGTGGTATGGGGAGCAATGAGAGAAAATATCCCAAATAATGTGAAAATAAATTACATCTTCTCAAAACAATTGAAAGGTCAGACTGGAACATCAAGGAGATGCCAGCCCTATGTTGCCAAAGGAAAAGCACTGCATTATCTAATAATATTTTCTATCTTTAATTTTAATGAACATCAAGCTGCCATCTTCAATGAAATGCATTCCCAAATGGGAACATTAAATAGGTTTACAGACCTATATTGGTTTTAGAGAGAACCAAGTCAGATGACTTCTAAGATAGGCTGATGCAGCTCAATCAATCTTGAATATAATTTAGGAGATATATAATAAACACACAGTGTGTACACACAGGCCAGAACACCTCAATGGTTCAATGAGTTTACCAGTGACTGGAACTTTTAACAGTAGCCTGCTATGACATTTTGGTTTAGTGAGGGCTTCTGCTATTCAGGTGAAAAACAGCCTAAGTTTCCATGCTGAAACCTCTGCCCATACTGCCCCAGTTCCTCAGTGTCTATGTGCTACACTGCTTTAGTACACCCCCATGCACCAGGCAAAATCCCAAGCAGAATTCCCTTATTGTTGAGAAAGGAAGACATTTCACTGAAAACTTATATATTCAAGGCAGGAGAAGTCCTAGAAGGTTTTGTCTGTCATTTCTAGTTCATAAAGCCCTTGGATTAAGAATTTGGGAAATAGCTGTCCCATCTCTGTTAAATTAACATTGTGATGCCTTTGCGGCGTCTGACAGGGAACATTTAAATGGATTTTGGGAATGAGCTGTTACTTGCTCCCTTTGTCCATTTCCACAGCTCACATTTTACATTTCCAGGTCCTTTAATTTTTTCATACAGAGTAGAACTTGTCAAGAAAAGGGAAATGCCCAAATATGCTGGTGGGCATCCTTTCAGGGAAGCCTGAATATCATATGTGCAGGATGGATACTGAGGACCTAGAAATATACAATTCTGTAAACCCAAGAGAAGATTTTTCAGATCCCATGAGGCTTTAACTCTAGAAAGCAGAATCCATATTTCTTTACCTTGAAATCTGAGCTCATCTCCTCTGAACTTACTCAATGCACTTAGTGCTTTCAGAGCACAATAAATGCATTGCGCTGCACTGTAGAAGGTAGGTAAGCAATAATTATGAGGGGTTCTGGTAAACACAAGATGTACAGCAAGACTCTAGGACATAGTTAATTGCCAATAATCAGCATTGCTTCAGAGCAGGGACTGAGATCTTCTCCTGCCTTTATGACAACTATTATTCACAGGCTAATGTGTGCTTCAGTTTTGCTAAGTGAAACATCCATCAAGAAACGTGTTATTCCACACAGTTCAACTCCAGGATGCTTGAAAAAGGTTGGGCAGAGGAACAGCTCTGGATTATCCAGGAATTTGGTCACAAGCCCTGTCTGTATAAGGAACATGTACCCCTTTAAAAATGGAACAAACCCCACATTGTTTCTGGGACTCGTCACTGGACTCCAAGTTTTCCCCTTGTTCATGCAGTGAGCACAACTGATTGCCACCCTGAGAAAGAGCAGCCAAGAACTGACCTGTCTCTGCTCAAGGCTCACCCATTCACAAGTGCAGAGAGCAGAGAACAGATGTGGCAGACAGAAGCTGTGCTCTGTACTCCTACAGCCAAAGACTGTGCACACCTGGAAACAGATGTAAGCAGTACAGGAGAAGAGTCTTCAGCGTGGCAGTTCTGCTCTGTTAGAAAGACTCCTCACAAGAATGATGGGAGACCCTCATTTGTCTGGAGACACTGCTGGAGACTCTGGTTCAAGTCACAGTTCAGCTGTGTACGGGCTGCACAACCTCACAGGAATTACCTGGATCTGACAGGGATCTCAGCTTCTTCAGCTGTAAATGGAAATAATCACTCCACTTCTCTTCCTTGCAGAACTTAGCAAGGCTGAAGTCCAGAAGAGCTTGCAAGGTGCAACCGTTCAAACAAGGAGCACAGAAGGTTTTAGGCAGATGGATCTCTTAACACCTTACACAGCAAGCAAAAGTGTTTACAATATACTCAGTGCAGTTCACCACTGTCTGTTCTGCCCCTTATTGTGTCTGCAAAGGTGTCTACATATTTACAGGAAGGTATATGACTTTCAAGGATACTTTCCAGAAGCAGACCAGAGCAAGCCTGAGTGCAAATAGCTCTGCACAATAACGAAGGCATTTTTAAACTACAACAGATATCTCATGTATAAGCTAAAAGAGCATCCTACGCAAATAGTTCATGTTCTCTAACCTTTTTTCACATCTATCACTGCAGGTAAAGGCCAGAAGGACTTACTCCAATAGCTTCCTTCAGTGCTGTAGCAGTCTGTCAGTCTAAAAGCTGAAAGAACCACCACCCCAGGCCAATACTGCACAGCAGAATTTAAGTAGCTTTGTGAAAGCCAATATCCGCATTTGTAAAGCAATCCCAGCTAGGGAAAGTATACCTGAAGGGTATGGGCAAGGCAATACGGGAAGACAAATTATTCCCCAAGGGTATGCTGAATTCCATGCATATTACCTTTACACAAAGTTGATTACTTTCAGCACTGTGCAAAAAGGCTGTCAAAGAGTACTTCAATGACTATTATTAGTGCTGATTTACAAGAAATCTATAGTAATTTTTTAAGTATTGCAGACTGGGAGAAGATATTAAAGTGTAGCAGTCTGCACAGAAAGAGAGACTTAAAACCCATGTTGAGTTTCTTGCTGCAACTCCCTTTGAATTGATTCACCTGATACACAGCTTGGGGTTTGCTGCCTTCAATAATTCTGCCCTGCTTTTGCTACTTCTTGAAGTGCAATGAGACTGTGTTGATGCCTCACAGACAAACTGATCAGCCATTGCATTTGTGCTAGGTTAGGATCCTGCCCAGTCATTTCTTCTTCAGTCCAAGAAGTCTTTACCTTCTTTGATGTTTCTTTGGTAAAATAAACAAAAGCTTGTTATAGAGTAAGGCTTCCTATCCTGAAAGATCAAAAGACCCAGAGCAGAACAACAAGCACAGAGAAAAATTTCATACCCAGAAATATTTCAAGTACCCTAGAATCACTCACTCCCGTTGAAATGTGGAGTCCTTCAGGACAAGCTTCCCATGCACAACACCCAACAAGTGAGAGAGAGAGAGAGAGAGAGGGGATGTTTGCATGCAACAGAAGGCTCAGAGGGAACTGAGAAGCTCTGGAGGCATATTGGGACAGCAGAACAGTGTGTCTCCAGTAAGATCTCCTCATCCTTCTAGCCACTGGATGACCACAGGGCATCTCTGAGCTGAATGCAGTGTATAGACTGCAGTGCATGACTACAGTGGCATTAAAAAGTTGTATGTTTGGGCTGAGCTTCCTAGTCCGTGCAGGACTCCCACTAATTCAGGTACTTTTCTTCTGTGCGGAGACACAGTCCTGAAGTTCCTTCCACTCCTGAAGGTCAGGTGTGACACGATTGCACCTCAGTGTATTTACAGGCTGTTGGTTACCCTGAGTAGGTCATCCAAAATCTGTCTGAGACATCTAATGTCTTCCAGGGGGACTTTTATCATCATGGTTTTACCACCTCCTTTGGCCTATGACTGGGGACGTCCAAGAAATGACTGGTTGTGGCACTTGGTGCTGACTAGGTGGTGATGAGTCAAAGGTTGGACTAGATGATCTCAGAGGTCTTTTTCAACCCAGATGGTTCTGTGACATCTTCAGAAACATGCTGACCATAGGGTTACACTACCTAGAACTCTAACTCAGTGAAGAGATACACCACCTGTTTCACTGGGGCTTTGCAGGGTAACCATAATTTCTCACACAAGGCTTTCACCACTGCAGGGTGGTGACTTTACTTGGGAGCTAAAACTGAGAATGTGAAGTAATAAAAAAGGTATTACTAACCTGAAGAAGTGACATTAGATTTTGGGGGACTGAAGAGAGGATGGAGAAACCTAGAAGAGATATTAAGATGTAGCAGACCTAGAAGCCCCAGTCCTAGCAATACTTTGTATAGTTTAAGTTTTAGCCTAACGTGATGAAAAAAAGCAAGGAAAGCCATAGTTATTGTCCTAATTCCTTCTTGCTGACTGTACACTACTGCAAGTACTACAGCTGGGTGAGTCATTCAGAAGAAATTGGTAATTTGACATTGTTGACCCATTTCCATTGCACAAAATCACTTGCACCATCATATTTTAATTTTCTTTTTTCTTTTTTTTTTTTTACAGTTACATTTCTGCAAGTCTTTATCAACTTCTGTCAGGGTGCTGACTGCTCATGAATTATTTATTGTTCAGTACATACAGAGCACTGATTTGTCACCAAATCTAGAAGGTGATGTGGAGGTTCATGGGTCAGCTTCAAAATAAAAAACAAGTCAAATTTCTTTTGCTAACTTTAACCTAGGTAAGTTCATATGAGATTCTCAGATACCATACTGATTTCATTAAAAATGTTTTTAACCAAAATTTTATCAGTAAATGTAGAAGAATAATTTTAAAACTGTAGAATCCACAAGAAAAGGCTCTAAGACCACCTTCCTGAAATAAGCCTTTGTGTGAATTTCTATTCTGCATGTGATTGGTGGTCTTCTCAATCAGCACTTTTTGCATAATCTTGGAAATAAAAATGCCTGCCAATAATTCTACATCTAATTTTATAATATTTGTAACCAAAATGCCTGAATAATTTGCCAACAATACTAAAAATATATACATCTCCCAAGCCTTTATTCTTTATAAGCTATAATGGCTACAGCCATCAATTTCAACTCTTATTTTGTACATTACTTCTTTGCCATGTTGCTATCATAATCATAAAATGTGATTGATGTACCTTCATCCACTGTGTCTTTTAGACAGGTTTATTGACTAAACTACAAATGCTCCAACTCAAAGACTGTGTTCCTTTTACAGAGAAATATTTTATCAGCACCTGTTTCAAAATGAAAAATCTACTGTAATTCCATCTCTAATCTGAATAGGGCTTTAGAGTCAGCCTTCAGACAAGATTTCTACAGCTGTGTATTTACTAAAATGTTGCACCTCAAACTCGTTTCATACTTATCCCTTCTAAGAATCTATCATCTAAGTATTTATTTATTATGGCTCTGCTCAAAAGTCAGGAATAATCTTTCACAAACTGTTTTATTTATTTTGCTTTTGAAAAGACAATAAATCACATGCCTAGTTTTTATTGCATATGTAAATATAACTGTATGAGATAATTTGCAGATTCAAAGCAGAACAGCAAATAATTATGATGATAAAATAATGTTGGGAGAGGAATTTTTCAAAGCCAGTTTATTGCTCAAATTATCAGCAAGCAATTTGAATTTGGATGATGCAATAGGGTGGTTTGGCTGTTTATGCTAATAGTGATGACCTGAATTTATTGTCCTTCATGTAAATGGCAAAGTTTCCATAGAGAGCAACTGGGGACAGAAATAAATATGGCCTTAGGTTCTAAAAACATGGGTCTCATTATGTATAGAAGATTTACACCTGACAACTTCAAAAATAGAAAGGATGGTTTTGGTGGGTTTTTTTTCCTGAGAATGGGGATTGATTTTAATTAACCAGATGGAAATCTGAGGTTATCCTTTCCCTTTTCACAGTGTTTATAACAAATGTCACCAGAGTCTTTATGTTAATGTTGATAAAGTCAAGACTATCATATAGCAAATCAACATGGTACAGGTTACAAATGATCTTATTTTTCCCTTTCAGAAAAGCCAGTGTGAAGTTTAGCACAAAATTATCCCATAGAAGTACAATTTCAGTTTAGAGCAACCACCAGGGTCAGTTTTCAGCCTGAGAAGGTCAAGTGCCATTGATCCAGTTCAGCTGGGAGATGAGCTGGCACAGCACAACCCACGGGGTCAGGCAGAAGAAGATGTCGTGATGTGATGGGGACATGAGAACTTCAGCAAGTGGAGGGCGAAAGGAGGAATTTTCCATGGGATTGGAACTGAGAGAAGAAGCTAAAGCAGCACTGTGTGGACTGACAGAAGTCAGCAGCACTTCTGCAATGCAAGGGGGAGTAGAGAAAAGTAGCACTTCACCTGAGATGACATGGGACTGGGATCAAAGATGTGCAACCCCAAGTTCTCTATTTTAAACCACTAGCAAACTCCCTGGAAAGCATGAGACGGTTTAGGTGTTAAAACTTCAGTGTGGCTGAGTCAGACCCATCCCCAACACAGAGTTCAACTGCGTCACCAGGAAAAGCCAGTGTCGCTGCAGGAATTGTAGGAGCACTTTCTGGTTTTGGTCTAGCTGGAAATTTGAACACCTACACCTAGAAGTTTCTGCTAAAGAAAACCAACTTAGCCTGCTGATCAAAGCTTTGGAGGCTTGAACTCAATTTAAATCTTAGCTTCACATTTTTAGTGGCCAAATGCATAGCAAAAAGGATCAGAAGAAGCCAGAGAATTAACCACTGATTATTAAATTAGAGAGAATACTCAAATTTTTCAGTCTCTCAAGTTAATGCTAAGCAGAAGCATGTGGGCAAAGGCACATCCTTTATTAAAAACACTGCACCAAAGTGAAGCTTGATCTATTATTCAATCAATGCTCTTTTGAAGCAAATGGTCATTTTACATCAAACCTTTTTTCTTTTTTTGTTTTGTTTTTAATGCCATGTCTACTGAGGGGGTGGGAGGCACTAAATATCCCTGGACAGTGTTCATGCAGCTGCAATGAGCAAGCAGGGAAAGGAAAGGAACAACAGTCTATTTAAAAAGCCATAGAAGTCACAGTCACAGTAGTGGAGGTTTTTGCACTTTCTGTGGGTGTAAACAGACAAAAGGTCTTTGTTTAAATTTAGTTTTTCGATGAGACCACAAGGAAGCTATTTATATTTCTGGCCACAC
Organism: Myrmophylax atrothorax; assembly: GCA_026770055.1. Classification (NCBI taxonomy): domain Eukaryota; kingdom Metazoa; phylum Chordata; class Aves; order Passeriformes; family Thamnophilidae; genus Myrmophylax; species Myrmophylax atrothorax. The sequence goes on from JAOXXN010000065.1 coordinate 58,490,560, forward strand.
TGGAAGTCCATTTTTGCTGACAATAGAGGCCTCACAGGTATTTCTGCCTACACCTTTATGCAAGGAGAGAAAAGCTACAGGAGGTAAACAGAGCCAGAGACCTGACAGTGCAGAGACTGAGCAGGGAGAGCTGGCAAGACAAATCAGTGAAGAGTTTACAGGTGCTTGTGAGACAAAGGCTGCTGCAAAATAAGTCTCTGTTGGAAAAGAAAGGCATATGACACATAGTTCTGTATTAAAAGAAATAGTCTGGCAATAGTGCAAACTGGAAGTCCGCCCTTCAAAATGAAAAGGCAAAGAGCTCTCAGGGCCTTGCCCATGGTGGTGAAGATGGTGAAGAGGGACAGAAAGCAAAGAAGCTTTAAGTGTGAGAAGAACTCCCTGTCCATGAACGGGAGAGATGGCATTGGTGTGAGACACATGTGGGAAAAGGCAGGAAAGCAGGAGGCAAAACAGAAGGCAGCTTTGTCAGAGAGAATGGACTGGTGGGGAAGTGCATGTGCACACGGTGGGGGCTGCGTGGAGTGAGAGCACAGCAATCGTTTCTGCAGACAAATTGTTTTGGAGCATGAATAATCACAGAAACAATGAATATGCTGAGTTGGAAGGGACTCACAAGGATCATTGAGTCCAGCTCCTGGCCCTGCTCAGGACTATTCCCAAGAATCCCCCCATGTGCCTGAGAGTATCATCCAAATGCTTCTTGAGCTCTGTCAGTCTTGTTGCTGTGGCCACTGCCCTGGGGAACCTGTTCAGTGCCCAACCACCCCCTGGGTGAAGAATCTCCTTCTAGTATCCAACCTAAACCTCCTCTGACACAGCTTAGTCCATTCCCTCAGATCCTGTCACTGGTCACCACCGAGAAGAGATCAGTGTCTGCCCCTTTCTCTTCCCCTCATGAGGAAGTTGTAACTGCAATGAGGTCTCCCCTCAGCCTCCTCTTCTCCAGATGAACAGACCAAGTGCCCTCAGCTGCTCCTCATACAGCTTCCCCTCAAGGCCCTTCACCATCTTCATTGCCCTGCCCTCAAGTGCCTCAAAACT
>JAOXXN010000065.1:58491846-58513892 GCA_026770055.1 Myrmophylax atrothorax
GTGCCTCAAAACTGAGAAGTTCCATTTTTTTCCTTTGGAGAGAGAGAGATCCAGAACTGCAGTTTCCTTCAGACCCTGACCTAGAACAGCCCAGGTGGAAGCACAAGATTCAGGCATTAATCTGGAAAATGCCTCTTCTTTACGATCCAGGTTTGCCACCAGCAGAGAATAAAGCTAGATTAGGAACTGAAGCCCTGTCTGCAAAAATCAAAGGGAAACATAGGAACTTCAGCTGGCTTTGGATTGGGCCGTTGTAAAGGATAGAACATACTGAAATATTGGGAAGTAGAACCCAGGGTTCAATAGTGCTAGTTAAAGGACAGACACAGAAGTACCTGACAGAAAACAATGTTTAACGTGTACAGTTTTGCAGATTATCTGTGCATGCTGTATTTGGCTCACACTACCTTCTCTTACCCTCAGGGCATCAGACTGGCAACAGCACACAGAACAGACTGCCCATTCCTACTCTGGAAAAGTTTCTGATCACAGAATGGCTGAGGCTCTGGGATGGTCTAGTCAAGGACCCCTGCTCAAAACATGACATGGCAGAGCAGGTTGTTGACTGTGCACAGTCAGGTTTTGAATAGTTCTAAGATGGAAATTACACAGCCTCAGTGGGCAATCTGTTTCATCCTTTGAATGCATTCACAGTAAAAAATATATTCACAGGTTTAAACAGAATTTCTTGCTCTTTTGTGCCAATAATGCAAGGTCTAAAATTTCATTCACATAAGAATGGACCATCTTGGCCCATGCTACCCTGACCCTCTTCTCTTCTTCAGGATTTAAGAAGGAGGAGTTGACCAAATGCAAATCTATGTGTTCCCATTAGGAAAGGGTTAGTACTCAGCTAGGGGAACAGAAAACATCATTATGGTCAAACTACACTGTTGATTTTGCAAATAACATGAGATAAGGGACACTGTCCATCTCTCTTGAGGGAGATAATGTGTCCACAGCCGTCTCTGAGCAACTCACTGTTCCTCATCTTCTGTCATGGGGGTAGTAACTATTGTGCTTTACATAATACACATCCCATCCCAGAGCCTCCCTCAGGATGGGGGAGACCAGGGAGAGAAGGTCGCAGCACTACAAACCCCATGTTTCGTTCTAGCAGTATTTCCAGATTCTTTTGACTGTCCAGATTTCCAGAGGAAAGGGGAGGAAGATGGGGGAAAGCAGGACTTTACTAAACAAAACATGTGTGTGAACTGAAAAGTCTAATTTCTGTCACTCCAATGATTATTTACCACAATTTATGGGAATAAAATAGGAATAAGGTATTGAAGACACACTGAAGTACTTAATTTTTATCACACATTAGATGTAATTCTGTCTCCCATACTTCAGTTTTGGATTGCTTGACTAACATTTTCAGGTATATTAAATGTACTTTTGATTTCTAAACCTAAATAAAGTAGTTTCCTTCATGGGATAATAAATGCTTCAAAGCACCATGGAACCTTTTCCCTCCTATTGCCTCACTCTCCAGATCAGCTTTCTCTTTTTCCACATCCATTATGGCCTGGATTCCTGCAGCCAAACAAGAAGACACATTTATTTATTTACTGACTTACTTGGGAGAGAAGTAGCATTTTCAGAAAGCTGGTGTGCTAAACCTTGCAGAATCAGTTCCCACCAGAAAGCACTTTCCCCTAATTTTTGTGCCAGCCTACCCCATTGTGCTTGTGTATTTGGGATAAGGATAAAGAAGAAGAAGAGAAGGGAAGAATCTGCGCCTCTGCTGAAGAATAACACTGACAATCCACCCAAAGAAAGAAATGTAGCATTTTCTTTTCCCACATGCTGTGAAAAACCCTTAACAGTCTGTTTCAACTTGTTCCAGATACATAAGCAGGCCAATAAACAGCTCTTGCTGATTTTATTCCCCTAACTTTAATAATGCTTTAATATAGCCTTGACAAACTTGTGCCTAGGAATTATTTAGAAGCTGCCTCGTGGTCAGGCTTTGTAACTTATTGTTGCTGTATGGTTTTCAATTGTCAACAATTGAATAAGGGCCAATATTAAAATACCTCACCTAAAGAATCTTTTCTTATCATGCCTTGTGATATAAAAATAACTGGGGGGAAAAAAATTCGTTGCATATTTATGCCTTTCAAATTCTCAGATTATTAAAGAACAGGAATGGAGGAACAAAACGGCATCCTCATTGTGTCAGGTCCTTTTATCACCTGGCAGTTTCAAATCAGACAGTGAGATGCATGTGTACATCTCTCCCTTTTTTTTTTTTTTAATTTTTAATAAATGGCTGCTCATTGCGTTTTACCACATTACGTAGTGTCTGCCTTAGAGACTGGCACTTCGCACCTATTGTAGCACTACTGGGGGCAAGATTTCAGATACAGTTTGGTGCATGACTGGAAGAGAGGAGAATAACAGGATTCAAAGACTGGAAGCTGAAGTTACAATATATTCAGGCAAAGAGAAATGAGCAAAATGTATGCTGAGTTTAGACACAGCCTAAGGTAAAATATGCCAAAGGTTACTCTCCTTTCTTTAAGTTCTTTCAATCAAGATTCACTATCTTTTGCATAAGATCTTTTTCTTTAGAGTTCTATCAGAAAAAGGCAAAAGAATATTTGAGAGAGAACCCAAATCACATTTTAAAAAGCCTCAGAGATGCCCCAGCTGAACTCAAACACTGCACTAGACAGAGCACTAGCATTTTGAGGACAGAAGCTAAAAGGGCACAGGCTTGTTAGCAAGGTCTGCAAGTACAAGCAAATGCTGTTCAAAGAATAAAATTCACACTACTTAGTTACACATTGCACAAGGAGTCACACTTTGATACGCTGAATAAGTGATACTTAAAAGTCATCCTTGCTGAAGTCAAGAGGACACATATCAAACTGCTGCACTCTTGGACGTAGGTCTATATCTTGGGATTGCAGGAAAGAGCATTAGGGAAATCAAAATTCAGGCTGAAGCCTTCTGAACTTAGTAACTGACATGTTCATGCTGATTTCAGTCTTCTGTACAGCGGTGCATGTATTAAAAACCTAAAGTCCTTCTGTAGCCAATGACCTAAGAGTTGTAAGGTCAGAAGAAGAGCAAAGAGGACAAAGACTCTTTTGTTCGGCGCTGGAAGTCAAGAGACAACAGGCAGATTTGAATACCAATTCCTGCCTCCAAGGGGGAATGTTATTATTTCAAAGATATGCCAGACCGGGTCATAAAAGACATAGTTCAAACTTTTTCTCAGTGTTTTCTCAAATTTCATGAAGAATGTTCATTTGTATTCAGTCCTCCCCTGAATTATGGCTTAAAAATGAAAACCTGATGAGTGCCCAAACTCTTGAGACAAAGTCCATTCTCTTTAGTGGTCACTTCTCTTTCATAATTTCACCAATATGCCATTTTTCTCCTGTCACATCTTCTCAATAACAAACAAAACCAAGAGCAAATAAAGCTCCCTAACACTTGCTGTATCTCCTGAGTAGTTCTTCATGTTCTGTGTGAGATTTCATGTTATCCTGTCATTTTTCCAGCTTAGCATGGTTCTGATGTTTCTCTTCCCTCCTATTAGGGTGTTACTCCCCAGAGCTCCACGCCCTTCATGTTTCCCCTTAGTGCTTTTACACATATTGGAGCTCATTGGTGATGCTTTCTGGTACTATACCAACTAGCTTGACCAATATTGGCAATAGTTTATTCTCAACTCTTCCTCTTAGGAAATAGAGGAGTCAAAGAATACCTTATTTTATATAAACAAGAGCAACATCCTTAGTTTTGGAATAGAGGGAATTGTTAAAGATGAGAACAGCTTTGACTGTCAGTAACCATCCTGTTAGTGCATTTTGGTCTCTCTCCACGTCAGTGGTGGTGGTGGTGATCCCTCACATCTGCTCCTCAGTATGTTCCCACAACCCAGAGAATACCTGAACATTCCCTGTGTCATTACAGGAAATGCACAGCACTATTTTACAGACTTTTTTCCACTGGAAATGTACCAACCCTTGCAAGAACTTACACCGCAAGCAGAACTAATCTGTTATCCTGATTTCGAAAGTCTCGCTGTTCTCCAATCCCTACTCCTGTTACAACCCCCAAATTTAAAACCAATTCTCCCATTGCTAAGCAGAATGGAGAGTGACTCTTTCCCTTTGAAAGCCACAAGCAACACTTCTGCATACGCAACCATGTAATATTTCAATTTTCCATCTAAACCAGTTTTTGTCAGCAATAAGCCATTAGCATCCCTTTTCTCCAAGGAATTCAAGCTTATAATCAGCACATTTAGCACCCACACAGCTTTTGTTGCTGCAGCAACCCCTCTGCTCTCATTCCCTACCCCATACTTACTTTAATCTCAAGTTTTACTAATTAGTACAGTGTTCTATCACAGTTCTCCCTGATATCAAAATCCATCCCTGTAACTCACCACTTCCACTCATTACAGACTTTACTAGCCCAGTAGGGTACAAGCCCAAGGAGGATTTGTATGACTGACCAAGATTCAGATCTGGAAAGTCAAGTGACTACAGCACATAGAGAAGAGAAAGGAAGAAAGAAGTTACTTTCTAATATTTGAGTTGCCCGTGACTGTTCACAGAGGCTTTAGTATCAATGCAAGTGGGTTGGAATGGGAAAGCAATAACTTAAGACACAAAACACTGAAGATCTTCTGGGTTTAATGGACCCACTAATGCTTATTCACATCTCTTGTTAGCCTGATCTCCACCTACTGCCATGTCTAGAGGGCATTACTTCTGTGCACTGGTCCCAGTGGGCCAGACCACAGACACACACCCGAAGTAAAAGGTGATGAAGGAAGAAGCCTGTTCACTCACCTGCTGGAGTCTGTGAACACTCCCAGCCAGAACCAGAGGCTCTGTGAGGGCCCAGAGGTAAGCTCTGACCTACAAAAACCTGCCTGAATTGAGATCTGTATACTTGAGAGATTGCTTCACTCCCCAAGAACAGCAGAGCTGGCCAGAGTTGCCCTGCCAAACCCAGTATATTGCTGGCAAAAGCCTCTGGAAGGGCCCCACTTCCTTCCCCAGTGTCGGAATCAGGTCCTGCACCACTGCCTGCAGTGAGCAAAGCCAACCTTTCCAAGCAGGCATTCACTCAAGGCTAGAGCCTGACATGTCTTTGGAGAAACAAAGATCTGAGAAGTTTCTGCAGTAACACAAATGTGTCAAAGAGCTTTCTCACACAGGAGAGCAGATGCTGCTATTTCTGTCTTATAGCCTTAGACTGTAGCCAAGATTTTTCCTAGGCAGAGCAGGGCTTTGGGATGCCTCTGCTGTGGAAGATCTCTTAAAGAAATGCATTATTATGGAAGTGATAAGCACTGCTTCCCAGGGAGGCAGCAGCACTCATCTCAATGCACCTGTGAGAGATTCCAGAAGGGTACCTGGATCTGTATTTTAAATGGTACTGAGAGATGAAAAGAACTGAATATACAGATCTATACCTGGATCAAACATATTCCAAGAACATTATTTCATCTTTCTATCAATTTAAAGGGTTCATTTTCTAGGAAGAACACTGATATATTTGATAGAAAAGGACAATTACTTCACAACACTTTACTGATATTTTATGGTGAATATCCCTTCAGCCTAATTTCTCCAGATACAAGCATAACTGCAAGGAAAATTTACTCAAATATTAATTAAGCACTTCGTATAACACATTGCTGTGTTAAACATCCCTCATGTTTTTTAAACGTATTTTCAGAGATGCGTAGTCTAACAGACTACAATTAGCTTAATGAGATTTAAATTGCACTAATGGACCTCATTAGGAGGAAAAAAAGTTATGAAGTCTTCAGCAGTTACTCAAAGGCTTGTGTCAGCATAAGGAGACAAGGTTCTTGAGCTTCATCCATAGTCAGTAAAGAGAAATAGATTCCTGTAAAGAGAAAGAGACAGTCCAAGAGCCTAATTCAGATACCCTGATTCAGCCTCAGAGGATCATGTCTCTTACAATCAACTCTGAATGAAGCCTAAAGAGGCCACCTTCCCAGAAAGAGAATACCCTTTGTGGTTACCCAGAACCCTCCACAGCTACTTATAAATATTTTAGGATCTTCACTATTATTTGAAAATGTGGTATGGAAAGAGGTATGGAGATGAACTGGATGAAATTCATCAGTATACTAATTTTCCATAGAACAGCAGTGTCCAAAGCAATTAAAAATGTGATTTTCTGTATTTCATAAGTAGACTGTGAGGTCCAGTAATGGAACTCCTTGTGAAACAAAAGACACTGTCTTGAGCCAGATTTCTGGTTGAATCTACTTGGATAGAGCCTGAAATGAATGCATTACACCCAGTCAATAGCAGGAATAGAGAAAGTAAGGCAGAGAGCAGGAACTGCAACACCAAGCTCAAAGCTTTCTCCTACACTCCTGGTTATTTTAAGAAAGTAAAGATTTTTTTTTTCTTCTTTATAGTCATTATAGAATATTTCAGAAATGAGTAGGGAAGTATTTTAATGATTGAAAGGTTTGCTAAGCTGTTCTACAAAGAGGAATTTACTACTATTTAGGGAACAAAGCATGACAAAGATTGTAAATAGGTGCAGTTTGGTATATAAGCTCTAATAATATATTATTACATGTCTATCAGAGCTGAAGTTTCCTGAATAAAGTTCCTTATGGTTGTAAATGGCAGCTATGAAGAACTAAACATTCCCATGTCTCTTTTGCAGTGATAGCCTTTTTCTCCCTTCTGAACCTCACCTAATGACCAAGAGCCCTCTGAATTATGTACCACTGTTTCACCTTCCTCTTTGGAATGCAGTGCCTTCGGGCTTTGATCCACAGTTTCAGTTGGTTTTCTTTTTGGTTTTGGGTTGGTTTCTTTTTCCCACGCTCTGACTGGAGGTCTGCTGCCTTCTGCCAAGGCAAAGACAAAAGCTGCCTGTACCATGTCATGTGTGATCCATTAGTCACACCCCAAATCCTCACTGCTGCATTGAAGGACATGGTCTTTTCCTTCTGACCATTGCATTGGTGGCAAGGGCTGCCTTTGAAGATGGGCTGAGAGAGCTGCAATTGTTCACCCTGGATAAGAGAAGTCTCCAGGGAGACCTTAGAGCACCTTCCAGTACCTAAAGGGGCTCCAAAAGAGCTGGAGAAGGACTTTTGACAAAGGCATGGAGTGACAGGATGAAGGGGAATGGTTTCAAACTGAAAGAGGGCAGGATTAGATTAGATATTAGGAGTAAATTCTTTGTTGTGAGTGTGGTGAGGTACTGGCCCAGGTTGCCCAGAGCAGTTGTGGATGTCCCATCCCTTGAAATGCTCAAGGCCAGGCTGGATGGGGCCCTGAGAAACCTGGTCTAGTGGAAGGTGGCCCTGCTCACAGTAGGAGGGTTGGAATGAGATGATCTTTATGTCCCTTCTAACTCAAACCTTTCTATGATTCTATGACTTGCAAGCAAATGGCCACTATCTAATTCAAAATGTCAATATATTGTCCTTCTCCATTTAGCAATAAGAAAATTAGTAACACTTCTTTGGTACTGCTTAGGCCTTTCCAACCCACTTTGTACCCAATCCTTATTACATTGAGAAGGCCAGGACCCTTCCTGTCCCCTCCTCTGCCTCTGAACTTTCCTATGGCACTTTCCCAGTTGATGTCCTCTTAGAAACCTGGCACACCCAAACCCAGTACAAAAGTGACTGTCTTTCTCCTGCTATTCTAGTGGCTTACATGTTTCCTCAGTCAGTCCATATTCTCTTCCTTGCCTTCCAATGCCAGACTCAGTTCCTAAAAATTATGAGCGTAAACACCCAGTTTTTGAAGGAATCTGTCATAACCCTGAAATCTATTTTTTTCCTTTTTCTTTTCTCTTTTTAACAGCATGCCAACATTCTGTTTGGTTTGTTACTTTGAATCCCACTAATAGCTTTATCAGACTTTACATTACGGTAAAAATGTTGTTACAGTAAAGACTGCCTGTAGAGGGAAAAACAACACTTATACCATGTTTTGTTTGGTTTGAGGATTCTGTTATTGGGGAGTTTTTCGCTTTGGTTTTTTTGTGTTTTTTTTTTTAATTACTAGATGAAACAATCTAATTGTAAAAATAGACAAGCTTGTTGGCACTCTTAGTAGGAAAGGACATGACCCTGCCATCTGTCTGCTTAGAAAGATCTAATTATTTCTTCAGTTTATTAGCTTATTTCTCACACTGATAACCCCTTGCCTGTTAAGAAGGACCAAAGCTCTTAGAGAAGTGTGTTCACATAAACCAAACAAACTGAGTTAATCATCCTTGCAAGAATTTGTTTAAACTAACTCCATCCTAAACCCCAGCGTGTTAGAAACACGATTAGCAGCAGGCAAGATGCCACATCCTCTTTAGAAACAGCTCCAAACCCACTTTTCATCTTCATGTTTACTTATTACCTACGTATTGGGCACATAATGTGAGAGATACGGAATAGTCAACTGGTTAAGTGCATTAGTTTGTGTCACAGTGATATTAAATTCTGTTTATTTAATTGCAGCAATATTCTATAATTAAAAAATAGTGCACAATGTTTTGTATATATATTAACAAGTTCCTTCGCTTAGTCCAGAAGGATCCCAATATAAACAAGCTGGTCCTTTGAAAAAGTTGCCTGAATTCCAGACTTGTCACTTCATAATCTCTCTTATTCTATTCCCTAATTACTAACTCATACATTAAATATTTTATTAGGTATTAGCCACATAAAGGGTGACTTAGTTCTGCCATGTATTCCACTTCATAGCAATATTAAGCCTCTGTCTTTCTTTACTTTTTGAAGATTTGTAGTTAAAATAGTAAGCTATGAACTACTTTTTTCTCTCTGTAAATCCATCTGTTTCCTGAGAGAAACAGTTATAATTTGTTCATCTAATGTTTTGCCAGTTTTAAATTACATATTGCAAGATCTAGTGACTAAGATTAGTGTTATGAAATTTTAGGAAACAATACCTTCTTCACATATTTCCCCACATTAAGCCAAAGCTACAACTGTAAGGTCAGACTTTGGTTTCTTCTTAATAAGAAAGAAAAGTTATGTGCTCCCAAGTTTCAATACTGTTGTGTTTAAAACATTGCTATCACTTGTGTATCATTTGTACATCACAAAGAATGATCAGAAAGAATCCTCGACAAATACACACAGACAACAGTACCAGTGGAGACATCTCCAGGGTGTGAGAAATCTGAATTGCTCTCCTGAGCAGAGGTGCTTGTGTCTATCTTGTGTGGTAGCAGCTCATGTGCCAGAAATGCCCAACTGAAGGAACCTGGAAGGGACTTTAACTGGAAACAGCCTGTGTGGGCCTAGGAAGGTTGACTTGCTCTCCAGCACAGCTCTAATACTTCAACAGGAGGTGAGAAACCTTTACAGCACTTGCTTAGCATGTTTGGCAAATCTAGTGATGACAGCAGGGTTTTGCTGTGCATACAAAGTCAGTTAAAAGAACACAGGAAATGCCTAAGTAAGAACATGGGAGTCAAAATGCAACCTACAAAGGGTCCTAAAAGCACCATCTGAAAACCTTTTCTAGTTTTTCCAGGGTTTAAAACAGATCTATAGAGCAGAAGAGCATTCACAACAGAAACAGCATTATCTTTTCAATTGAAGAAATGCAAGTTCCCAAAATGCTATTTCTGGCTCAAAACACTACCTTTTTATTGGTAATACTCTGAAGTTGTAAAATGGGCAGAATTTTACCGATGGCAGAAGTTGCGTAAGTGTGAAAAATAAAAAGTCCTCATTGAGATTGCAATGCCACAACAGTTTAGTCAAAAGATTCCCCCCAAGTACAGAAAAGCTTTGAGTCCCAGAATGCATCACATCATCAGGAAATATACCAAGATCTTGACCAGAAAGTCAGAAACCAGATGGAAATGGTCCCAGGAAATCAGCTTACTTCAAACAGATTGCGAAGAAAATGCAAGGATCTGGTAACACAACCTGGATGCAGACATTAGTTAGAGGGTTAATGCTGAAGCAATTAATGCTTCTACAGAGGATGCAATACTTCAGGCATGTTTTGTTTTCTAGTTATTTGTAGGATTAGCTGTTCTTGAATTAGATCTCCATTTCCTACTGATAATTCTGAGAGGGAGCATTTTGTCTATATGGCACCAAGCACAAAGAGGGTCCTAGAAGGAACAAATCCAACTAAGCACTAAAAAGTACAATGTCAAGAGGACCTGTGCACAGGTGAAAGCATTCTCTTCAGGGGTTTGTTTAAATAGGTTGAACAGACATCTTCAGAAAATGGTTTGAGCAAAGTTAAGTATCCAGAGGGTTCTCACAGTTTTAGAGTTCCAATTCACTGAGTATCAAGTCAGTGTTAAACTGCTGTTGCCATCTTATTCATTCTTTCCCAAGGGTCAAGCCCATGCTTGTTTTCCTCTACTGGACTAGAGACCAAAAGGCCTCTCCCTAAAACAGCCAGTCCTGGGAAGGGTTGAATTTCAATATGAGAGTCAGTTGTGGCTCCGTGTGCACAGGGTCTAAGTGGAGAGGTAAGGCAGGAGAGGAGACAGAGCTAAGGTGCTCTTCATGTGAGGTCAGACCCAAGACAAGGGTATGAGACTTTCGCTGCCCAGTTTCAGTGAACTCTTCCCTCATTGTCTTTTAGCACTAGGATAATTCCAGGGACATTCCAGGAAAATGAAGACTTCTTGGCTAACCAAGATAGCAATCAAACACAAACACATTAAGGGAGCGTAAGTGACAGAGCTGCTAACTGGCAGTTCCGTGTAGCCTGCTATGGTAACAGGAGTTCAGCTACTGCTATAACAAGGATAGCATTACTGACAGATCCCCCGCACGCAGGATCCTGAAATCTTGACCCCTGTGAAACCAGTGGGTGTCTGTCATTAAGTTAAGTGGGGATGCGACTCCGTCAGAACACGCTAATGTTTCTTTTTTTATTCTCCCATACACATACACATGCACCCCTTCCTTCAGAAATACTCAAGTCTCACAAAACCCTCCTTTTCTGGATCAGTCACACATAGAGTACCAAGACCAAGAAATGTCCTTCAGCAATCTGCTTTCTATGTAGGGCTTACAGAAATAGGGCCCCCCAGTCTTTCTGGATAGCAGCACATGCATCCCCGTGGTTTGCCAGAGGGCTGTCAGCTGGCCAAAGGCAACTCCTAAAAAAGCTGCAGCCTCCTCTGCTTGTTGGGGCAGGTAAAATACACAGAGACAAAGTGAAGTGGTTGACAAGACTGGGCCATCTTGCAGGTGAAAGCTCTCTGTGTCAGGCTTTGTTAATCCAAAGGTGCTGCCTGTGGTGCAGCTCTGCTGGCAGCATCACTTCTACTCCTCAAACCCTACAGGGAAGCCCAGGTGATGATAGTCATGAATGACTGCCAACAGGAGACAAGCTGCAACACTGGACACAAAGCTAACACAGGGAAATAGAGAGTATCTAGAAGACTCAGGAGTAAGGTTTGTGGCCTGACAAGCCCCTTTGGGTGCCCCAAGTAGTGGCTACTCTAGTAGTTGCTCTTTTCTCCTCAAGCTACCTAAGCATTGACTCTCCCTACCAGGGCTCTGGCTTGCTCCTCCAAGCCACATCTGGCATGTCCTTAGTGCCACCACTGCTGGCTTTCCCAGAAGACCCTCTGGGCAGGACCACAACACAGACAGCAAAGCAGAGCTCCCTTACTGAACCGTGTGTTTTCCACTGCTGGCTGTACCAGAAGCACTACTAGGAACCAGCTAAATAAGACACAAATATACCTGCCACCACAGCAGACAAGTGTGGGTAAACTTCTGCTCACTGTCCCCACGTAAGCTACTGTCTACTCTTTGTGCTTTAAATCTAACCCTTGCATAAAAGCAACACGAAGAAAAACTGTCCGTCCTTCAATCAGCAGCTCTGAAGCATTTGAAATCAGTGGGGGGAAAAAAAGGATGTTTTTATTTCTGTCAATCCCACACTGAGGGATGCCAGAAAGGCCATTACAGAAGCGTAGTTTAGTGAAAGTGGACTATAAATTTAAAAAACCCCCTCTGAATCCAGCACCCTAAAGCTGAGCTGGAGACAGCAGCCCTCTCCAACTACTTTTCAGATGTACAAATCACCATTTATAACACAGACAGTTTCTACAAGAGAAAGTATAGCATTTTTGCTTGGCAGATTCTAGAGGGAGTTTATTATTGACACAGCAGCTGCAATTAAGTGAATTATATAGAGAAGTGGCTTAAATATTACACAATTCCAACATTAAGACAATGAGTTATCCAAAGAGCCTGTTGTGAGCTCAGATCAGATCCTGAGCTGCTTTATGGTAAAACTCTAACCTTTGATTTTGAAAGCTGAATTTAAGTCCAGATCTTCCCATGCTCTGACAACATAACAACAGAATCGATTTCATGCCCTCCTCAAACCTGCAAGGAACCTGTTTGTAGAGTATTGTTCTAAATCTGATCATATGCCTTTTGAGGTCAAATGGAAGCTTTGTGTTGCTTCCAAATTCGGTATTGTATCAGTTCTAATAAAGAGCAGCCAAACCAGGAAGCTCAATATCTGATTTTATCATCCTGCACCTGTCCAACACTGTGACACAGACAGCACAGAACTGGAGGTTATCACCAAACATGTCAGATAACATGAGTGGAGGAAACCTCTCACCTACAGAATTTAAACTTATTACTTTGCTAAATACAACACACAACTATTTTTTATAAATCAATATGTTTCTAATAAAAAAATAAGCCATTTTTCTTTTCCTTGCAGAAAAATCAATTGAAGAACACAGCAACAACCAAATTGTCTGCTTACAAGCAGGCCAGGATCCTGTGCCATTTTGTCTCTGATCTCAGTGGTTTTTATCATCCACAAAGCACATCCTGTAAAGGAGTTCAATCCATCTATAATAGACTGACTTTGTTAACACAAACCATGGATTCACAAAAACTGCCAATTTTCCTCTAGACATGGTCCCAAAGCATATGCTTTTGACAGCAATGTCTTCTTTAATCCAGCAGTGATTTAATTTTCCTATTTCAAATTCAAACCTCTGTCAGTCTCTTTTGGAAGACAAGCATTTCTCTGTCACCATTGCCATTCTTGCCTTCATTCCCAAACAGAATTAAACTTACAGAACAGATGCCACTTGGCAGCAGGTCTATATACATATCTCCCCCCAAAGTATTGAACCCCTTAGTCAATTTGTCACAAGAATACAGTATCTCAAAACATATTGAGTCCTACAGTTTCAGTAAGTACATGTTTCAATAATAGAGAAGAAAGATCCCAAAAAAGTACTGCCTTAACAGGAGCTCATTTCTTGTTAGACATCAGAGAACTGGGAGAGACACTGATTTTGCAGAATATCAGAAATATTTCCTAAAATATTAAAACTTCACCTTCTGTTTCTATCTTCTTTGCCACTGAAGAACTCTCCAAAGGATGACAGCCTTAAAGGTGTGGCCATGGGGAGAGAGAGGGAAGTTATCCATCCCTCTGTGCCTCTATCCATCCATCCATAGGAAGTCAATCCCTTCCTTGCATCACTATGGTTGTTCTTTACCTGTGATACTTTATCCACACCAGGAGTACACAGAGTGCAATGGATAAAAATCACTGTGCATCTATTTGAACTTTCACTGTACTTGGATATCAGCACAGAAAGAAAATTCAACTTCTGGAAGGCAGAAATATTCTCATCACTGTGCATGTCCAGCTGGGTTCAGTCCTGCCACAGGACCATTCTAAAATCCAGAGCTTCTCCACTGCTAGATCACAACATAAATGAAGAGGAAACTGGTCCTCTGTCTGCTGTGGATCTTTGATATTTTCTCAGTTCTGATGCCTGCCAGAAGGCAGCAAATTGTGCAAGCAGAGTAACCTGTAAGATAAAACCTGACACAGACTGCAGCATAGACCCAAATCCAGAGATCTGCCTCTACCCCGTTGGTGCCCAGACTTCCCTCTGAAACTACAGGTTAATTTGGGACTTGGACAACTGATGTTTAATTCTCCTGCACAAATAGGAGCAATTTCACTATAAGTCAGGAAGAAGCCTACCTCGAAACAGTCCCTTAACATTTTATTTCCCCTTCATTTTGAAGAAAAAGGCCTAAATTTCTCTTTGGCAGAAGATGTAAAGAAAGCAAAGGTGAGACCTCTTGTGCTCCAGCTCTGATTATACAGACCTATCTGAAAAAGAAGGATGGGTGCTATCAATGCATCTATAGATACAGGAGGAGAATGCTTTTGCATCTACTGACAACCTCACCATATTCAACATTTTGACTCCTGAACAGCGACTGGCATCTCTTTGCAATTCAGATCAAAATGCCCACCTTCCTGAGTGCTGCAAGGTGTTTGCTAGTAGGAAACACTAAGGAGGGTGGTTTGCTGTGCTTTAAATCACACTCTGTATGACTACAAGCAGCACAGAAAAGGCAAGTACTGCTCACCACTGCTCTCAATCCAAGAGCCAAAAGCTGGCAGCAGGCAAGTAAATAAACAGGAGCAGTTCTCAAAACAGTTTAAAATTAAACCATGAGATGTTCTGCCCCTGGAGCCACATATATCAGAAAGAGGCACAGAGTTCAAGAATCCGCTAGAAAATTTCATGGAAGGAAAATCCACCCTGGACTATTAAAGATGAAGACATCACATGGTTAAGGGACAGTGAGGACTCAGGATAACTTTCCCCTGAGCATCTGCTGCCAGAGGCAGGATGGTGAGCTAGACTGTCCTTTGGTCCAGCACAGCCAACTTCCTCCTCTTTCCTTGGTTTTCCATTTTAAAGTTTCTGACTCCTGGTCAGACATGGAGGATGTGGAAGTACATTCTCAGGTACCTGCCTCAGCTACTGACTAAGGCATTCTGAGTTAGCCATCGCACCGATGACCTCAAGCCTTGAGGGGGAAATTTAGGGCTGAGTTTTAAAGGGCACCCCCTACAAAGCAATCTGAAGAAAGCATGTGACTAAAGACCTTCCCATATGGTGGTCCCAACCACTGATGTTACTACTTGCTAGTAGTGTTTGCAGACCACAGTGATCCCCTCTAACACAAGCAGGTAGCTTGGGGGTACCTTTAGTCAAAGACAGATTATTTTGGTTCCATCTAGGCTCATAAGCTTCTCTGCACTGTTTCAGCATCAGCCTGAATAAAAATTAAAATTGTCCCTGTCTCCCACTGGTTTAATTGCTACTCTGGCCATAAGTCAGTGAAATAGGACATCAGAGCTAAAACACATGGTTTTCACAGTTAAAAGATGCAGGCAGGAGGGGGGAAAGGCAGTCAACTTCCCTTGACAAAGCAGCAAAAGACCATAGAAAGTGCCAGCACAGAGAGAGACAGGCAACCTCACTGCAACAGGCTGTCACAGGCAGAATGCTGCAGTATAATGTTCACTGGAAGGCACCAGTTCCCAGAGGATGATCTGCCAAAGTCTCATTTCAGGTTAGGTATAACACACATGTGGACATGGACACACATGTATCAGAGTCCCTACAGAGGCTTTTATTAACTCACATCCAAGTTTTGACATGCAGCAGGATGCTTATTTTTTAGGGCCAAACTATGCTAACATGAGCCAAGAGGGCACTGGGATACTCAGTTACTGTTTCTGCATGAACCTCTACCTTGCTTTCACTGTGATAACCTCCTGGCTTTTCAAATAAAGTCTTCCCCCTCTCAGTCACTGGAATTAATCTGCTAACACAAAGCCTAACCAGGAATAAAACCAAACAGCAAAATGTCTTGTGATTTCAGGTATTGTCTGCCAGTTGCATCCAGGCACTAAAATTCAGCAGACAAACTACTGCCCCTCTTCCACAGTACCAAGTTTAGCCCTCAAAAACACAATTGGAAAACACAGATGATTGCAAAGTGTAGAAATAATGCCAAATGTAGAGCTGAAAATAACCTAATTGGGCTTAAAAATACAGCACCTAAACTCAAAGCAAAACCTTTACACCCCATTGCTGCCAAGTGTTTCTATATCTGATCACTGGACTGAACAGACCTTGCATAAAAACTACATTGTTTAGAAGTGCCATCCTCTGGCTGGCAGATGCTCATTTCTTCTCAAACCAGAAGACATGATACAGGAGGGCATCTAGAGGGAAAACATCCTGTAATAAGTTGCTGTGCTCAAAGGCATAATTTCTGTAATGCTGCTTAGCAGAACAGCCCAGACTAAATACCACCAGCGCTGTCGCCAGTCCATATTCACTTGGTACAGATCTGGTTTATTCTTCTGAAAAGCTACACGACTAAAACAGAGTTCCTTTGCTGTTTGTTCATTCTTGCACAAATATTTATAACATTGCTGAGCAAACCCACATACCAATAGTATATGCTATTTAGATTTCCACAAAGAAAACTTCAGATGCAGGAAATGTCATCTGTATCCTTCTCCCTCTTCAATACAAAC
Source organism: Myrmophylax atrothorax (assembly GCA_026770055.1). NCBI lineage: Eukaryota > Metazoa > Chordata > Aves > Passeriformes > Thamnophilidae > Myrmophylax > Myrmophylax atrothorax. Next base: position 58,508,235 of record JAOXXN010000065.1, read on the forward strand.
ACAGTGTTACCAAATTCTCTCCCTTAATAAAGCCTATTATTATGTATGAACTTTCAGGCTGAATGTGAAATAAATCATATAATTGCATTTTTTATTAAATATTATATCTGAATATCCAAAACCTGAAGTAGTTAATAATGCTCTCAGCAAATAAATTTTTATGCTATTAGGAAATGAAAGCAAATTGATCTAGGATTAAAGTACTAGACTACATTTCTTTTAAGGTCTTAATTAGAAGTTCATTGATTTTTCTATAGCGCCATAGAGATGTACAATAAAAAGGTTTTGCAAGCAATACACTCCTGGTACTTGCAGCACCAATAAAAAATGCAACTGTGGTGCGTGCGCCATTATGGTAAGTGGAAATTCATATATGAGGTATTTTTGACATAAAACATTGAAAATAAAGGTAGGTGAAAGGTGGCCAAGAGCAAAAAAAGGATCATTATGCCTATTTTATGAGCAAAAAACTGACACAAAAAGTTTAGAACTAGGTAATCTTCTCAAGCTCGACAAATCTACATCAACTGTACTCAGTTTCAAAGCCACTCACATTATTGCTCTCCTTATTATCTCTCAGATTAATCAAAAGCCCAGAACTACCCGGGAGCCAGTCTACAGTGGTTATCATTTCAAACCCCAGCACCTCTTACATCATGCATCACACCCTCTCTCACATTGCTAATAGAAGCTCCCTACAGCCTTCCAGAGAACCTCTTTGAGCCTCTTCTCCCTCTTTGTGCTGCACCACCTGGGGAGGGTTGCAGAAAACAGGCACAAGCACTTCCAAACTGTCTTTCTGTAGCCAGTCAGCACCTCAGCTTAGTCCACAGAGAATTTGAGGCAGAAATGTTCTTTTTGTGTCATGTCACAGCAGTAAGTGATCCACTTTATCAAGTTTAGTGTCTATCCACAACTGGTAATGAGCCTTCCCCCAGCTCACTGTGCAGTAAAGCAACATAAAGGAAGTTTATATTTGCAGATAGAGTTCCTTCTCCAATTTTCAGCATGTTTAGCAAAGAGGATAGATATGCATTGTACCTTTCTCTTCCATACATCAACTGATGACCTAGCCTGTCAGTCCCACAAAAAGCATCTGGGACTAAGTCAATGCTCTAGCAGAGAGCTGTGCACTAGCTTGCAATTTGCTCTATTTGCTGAGGTTCTGGCTCTTAGGGAGTCTTCAGGTGTACATTCACATTTGCACAAGTTAATATTCATTCCTAATGGAGAGATGTTGTCTTGCCAACCAAAAAAGGAGTGGCTCAGAGATTACAGTTGCTTCACTTCCTCTGTGTGCTTTACAAGCCAAGAAATTAGCTGATAAAACTTCATGTTTTAAGAGTAAAACCTGCATAACTTTACATTCAGAGTTGGGATAGGTTTTGGGGTGACCTAGGACATGCTGATGGTTTTGTTAATAGCATATTGGAGTATTTAATCTCCTGCCTCAGAAGGAAGTATCATAGACTACACAAAAAGCAGCTGAAAAGAAGAGAGACTCCAGAGATTCTGTTCTCACAGAATCACAGAAACATTTGAGTAGAAAAAGACAGTTAAGATGATCAAGAATTAACCCAGCACCACCACTACATGATGTCCACAAGTGCCACATCTGCACAATTTTTAAAAACTCTCAGGGATGGCGACTCCATCACTTCCCAGGGCAGCCTGTCCATGTTTGACACTCTTTCAGTGAAGAAATTCTTCCTAATATGCAGTCTAAACCTTTTCTGGCACAACTTGAAGTAATTTCCTCTTGTCCTGCCACTTGTTACATGGGAAAAGAGGCCAACCCCCACTGGGATACAACCTCCTTTCAGGTAGTTGTAGAGTGATAAGGTCTCACATCAGCCTCCTTTTCTCCAGGCTAAACACCCCCAGCTTCCTCAGCTGCTCTTGTGCTCCAGACACTTCCTCGGCTCCATTGCCCTTCTCTGGATGTGCTTCAGCACCTCAGTGTCTTTCTTGTCATGATGGGCCCAGAACGGAACCGAGGATTTGAGATGTGGCCTCACCAGTGCCCAGCACATGGGGACAGTCACTGCCCTGGTCCTGCTGGCCCCACTATTTCTGATACAGGCCAGGATTCCACTGGCCTTCTTGCCCACCTGGGCACACCTGGGCTCATGTTCAGCCTGTCAACCAGCACTCCCAGGGCATTTTCCACCAGCAGCTTTCCAGCCCCTTTCCCCCCAGACTGAAGCACTGCCTGAGGTTGTTGCGACTCAAGTGCAGGACCCAGCACTTGACCTCGCTGGACTGAGGCCAGTTGTATGAGGTTCACCGATGCAGCCTGTCCAGACTGCTCTGTAGAGCCTTCCTGCCCTTCAGGAGACCAACACTTCTGCCAGTCTTGAGGATTTGTATAGAATGGAACAGAAATCTGAGTCATAAACCAAGATTCAAGGGCTACCATTGAATAAAAAAAACAAAATAAGCCTCTGGGTTTTATTTCTAGCTTTTTATCTCATTGCTCAAACGCAGGTGGGCTTAGAAAATATATTTTAGCTGTTTGATATCTTAATTTATGCAGACAAGCTCGTTGGCTCACACCATACTGAAATGCTTGTGCTGTTTGAAAATAGCAAGAAGTTGCCCATTTGAGAAACCATCAGACTGAGCAGGGCACTGTTCCCCCCTCAGTGACTTTGAAGAACACACATTATAGCAAACAGCTTCTTTGCTGGAGCTATTAGTTTTTTCTCCTTCTGGTCACAGTATGAGCAACATTCATCTCTGCTCCTCTAGGTACCACAGTACTGCAGCACATTCCAAAATTAATTCAACCCTTGGGCCAGGTTCAGCTAAACTTTTCCCCAAAATTGTATTCAACCCAAACCCAGTTACAATCTGAAAAGGCAGAGCTATTGGAGGAATAAGGTGAAGTTGGACAGGAATTGTCCAACAGACTGTGTTTCCAAATCTTGCACACTGGTAGCTGGGCAAAAATTCCAAACCAATAAATAAAACACAAGTCACTTCAGTATAGGAAAAAAACCACAAACAACAGTACCAAAGAATTATGACCTAAGCAAGCCTGCCCATGTCTGCAGGCTGGAATGGCCAGGACAGACCTCAGGCAGTCACAGCACAAAGCCAGCAGCATTTCACAACACGAGGGCATGGATGACTCAATCCATACACTGGCAGGCTGCACACTGCCAAATTTCCTGGCAGCTGCCTGACAATCTCGTGGTGGCCAGACATGGCATTGCTGCCAGGAGAGGTGAATGCTGGGCCTTGTAATACTTCCAAGAACATTTCAAATGAGTGCTGTGCTGACTGTCTCTCAACTGCTATGGGAACATCAGAATTACAGCAACAGCTTTCTTTCTGCCTGCCACATCAGCTTTTGCAAGACTTTTGCCTTCATTTCTGATGATTCACTATTTGACAGTGATGGGAGGGATCATAAATCTGTTAGTTCTCATCAACACTGGCACCCCTGTGATAGCCTCAGGTTTGGAAACCCTCCTGCCATTAGGAGATGAGCCTTTCATGAAATATTAAAGTGTTTGCTTTTCATATGCACAGTGCTCCCATGCTAAGTAAAATGCCTTTGCCATTCATATCCCAGTATCTTTCAAAGGAATACATTTAGAGGACAAAAACTGAGCATACATTTGGCTCCATTTGGGCTGCAGAAACTCCTTTCCTATTCCAGGTGCCATCAGTAGAAACTAATTTGCAACAGGTAGAATTGCTTCAGTCTCACCGTCCAGAGAAGAGTGTAAGAGAAGATTCAGAGGGCATGAATCTGACTGCTGTCACATGAGCTTTGCACAGGGAAAGAAGGTCTCTTCAGCCATCACTCAGTGGACACTAAGGCATCCTTTGGTATAAGCACATCCCTAGTGCTGACCAGCATCTTGCTAATCCATCTAGGAAATTAATAGCCCCTTTCCATCACGCGTCTCTCAGCTGTGTATGACTGCAGGACAACTTAAATTGCCAATTAAACCAGAGTAAACATCTGAACCTCCTTGATTTTGCCGATATAAGCACATAATTTAAGGTACCATTTCATTCCTTTTGCCTGTGACCAGCAGGGGAGCACGACCACCTCTAAGATAGTGACTGCAGTTCTTTGCTGTGCCCTCCCCAGGACAAGCAAGAGACACTGCAATGTCCATGTGCTACAGCAGTTCACAGCACAAGAACATCCTCTCACAAGAGGGCACATGCAGGCCAGCTATTTGTTTAGGTTTACATTTAGAAGTTTTAAACCTGAGCATAAACAGTATGACTAGAAGGGTGCATGGAAAAAAAAACCCAGAGCTTAAAACAAAAAGAACAGATGGAAACTGCAGATCCCCTCAGAGCTGATGTGGAGACTAAGCCTTTGGGGCAGGTGAGGCCCATGCTATGGTTGGGTCAACACGTTTTGGGCATTTTTCAACTGTAGGAGGTAGCTGGCAGCTATACCTTGCAAAATATTCACTCCAGGGCTGAAAAAATTAAACAAAAACCTGTCAGCTTTTGTCTAGAAAACTAGAGTTGAGTTGGGGCTCAGCTCATCCTTGCAAAAATTCTCAGGTAAAGCCATGTGTCTGTATCACTAGAAAGTTTACAATTCACTCAGAGCAAGAACCTATGGCCAGCAAATTTTGTCAGAAAAGCATTAGGAAGAGAGCAGCTTATCCACTGTTTGACGTTAGCCTCCTTTGACCAAACACCACTCATATAAACAACAGACTTCAAGGTTTGGATTCAACTGAGCAAAATTTAAGCAAAGAAAAATTGCCCAGACTCCTTTCTCACCAATGAAGAAGGAGAAACTTCTAAGGTTCAATACATTTGACTGATTCTGGAGAGCTGTCACTGCACAAAATAAATCACCTGTTAAAAACATACATTCCTCTCCATCAGCTTTGAAGGGGGCCTCGACAGATCAGCTGCTTGAAGTGCAGATATCTGCTAGCTGAAGACGATGAATCCCAGCTCAAAATGTCATCCCAACCCCAGGCATTTCTCTACATTACTGGAGGTGAAAGCTGTACTAATAAAGATGGGAGAGTGTTTGCCACACTTGCAGCCTACAGACAAAGGAAGCTTCCAGTCAGCTGTAGTTGTAACTCCCAGAAGCAAAGCAGGAGAAACAATCTCTTGGTTGTCAGCTTGTTTCTTTGTGAAGCTTCAGGGTTGTGGTTTTGCAGGCAAGATATAGAGTGTAACTTCTACTCAGCTTCAACACTGTTGTTCTATCAAGAAACTCTTCAATGCTACTTCCAGGATAATCCTACGATTTTTTTTAAATCTCTCTGTGGTGGCAAAATTATTACCAAAGGAACCCCCACACAAGTGATTTTTTTCTCTGCAGAAGGCATAAGTGACATAGCAAAACCCATTGAGGGGCAGCTGTTATTAGTCTGCTGCCAAATCAAGGAAGGATGTGAGAGGCAGTTGAGGGATGAGATCCTCACCCAGGTCAATGTGTTGTGTGTGCTCAGATCAGATGCTCAAGGACATACAAGCCTTAAAGCCACTGTCTCATGCCACTTGTGTGTGGCCATCTCAGAGCCCCTCTCTTTTGCTGAAGGGCATCCTGAAAATCCCAGACACCATACGCAAACTTCAGTCTTCTGACTCTTCTCTCTCATTCCCCATTGCAGCTCACCCTTTACACCCTTGCAGTGGAGCCCCACAGCCCTGTGG